>JBBPDH010000001.1:28809036-28828500 GCA_037974565.1 Clupeocharax schoutedeni
AACAATGCCCTCAGCTGCTTAACCAACCAGAACATTATCAGACAGGTTTAATTGATTTCATGCCAGGCCCAATAAAATAAGTGTTCCTTTAATTTTTGTGAGCAGTGTAATTACAAAAGGCAGATGAAAATCCTTAATGTCTGTCAAATGTTGATTTTACTCAGTTTACTCAGCAAATAAACACAAATTCCATGTGAGTCTATTACAAAGAAGACCAGCGTAACTATTGGCACCCCTCACTTAGTATTTTTTGCAACTACCTTTTACCAGCAGAGTCTTTTCTTGTAATGTTTGTAAGATTTGAGAATACAGAGAAAGGAAATTTCAGTCATTATTCAATGCAGTCAGTTTATTCATTTATTTGATTTAAATCTTTTTGTGAATGCTTTTCTTGAGTCCTACCTACAAGTTTTCCTCTGGATTGAGATCAATGGCCTGGGGTGACCATGCTTTCTATTCATTTAACCTGTTTTGAGTGAATTTTGAAGTGTCTTTGGAAGACCACAGCCATAATTTAGCTTATTAGCAGAGGCAGCCAGATTTTGGTTAAATATGTCCTGGTCCTTCCTGGATTCCATAATGTGTGTGAATGTGTGTGAAGAATAATGCCAGAATAATGAAACAGCCCCACTGAATCAAAGATACTGCACCATAGTTAATGCTTGGTATTTAATCCCTCGCTCTGTAGTCATCTTAACTCACCTGAACATTTGGAGTCAAAGAACCCATATTGTTGAGCCTGACCACAAGCACACTATCCCAGTAGCTCCTGGAAAATTCTAGATGCTTTGTGGTGAAAAGACTTACTCTTCTTCCTGGCATATCTTCCAGATAATTTGTTGAAGGCTACCAACACTGTGAATCTGAAATTGTGGATTTTGGAGATTTTTTTTCTCTAATAATTCTCCTTACTGTGGCCATATTTCTTATTCTAAGCACAGGTGCAAAACAAGAATGCAGTGTAACTTGAAGTATGTGGATAGAACATACTCTAAGGTAGAAAAACCTTGAAAAATGCTCATCAACTGAAGCCAAATATGACATTCCACTTCGTACAGTCTAGTAAAGTATAATTGATACAGCTGTTTTAATACAACATTGATTTGGCATTTTGCAAAAAGAAACATTTACTTACTTTATCACACATTATGTTTTTTTCTAGTTTCTTGTGCTTTTACGATTCAAGGGTTTTATGTGCAAAGATCAGCAAATGTACTGTCCATTCACTAAGTGAGGGAGAATGTTTTTGTCAAGCTTAAACAGGAACTTCAAGCTTCAACTTCAAGATACTAAGGATGATGAAGCAAAACATATCCCTCAACCCAAACAATTGGAAGAGTCATATCTTTACAGTGTCAGAAGAGGACATTGGTACTTGTTGCTTAAGAGTTTGAAAGATTTGTCATTGTCTCCTGTGTGTAAAGGAAAACTTGACCCGAATCTGCAGACAGAACAGCTCATCATATATTTCAAACAAACCATTTACACATTAAAATATTTTTTGGGAATGGGGTTCTTAGTTACTGTAGCTTCACTGTCTTCATTTTTCACTTTAAGAGTCTACACATACCATCTAATAAGTTAAACTGATGTAATGCCAAACAGCTTTGCCCTGACCTTATTAAGTGGAGTTTCAACCAAATCACACTGCATAACTGCTTTGCTTACCAGTGGTCTTTTCTGCCCTACCAAAGTAAAAATTAGTTAATTTAATCCGAGTTTGTATTTAAAGTAGCAATTAGGAAAAAACAGCTTTTTAAAAAATCCTTAATTATATAATGCCTTATTCATATATGCTATATTCAATTTGACCATTCTTAACACATTCAATTACCTACTTAAAACACAATGTTTTGTTCCGAAAGCAACAAAATATCCATAGCATTTTTAAATAAAAAGCTTTGTTCTACAATAAAAACATTTTATTTTGCCCAGGGACTGCTGGAAGATGATGGATCAAGACCATTTCTGACTCCTAACTCACTCCTAAATCTTACATAGTTTTCCATGCATTTAGTAATAAAATACTAAATAATAAAATACTAAAGCCTTAGGTTGTCATAAGAAGCAAGAAGATTCATCATTATTCATACATTACTTAAATTTTCAGTCATTGTTTACAGTAGTCCAAAATATATAACCAACTGCTGGGCAGCAAGTTTGAAGCAGTGCTCACATGACTACAGAAAGTGCTAAGGAGTGCCCTGCTGAGGATAATAAATGGCTCCCTCCCTTGTTTTAACTTGTCATGGCAGTTCACCACATCAACCAGCCACTTTGAAAGCTGAGGCAGACAGACAAGATGATGACATTCATCTTCTCCAATTGAAACAGCATTTTATGTTCTCTTGGCCTCCTTCACTCTGTGGCCTCACAGACACTGATCCATGGCTGGATTTGTTTCGCAGATGAAGCCAATGTGGCCATATATGCACACCAACCACTAGTTCCCTTTGATTGCAGTGCATGGGTTCTGATTATTGCATTCAGATGACTAAAACAGCATGAAATTATGTTTGCATACACAATTGAAATGGTTCCTTTTAGGACACAACCCTCAGAATGTTTGGTAAACTAGAATTACACCCGCTGTTTCTGTGTCATATTAGCAGTGGGTATGTAAATAGCTACAAATTGTCATGTTTCATGCATCCAACTCAGATACAGTTTTTTTCCAAGCAATGTGTTTCCTGCAGAGAGACACACAGATAATGTCCTTCGGTCTATGTAAGTGACTTTTAATGCAATGATTTCTATCTGTGTGGTATAAATATCTTGGGGTGGAACATCACAGTGGGAAGAATAAACCCCCCTAATTTTCAGGGACTTCTGCAAGGGCTGCACATCTGTGATTTATTTGAGTGCTGAAATATGTAGTATGTTCTATCCTACCTTATACATGACTGCCATTACCACTGAGCTGTGTGGCATACGATTCAACAGGCTCTGTCAAGTTCATTTTTGGCTGTAGTTCTTATGAGGTGATAATAGGACAATGACTTCCCTCAAAAGTATATCCTTGTGGTAAGCCACTGCACTGTCTGTTAGTTTCAGTTTAGTTTTTTTTAGATTCAGAACCAACTTTTTTCTGTTCACAGAATCAGGATGTAGTATAGTGTGTATATGGTGTCATTTAATTGCTTTTTCTTACCGTAAGAAGAAAAGGGATACTAGTTGAAGCATATTAATAATAATACTTATAAATATCTTTCAAATTGGATTCACTGAAAACATTCACCTGGATTCACCAAGCAGCCACATAACGTATAAGCTAATTATATTGAGGTGTCCAGCACATCCAGTTGATGCTCCACCTGACTGAGGTCAGGGGAATTAGGCAGTCAAGCCAAAAAGGGGTATACTTGGTCTGCAACAATGTTTAGATAGGTGGCATGTGTCAAAGTAACATCCAGATGAATAGCAGGATCACGCACAATATTGCTCAGAGCATCACACTGCATATGCAGGTTTGCCTTCTTTCCATTGTACATCCTTCTCCAGGTAAGTCTACGTGATGTAAAGGAAAGCATAATTAATCAGATGGAGGCACCTTCTCACTTTGCTCAATGGTCCAGTTTTGATGATCATGTACTATTTGTAGGCACTTTGGTGGTGGGCTGTCAGCATGGAGACTCTAAACAATCTGTAGTGAGGAGTCTCAAAAACAGCAAGCTGTGATGTACTGTATGTTCTGGCAATTTTCTGTAATAACCAGTAGGAACTCACAATCTGTTGCTGGTTTGTTGGTTGATCTTCATAACCATTTGCATACTGGGAACACTCCACAAGACCTGCTGATTTGAAGTTGCTTAGAACCATTTAGCCACAGTTTGGCCCATCACACAGTTACCCTTTTGTTATAGTCTGTAAGGTTAATTATAAGATTATAAGTGTATTATAAGATTACAGTGTTTAGTGATATAGTGATTAGATTTTGTGATTCAATAATTAAATATAATGACTCCTTGTAATATTAAGATATAATATTTGAAATGCTGTATTTTTGTTATTTAGTCAACATTTTAAAAGGAAAATCTTTCTGCGGCCTCAGTGCTTCCTCATGGTTATAGGTTCAAATTAATTCACCCAGCAAATAAGATAAGTTATAAATTATCTATCATTATCAGTATAGAGATTAATCAATATAGAGATTAAATAGAACAAAACAGATCTGTATTCAGGCCTCTAAGCCACACCTGAGACTAAAAAACAACCCCAAAAAAAAGACACGCCATATGCATTTAGCATTAGGAAGATCATTCTTAGTAATTGCAGTCAGTTTAAAGGCTTTGTATTTGGAATTGACACATTTTTTAATTGCAAAAAATTATTTAAGACTGCCAAAAAAAATGTACCATACATTTATGCACTGTCATTAAAATAATTTGTCAAATTGCACAGCCATTTATATCTCCACTATGTGCCTAAAAGTATCCAGCAACTTGCCACAAGAAAGCAATGGAGCAACTGCACTAAGGTGCACCATGCCAAATGGCTAGCATCAGTGTATAAAGCTCCACAAAACTGGACAATGGAGCAGTAACACAGCACTCCTTAAACAGATTTTGAATGACATTAAGTTTTTTAAGAAAATGAAAGCATGTTTACATTTACGACATTTCTTTAACTTTTTCAGTCCTATGCTGATTATTAGATAATTTCATTAAAGGATCACGTAATCTTCTTTTATGTTTCATTTGCTAAATATGAACCCATCTTCACACCAAGCCCAACAGAGATTATTTGACTTAGACGTTTTATTAGCTAGTGTTTTTTCAGCGTGAGATGGTTTATTTGTTGGACCTCATTTGTTTAGAATATAGGATGTAATGATATTCAAAAACAGAAACTCTTATTGAAAAGAAGGAACATCATTACCACAGCCTTTGTGCAAACAATCAGCTGATCAGACTATGCAAACAAAGTTTTAACAACTACTCAGTCTAGCTGTTCTCTGCAAGTTGTGGCCTGTTCTGAAATGCTGTTTATTCTGTACATTAGTCTTATTTTCTGTCAGTTTCGACAATGACCAGTAGATTCATTTCATGATCTCTCTATCACTAAACCCCAAGCTACATTTCACTATTCTGCAAACACACTTTTAACATGACTAAATCATGACTAAACAGCAGAATTGGGTTTCTAGGTGCTTAAGTTTTATATTTTACAGATGTTTTTTTAGTGTCACCATATTTCTACAATATGGTAGAAATATTCTAAGCATAGCAATACCATATAATAAAGTTATCTGTAGGGAACATTTGAGTGTGAGTGTATTTAATGAATAAGATATGTTCAAGAACAGTGTGTCCAGTGTGTACATGTTTCCAGGCTTGAGCCAAAGGTACACTTGACAGAATGGTGGACACCTGAACAAGTGTGTTCCTGGGGTATGAAATTAATTAAATGCATTCATGGTTAGGTGACAAAGCAGAAGCAACCGACTTAAAACCATCAGCTTCGTGGGAAAAGACAACATCACAGTGTTTACCTTTGCCTTGCAAATATATCTTCATTCTTTTACAGGTGAACAAAATATGTGTGTCAGGAAAACTTCAGGAAGTGTTTTAAAGCTCCTCTTGTAGTCTGAGACTCAGGTGTCTGTTTTTGGTCTCAGAGGGTACTATCAGTTACCGGCCAACAAAGTTCCAGATCTTGAGGGTAAACGGTGAAGCTCTCTTTCAAACTACTCTTCAGCACTTTTTGTTACCCCGAAGAAGCAAAGCAAACAAACATGGGGGAATGGACTGTTTGTTAGTTCAGGCTGTCAGCAGGTGATCCCTCCCCTACAGACCCACAATGCCATTCTGGACCACCTGCAAATAAATAATGCTTTATGAAGAAATACAAAACAACCTATAGACACAGTTGAAGTCAAGCCAAAGGTAAACAAAACTGATACTCTGATGAATATGTCTTTCAAGAAACAGGTCCAAGCATAATTACATTTTAGAACCTTTCCACTGAGGTCTGCTTTCATTTTATGTGCATAGTTCAACAGTGAGAGGTATTTAAATTTATAGTGGTTGTCAGGGATCAGGGATGCCCAATAATGGTAATGGAGTTCTATCACCCTGCAGAGTTTGTCTCCAGCCCCAGTCTAATACACCTGATCCAGGTAATGCTTTCAGGGACTTCTGAGTGTTACAGTCAGTTATATATCTGAACTTTTCATGGTAGTAGATCTCTAGGACCAGCCGGACCACTTTCGTAGGTATATATTGTACATTATCATTTGATTTTTAGATGATAATGTAATTATGATACTCTCTTCACATCTCGCTTTGTTTTCCCCCACCACCACTAAAAGTGCTCACTTTACTTTCATCGTATAGAAATAGAGAGGTCAAGTAAATACACCTTCTTGTGGGTGTTGATGGTGGGGATAAAAGAAGATTGATGTCCCTGGTGTCCACATTGCAGGTGCCTGCTTTTATGACCAACCATTGTCTGCAAGCAGTTTCTCATTAGAAGCCAGAGAGTAGGACAGCCTTCAAGTCTTCTAAATTGATAAATTGTGCCTTGGACTGTGTAATTTAAGACACTAATTTTAGGAAGAGGCAAATCAGATTTTATTCAAAGCAGATCTGAGTCAAATGGAGATTCACCACGTTGTGGCCAGACTTCAAACCCAGCTCATTACTAGCCCTTTTTCATGTCCAGAGTGCTGCAAATCTTGCTCCAGAAAAAAAGCACAAAAAAAATCAGTCATCTGAAGTCTTCATGTTGACTTATCCACACCACACAGTGACTGATAAAGGAATACTAGAATGATCATATATACAGTTAGTTCATTAGTCCAAAGGACAGCCTAATTCTGATTTTGAAAGAATAGCAGTCATAGTATCAATAATACATGTAAGATGTATCTGTCTGAATGATAGATAGAGGGGGAAGTCTAGTAACTATATCTATCTATATCTATCTATATCTATATCTATATATCTATATCTATGTAAACTATACAACTCTCTGGATTTTAGCGCATTTGAAATGAAGGCATGAGCAAGAATCATACAAGAACAAAGTGAAGTACATTAAAGAATAATATGAACAAAATACGTTTTTCATGTCTATCAATAGCAAGAAAATGACTAAAGAACAAAGAAAAATCCACATTACTTTCATATCAAGTTGTTTAATGTTTCAGAAAGTAAATAGGCTAAAAAAGCAGTACAGCTATAAAGAGAAAGGTTCTGTGTCTGGATTGATACACACTTCTCCATGAAACATCTGTAAAGAATTAAGGCCTTACTGTTAAAATTCAAATGGAAAATCTTGGCTCTGAGGTCAAATAGAAACAAGGACAAAGTTTCAAGAACCTTCCTTAAACCTTTGTTCTGTACCATCACTGGTCTACATGGGCATGTTAGCAACATCCAGTAGGTCAGACTTTAGCTTGAGGTCACAAGTAGGAAATATATTGTAATATAAATACTACAAAATGCATGCAAGACCAGAGCATACTCTTAAAAGCATGCAAGATCACTGTAAAATTAAAGTCAGCATTATTCATGGTATCTAATAAAAGGGGGTATATTATATGCAGTGTGTTAAATTGTTTAGAAATTTTTGGTCAGCAGTTCAAAGATGCAATGTCAAAACAATAGAAAATAATCCTCAAATGCAGATGGGTTGGGTGTAACAGTCAGCTAAAACCTACACTGATGAGAAACACAGTCTATATCATCAATTTAGTACTGTAATAGTACAAGGTTTAATATCAAACCTTGTTGCTAAGGTTAAAAAAAGTATCTAGGAAACGACTAATATTTTATATTGTTGTGGCAACACACCTTCCATCCCTGAAAAGGTAACATTATGGAAGAATCAGGGGTCATTCTTAATAATTAACTAATTAATTATTTAATTAATAATTAATTAATTAAGGAAGCAATTCTTGATCATTTCATTTGGTCCACTCATTAAAAAAATTTCACACATTTTATGTAGTGTAAAAATGTGATTTGAGGGTTTTTATTTTTTTTGCATGACTGTAGCTTTATGCAGGAAATGCAGCAAATCAAACAGAATGGGGGCAGTACAATCACCATGAGGAATACATTTCAAAAGTCTGATCTTAACAGAGCTTGGGTTTGTTGTGTGGAAAGCAGGCAACTCAGCAATGGAAAACGATGTGCGTAGATATGACATTCAGTCAGATAACGAGGGCTTTCCGCATGAAAGCCTGACAAATAAGTTGAGCATTTAAATTCTCATCTGTGACATTTTGATCTTGTGCGAATGGAATGATAGCGTTTCTTGTGAACTGCTGTTTTTATGTATGTTCTTTAATTGCAATGCTTCACTTCCTTTGTAGCATGAATCATGATTGGTGTTGTAATTTCTGTACCCGTTTGATATAACCCCAACTGTGAGGAGACAATGGTGCAAGGAGAGGAGGTGTGGTAGATAAGAGCTGTAGCTGGTTGATCTTGCCTTGCCCAGTGCTTCTGAAAGCCCTTTCTCTTACCTACCCCCCATCCCCCCGATAATAATCTTTAATGAATGGTTTTGTGCAGAGGTAGTGTTGACTGATAGCGATCATGTCAAGGAGGGTAAGGTTCAGCTCTCAAAAACAAATCAGGACATTCCATCTTAACCATCTGGACATTTTCCATAATGCCACACACTCACTGATTACTCTTGTAATAGACCTACACCAAAATCAAACTTGGCACCACGCAAGCATTTTTGCCCCGTGCACAAGGTGGCCCATTGCTGGGCTGCTTTTTGCGTTCTCTGCATTCTGATCTCAGGTGGAGATATTGTGTGTCTGTGTGTGTGTGTGTGTGTGTGTGTGTGTGTGTGTGTGTGTGTGTGTGCGTGTGTGTAATTGTCTGCTCCTATGTAACGTTGAAGGCATGGGTCTTTGGTTTACATGTGTGTATGTGAGCTCCTACCTCATAAAATCAATTGAAGCTAACTCAGTAGCTTCTGAAATTAGAAATATGGGCGAGAGGCTGAAATAAGCACACTGCCTCCAGGCCATCCTAAGCAGGGAAAGCTTATCATCCACACTTAACAGAGTAGCCATAATTAGCAGTGCCCTATGCTGATATAGTAAATGACAGTTAATAGCCGTTGAGGCAGTTAAGTCTTTCTGTGGCGACTCGGTCAGTAATTGACATAAAAGTCTTTCCTCTGAAGATGCCGTGCAGTCTGACTGCAGTCAATCAGCCCTCGATGGCTGTCATCTTATGTGTTGAAGAGTAACTAGGTCTAATTATGCCCTCCTCAACTTATTTAACAAGATGAAATAAAAGGAAATATTTGCTTGTGGTTTGTTTCTTTCTCAGTGGTACATGAGCAATGCAATTACAGTTGTCTCAGTATGACAGATTAGTATTAATGTGATTTCTAAAACTGAAATATTGCTTCAGGCAGTATCCATCAGCTGTGTATTCTGGAATGAAGTATGTTTGAACAAATTATTTGAATTCATGGCATACCTTTAACATCCGTGATCAGTATGGGCTTATAAATACACTATCACAAAGTTTAAAAAGTACTGTGATTTTATATGCATATTTTTATTTCTAGGTGTTGTGTGCTTAAAAATCTAATGTTGAAAAAACAATCCCTCTTAGCGTGTGAGCATTACTGCAAATGGACACATTTCCAAATAAAAAAAAAACATTTCTATTTCACCCACTCAAGTTTATGCTGATGGGAAGTAAAAGAAGAGGGTTGACTCTTTGTCATGTAAGACCTGTCTTGGCATGCCTCTAATGTCTGGGAATCCTTTTCAGTCCATCAGCACCATGTTTTCCTTCTAAATCAAGCACAGTTAAATTTGTAATTTGTAACTGTACTATTTTGCATAAGATTGTAAATAGCAGCATTATTTGTTTGTTTTATTTTAGTGCATCCTTTTTTTCTAATAGCAAATTTAAAGCACTGGGACATGGTCGATATCTCCTAGTGAAAAATGTGACCTGCTTGCCAGTGGCATGTGCTTGTTTTCTCTCAAAGCTGAAACAACCCTAAAAGCTTCCTACCTGAATCCTTTAACCAAATATTGTGAGAGACCCTCTTGATATTCTAGAGCTCCACTATTTACCAGGAGATTCCAGGGATTAGAACATCTAGCTATTGTTGTTGAGAGAGTGAGAAATGGCTTTCGTGCAGTTCAAGATTTCAAAGGAGACTAATGCACATTTTTAGGAATCATGTCACTGCTGGGGGGGGGCACTCCTTCACTCTTTTTGCTATTATCAATAGTTAAGTGATTTTACTTGCACAAAAATCAAGGAAGTGGATATTACTATAGAATGTAAGAATAGTTCCTGGAAATGATGAATCGGTAATATGCAGTGAAGTTTGTGTTCACAATGTTTGACATAGTTATACATTTACATGTACCATATTGGCACTAACCCTGTCTTAGTAGACATTCTCATCCTCAGCTCTTTCTAGGCTCTGCCACAAGCTGTTGATTTCTGGTCAGATAAAGAGTGCATTTCTTAAATGAGGGTACATTGATGGCATGCAGTGGACAAAGTTATCTCTATCTGCAAGGTACCTATAAAGTTTACAGTGCTCTTCCAGTGTCAACATGGCTGTTCCAAGGTGTAAGCAGCTTTTTTTTTTACTATAAGTGCCTTTGAAGTAAAGCATTCTTAGCCACAGGCCGTGACACACAATTTCCATGTATTTGACTCGGTGGAGATGCATATTTTCATATGAATGAAATATGGTTAATCCAGCTTTTGCCATCTCTGATCCCCCCTTGGCTTATGCCTATTTATTTAACCTGACAGCTTTTTCCCAGCCACTGACCCCTGCAGGCAGGCCAGCCATAATGGAAAGTGTGTGCCTCCAGCAGCTGCCTTGCAAGAGGTTAGATGCTGTTTAGGAGTGTTAGGCTAGGCCAGTTTTCCTGACCTCAGTACACTGTTTCAGGAGGTTCACACTGTAGAAAGGACAACTTAATGCAGATGCTATGATGTGCCTGTTTATATGGAAAACAAAAATTTGTTTTTCCTTACAAACATGCACTAGACACAATAGACAATTCAGACTCTAATTGTAGAAACATGTTTTTTAAAAAAATGCTATAATCATATTTCTATAAACTAAATCTCCATATTGGTGACCTCTTTATTTCCTGTAAAACTTACTTACTAACTTCATCATTGTTAGTAAACAGTATAATCATGAACATGCTGGGTGAAGAAAGGGTCCCTCAAAGTATTGAAAATGAATTCTCCAAAAATGTGAATGCATTATAATGTTGAAGAAATGTATTCTTGGGATTTCTCTAAAGAACATGCAAGGCTATTAAATAGAATAACTTGTGTTACAGTAATTAGTGAGTCATCTGGCAATGTTCCTACACATAAGGAACTGAGTTGAAGAATGGGAGATGCATTTCCCTTCTTCTACACTGAGTGGCATGAGATCTGTTGCGAATATTTTCCTCTTGTGGCTAGTCTTTCTCTCCAAGGCCATTTGCTTTAATGCATCTCAGCTGCCTTCACTCCCATTGTAATACAAACCAAGCGCACAAAATCCACAGATTTAGCCCTAGTGCTGTTTTTCATAAGGCATGAATATCTGCTGCACAGTGAGGTATAATTTCTGCTTTATTGTGTTGAGTAACATTTCCTCATCGTAGCTGGTGTCCTCCAGTGCTCTGTGTACCAACAGTGAGAACTCTTTTAAGACTCTTTTAAGAGTTTTACAAAAGTTCTAATTCAATGTATTTGCAAAGACTATATTTCATACCTTAGCCTGCATGACATGTCATTGCACCGCATGGGGTTGTTTTATAACATGACTGATTGGATGACAGATACTACAGACTCAATTAAGAACATATTCTGATCTTTTGTTTTAATGTATAAAAAAGTGAAGGTGAGGCAGGGGAGAGAGAGCACCAGTGTTTGTTTTTGTTTTATTTG
This sequence comes from Clupeocharax schoutedeni, assembly GCA_037974565.1. Taxonomy (NCBI): domain Eukaryota; kingdom Metazoa; phylum Chordata; class Actinopteri; order Characiformes; family Alestidae; genus Clupeocharax; species Clupeocharax schoutedeni. The sequence goes on from JBBPDH010000001.1 coordinate 28,820,943, forward strand.
AGAGGTGTCCAACCCTACATGCACCATGACCTGTACTACCATTACTCATCTTGAAAACCTTAAATATACACACCTTTATAAACCAGACCCTGCTTTCCAAAATATATGGGAATTATGCACCACCTCACTCTTGCTACATCTAACAGTCATTCACATTTGACATTACTGAAAAGGAATTTGTTGTCTAGGGACTCAGCTTCACAGTTCTCTCGCTCCTCCAGTGGCCGGGCCATGTATGGCCGCGCTGCTTATTCCAGCAGATGAATCCCCTGTATGAATCAAAGCTAAGTTTTAGGCCAGGCGTGAATGTATGTGTTGGACTGGACTGCACATTTCTGAAGACCACACAGGTTTCCTGCCTGACAGCCAACTCTCTCTGCTGCCCTCCATCTTTGTCTCTACATGTCTCCATGGAGATGAGGTCACAAGTTCAACATCAGCAGGGGATATGGGCCTGACAGAAGCCGGCAAACCTACAAATTCCCCTCCATCTCAGAGAGGGACAAAGCTTGCCCACAATATCTTTTAGAATGTTCGTTATTATCATTATTATCACTTTCTATGTTTCTATTAAGTATAGAATAACATTAAGATGTTTTCACTGTTACAGATGGATTACAGTGATGTCTTATATTATTACACATACCTAATCACTTTTTCTTATTTTATATTAATTACATGTGTTTACAAAAAAAATAGATTTTAGGATTTACATGAGTAAAAACTAAAATCAAACATAATTATTGATTAATTTATGCAAAGGAGGACGAAGACCTTATGACAATGCAGTGTCATTATAGACCCTGTTGGTGTAATGGCCAGGCGCCCCAATACTTTTGTCTATGTAATATAAATGGGACACCTGACCACCACGACAATCAACCAAGATGAGCACTGCGCTCTGAGTGCAGGCAAGAACACAAAAAAACAAATAAGCACCTTTCAAAATAAGAGAATTGAAACAAATTAACATGCAATAAAACTATTGTCGGTGTCAGGTAAATAATGCATTAGTGCCATAATAACATGTTAACGTGCACAACCCTTATATATATATACATAAGTGCTCTGTTCACGACTACTTGACTTAATCTTCGGAACATGTGCATTCAACCTGTTGTCTTGGCTGTGTTATGGGCGCTCTGCAGTAGAGAAGCCTCAGTGTGTGTGAAATGACCCTTAACCTTTAATTCCCCAGGCAGTCACTACACACCTCCCTTCCTCATCATTTCCTCACATAAATATACACACAAGCAGATTATTTCATTACCTATGGAGCCACCATTGGGGCCAAGGCAAGAAAAAAAGCGGGTGGGGGGTGGGGGAGGTTGAAACAGTGAACATGGGAGAGGAAAAGAGAGAGAGTGAGAGAGAAGACATGGGTGATCTCATGTGCAGCGTTGAAGGCTTGCTGTTATAAATGAGTTTATCATACCACCATGGTTGGCCATAAATGACCTCAGCAGACGTGCTGCCGTAGTAAACTGACCCAATAAGAATGTGCAGGAAGGAAAACAGTCCCTGCAGTGAGCAGCACTACAACATTGGGAGATGCGTGTCAGAGGGCATAAATCCTGCTGGTTTAAACCGATGCCGTCCTGATGTGCGGTAAGAATGTGTCCTGAGTGTGGGTTCTGTTAGAGAAAGTCTCTTCATGGCTGGTATATCTGTAGCCTTGGAGGACGGCTCCCTCTGCTGTGGAAAGGGACTTCCATATGTACTTGGGTTTTCAGTGGCCTTCTAACCCAGAACAGATGTCCACAATAAACTGTACTGACCCGCAGAGGCCCCTCCAGTGTGCAAGCAGGGGCCAGGTTCTGCATGCTGGACTGCAGTGGGACGGGGTGCTCAGCACCTGATCAAACTGCGAGGTTTACAATAAGGAGGTGTAAAACTTTCTCCCAGTGTAGTCCTGAGCCAGAGGCCTTTCAGAAACATCAATATATTAAAATCTAATTGGCTAGAGCAACAGACTGCAGGCTCCCATGGGAGCATTCTGTGGGTTGTTACAACCTGCCTCCCGTTACAAGGTCTGCTGCCACAGAATGACCTATCAACTCCCCGCTCTAATCTCTCTGCAGACATCTGAAGCAAGACCTGTGCATGCTCCACTTTATCATGCAATCTTTTCGCTCTCATTTTCCGTTGGAACTACTGACGAACACGAAGAGTGAAATACTCAGCACCTTAAATGAGCAGGTGGACTTATTGACTCTGGCCATGCCTATATGCATTTGCAAGTGTGAGATACATAAGATATACATGCGTGAAGGAGGAATCAACTTAAACTCATATAAAATGTTGTATAAAATACCATACCTTTTTTTAAAAGACTTTGTCTTAACTGCAAAACCTGGAAAAAGAAAAGTGGAGTCGACCATAAGGTTATGTCCCACATGGGCTGCCTTCTGAAAAATTCTGATAGCCATCATGAATGGCACATTTGTAAAAGACACAAACAAACAGAGCTAACAGAAGACCAGACAGTCCTTATCATTTTAATGGCGGTCTCCTTAAATCAGCCAATGAAGCGGAGTAAAGACTTGTTCACATGCTATTAAACAATATCCAGGTCAGATAGGTATGCTAATCTACTCAGTATGGACAAGGTTTATTTTATGGGGAACGCTAGAACAATCCAAACCAATATTTACAGAAGAACTGCAGCCAAACAGCCAGCCTTATTCCCAGAACTATATCAGGGAAATCAAGCTGAACTCAGGATGAACACAAAGCTGCCTGCAGTGTCCTTGCTTGAATTTCATCATGTTACCAGCTTAAATATAACTTTAACTTAAATTTAAAATTTTAATTGACCACTGTCTTACATAGGATGCTCTTTTGTATTCTGTGGTACAGAACCTGTGACATCTCACAATTACAAAACAGACATTTGTGTTTTGTTATACATTTTATGTGAGTTAGAAGATGAATGGTGTTTCATCATATTTCACACTCTATAAAATAATATCTCCTAAATGGTTCTTGTCCTGAACACAGAGTTCTTGTATCCACAATCATTAAAACTTTAAAGAGGTTTGTCAAACAAGCTCACTTTGTTTACAAACATGCTTTTCTTTAAGAACCTTCCAATAAAGGTTTTTTCAAGGAACCAAAAGTGACTCTTCTGTGGTCATTTCTTGTACCTTTATTATAAATAGGGAAAATATGTTACACAGTCTACATCATAGATATGCTATGCTCTTGGCCTGACATGGCAAACAGTGCTAACAAAAGGTTACACTGTTCATTAGCACGGCATTGTCCAGGGTAATTGTCAGAATAGCCAGGAGTCCATATCTCTTTGCCTCGTCCAATTATTTGACTCTCCTTCCATACCCATGCTCTCCCACCACACACACTTTCAAATGGACACCTTGGTGGTCCCATCCTTGGTCACTATTAAACTTGCATTATTTTTTTTCCCCTTGACCCCTGGCGATGGCCCTGCCATGCCACTGCCTTGTTCTGCAACTGAACAGCTGGGTGTAGTTAGGGAGCAGGAAGCAGCTGTCAGGATGGTTTGCTGCATGCATGGCTCCCTCAGGCCAGGCCTGGGACCCTGTGCCTATTTGTTTTCAGAAAGGGTGTGACTCAGGATCGGACAGTCCACTGCCAATGGACTGCAGGAATACCTGAGTGCCCTCAACAGATGCTGCTGTGTGAGCAGCAGGAATAGTAAAGAGCAGCTAAAAGGGCATGTATGTTGCACCCTCTAAATGTTGATTTTTATTAATAACTCTAGTAGAGTTTGTATTGTGATTTTTCAAAGTAAACATTACAAACATTCTGAAGGACTGTGATGCTCAGTATATGTAGTTATACCTATTGTGGTCTTCTCCTACAAGACCCTTAGTGCTAAATTATGTCTGTACATGTGAATCTCTTCAAGTCAATTAACATTCCATTGGTTAAGAGGTAAAAAGCCATGCACTTGTGAAAGTCACGGAATCAGCTACAGAACTGTTTTTAGATTCATAGCACTGTTTTGGCCTCTGTCTTACTGGAAGATTGTTGTAATGATTTAAGTGGATTCAGTCAACAGATACTATCAAGGTCTGATGTTGGATTATTAGTTCTAGACTGTAAACATCACCCTGACTCATTCTGGAAATCATAGCTTCACTGCTCCACATCCCAGGTCTTTATATCCCTCAAGCCAATGTTGGCACTAGCTTTGTGACCTTTGGCTCATTCTAACAGCTATGCTTTTGTATAGAGGTTACACAATAGGCACCTGTATCAGCAGCAGGTGCAGTGAATTGAGTGACTGAACTGAGTAACTGGATTGCCTACAAACATTTAGACATACACTGCCCTACATAATTATTGGCACCCCGGGTTAAGATGTGTTAAAAGCCTTAAAATAAAGTCAATGTTTATTGCAGAAGCATACTCTCACACTGAAAATGTAACCTTCAACTTCAAGTGTATTTTAACGGGAAAAAAAACCCTGACTAAAAATAATTATTTTTCATGCAATCACCTGTTCCTAGGAAATAAATGTGACTGAAGTATTTCTGTCATTTCTACAGTAGTTTACAAAGTTGATCAGAGTATCTAAGAACATTTAATTGGTAATTTATCACATCCTGTTTCCCTGGGATATAAATATGACGTGACACAGAGGTAATTTCTCTTATCCACTCTTCAACATGGAAAAGACAAAGGAAAACACCAGTCAAGAAAGGCAGATGTGTGTCGACCTTCACAAGTCAGGTAATGGAGGACAAGAGGAATCATTAAGAAGTTTAAAACAACTGGAACAGTGGGAAACAAGCCTGGACGCGGACGGCAAGTTTATTTTGCCTCCACGCACAATGAAGAGGATGGTAAGAGAAATAAAACGTTCTCCAAAGCTCACTGCTAAGGAATTGCATCAAATGGTAGCATCTTGGGGTCACAATGTCTCCAAAACAACCACCAGGCGCTATTTACATGCCTCAGCCCCATTGAAAACCTGTGGAGTGCACTGAAGAGGAGAGTGTAGAGGAGAGGAGAAGGTTGCTGGATGATTTAGAGAGATTGTGCAAAGAGGAATGGTCGAAGATCCCCCTTTCTGTACTCTCCCAGTGAAACTGTATAGGAGAAGATTAGGTGCTGTTTTGTTGTACAAAGTATTAACATCAGCGGTGCTAATAATTATGGCACTCATGATTTGATGTAAAAGAATTCTTTCTTAATGTGGGATTTTTTCCCACTGAATAAAAGCACTTGAATTAAAGGTTGGATTTTCCTCTTTTTTCATTGTGGTCCTATATTATTTAGAACAAAACTGAATTTATTAGACGCTAAAGAACACATCTTAACTGGGGGTGCCGATAATTATGGAAGGCAGTGTACAATGTGTATTCCTGCAGATCTATTTATTAAAATTTGTAGTTCATGTGAAAACCCATCTGTTTTTTTTTCAACTGTACAATTGATCATTTTTCTCTCTCTGTGTAAATCGAAAAGAACAGATTTTACTTGTCATGATCATTTACGCAGTCATTTTTAGACAATGGACGGTGACCAACCTTCTGTGTCTCATAGCATTGTAACTTAGAACATTTAGGGGTTCCTTTGAGGAGGAAGTGGCTATTAAATGTATGCTGTAATGATGAGAGACTACACCTAGTAAAGACTACATCTACCACAATGATTTTCATTTGGTTTGTATTTGGGCCTTTCACCAGCGTACCTCGGGCCCTGGCTTAAGTGGATCATTTGACTCTTTACTCGCCAAGGAGAATGTCTAATGAGAGAGGAAAATCAAACCATGGGGTAACCGGACACTCTACTGTACACTGTAAAGCCTGTCCGACTTCCCAGCCCCCCAAAAACTTTGTTACCTGATCAAAAGATGGCCAAGGCTCTTTAAAATTCCTCACCTATAGTTAAACGTAATGCAGTACTCATTAGGAGAAATAAAACAGATTAATGCGAGTGCTATTAAATGTGAGCCATTGGCTGAGTGGACAGAGTGACACAGACATGTCTACCTATTTTATGCACTTAGTCCACTTCAAATTGCTTCAAATTTCAAACTAGAAACAATGGCTCCCCCTGGGGAAGTGCCTTTTTTGACAAAATTTGCTATCAATTACTGTCTAAAGATATGACATGATGAATTGATGTTTTCATTTGTCTTTTTCTAAGTTTTCTGTCAAAGATGAACCTTGCGAATATTTTTAGAAATGTTAAAGACCCATTTGACTTTGTATTTGTGTTAATTTTTCAAAGAAGTCCATGACATTGCTATATATTACCAGAGGGCCAGAGGATTTGTTTGGAGGAAAGGAAGTAACACAGTCTCATTATGGGGCTAATTTTAGTCTCAGGAAAAGATGTTTAGGGAGTCTTGGCTCAGGCCTGAAAAGCTGAAGTGCCCATTCTTAATTCCCAGTTGTGAAACAGGAGTCATTTTGGTTCTTGACTGAACTCAAAAGAAACAATTTATAGCATATACAGAGCAACTTCAAAAGTGCCTTATCTCTACAGGCATCAAACATGAGTGATTCCACATGAAAAAGCAACTTAGTATTTACCATAATTAGGGAAATAATTATTCCATTTGTATTGTACAAATAAATCAAAGTGGCCTTGGCTGAAAGGCAACTGCAAAATTCAGCATTCCATGCCTTGTAAATGCACAAACTATTTGTAGAAGCAATCATTTAACTTGGGAAATTTCTAGTAACTCAAGGTGTTTTAAACTTTTGCCTACTTTTTGGTCTAATTTGCATTATGAGCTGTATATGTATATATGTATCATCACCCCACAGGGTTACAAGACAAAGGAAGTCAGAACTACTCGTTGAGAGAGAAAACTTTTTAAACGTTGCACTTAACATACAGGCCACTTTAATACTGGCAGGAGCAGAAGGAACAAGAGAGGAAGAGTAAACTCTAGCAAACGTGGGTATTAAAAATGACAGTTGATTAATCACAGCAAAAACCAGAACAAGAGACCAGGGCACTTAGACAGAAGACTACAGTGGAGCACTTGTGAAAAAGGTGAGTGCTCATACTTTGGCGCCATGACTCCTATAAAAAGCCTGTAGTTTCTGCCAGTTAAAGGTATCAAGATCTCTCACCACAAGTTTGAGGAACAAAGAAAAGATGTGTGCAAATATTACTTCCACAGTCAGTCACAAGTTGTTTTATGTGTATTTGTGGTGTCTAGATTAATGTCTTTTGTGCTTTTGCTTTGTGTTTTGGCCCTCGTGCCTTCCTTGTGTTTTCCAAATAAAAGACTAAGTTAAGAAAATGAAATCCCTAGGGCTGGGAATTTAACGCGTCAATTAGATTAATTAAACACAGAAAAAAACGTGTTAATATTTTTTACGCAATTAACACGTACAGGGAGTGCAGAATTATTAGGCAAGTTGTATTTTTGAGGAATACATTTTATTATTGAAAAACAACCATGTTCTCAATGAACCCAAAAAACTCATTAATATCAAAGCTGAATATTTTTGGAAGTAGTTTTTAGTTTATTTTTAGTTTTAGCTATTTTAGGGGGATATCTGTGTGTGCAGGTGACTATTACTGTGCATAATTATTAGGCAATTTA
>JBBPDH010000001.1:28862578-28872872 GCA_037974565.1 Clupeocharax schoutedeni
TCATTGTCACAAAGCAGCTTTACAAAATGAAATAAATGTGAAGTAAATATGTGTGTGAATGAATGTGTGTGTGTGTGTGTGTGTGTGTGTGTGTGTGTGCCCCTGATGAGCAAGCCAAGAGTAATGGCGACAGTGGCAAGGAAAAACTCCCTAAGATTCATGACTATTTTGACATCACATTTCATAGATATTTTCTGTGTGGATAACACCCTTCATTAGGTTCACTAATAGTATCTATGTAGTTTTAAACACCAAAACTTTTTACCATTACATTACCAGTTTCCTACCTCTTTTGTTCCCCTAGAATTAAACAGGCTCTTAACGGTGCATTTAAAAAAGAGATCAATTATGTTTTCCATTAAATGGGCTTTTTTAGTAGCAGTGTGTTTTTTGGAATTTGAGACATTACAGTTCACTTTTCCACATGATGCACCTGAAATCTGACAGTATTTTTTTTTTACTTCACAGTTTAACATGCCCTTAGGTAGTCTTACATGCCCTTCGGTTCTGTTATAATGAAATTAGCTCTATCTTTCTTGTTCTGCAAGCAGATAAAAGTCACACATATAAAGAACAAATACTAGAGCCACAGAGCCATACAGGAGCTGGATGTGTGTGTGTCTGAGCCTTGGCTGCTGTCTCTGATCTGCTGGGCTGGAAGGGCTAATGGAGGTAGACAGAAAGTGTCACTGACCACCTCCAGATCCCACTCGGCTTCATTGTGACCTCATCTCTCAGAGCCGCCAACCCTGTTTTCCCATCCTGCCAGAGACCAAGAGGTCAGACACACACAGCAGAGCCCACGCACACATGAATTTTTCACCGCCATATTTTCTCTGTGTAAATAATCAAGGCAAGCACACCCAACAGCAGATGGCAGCTTATAAATCTTGGATTGAAAATAAATACGAAGGCCTGAGGAAACAGCCTCACCAAAGCATTCACACACACCTGTGAGGCTTCCCCATACATGCATCTGTGCTCAGCATGTCAGTTATGTTTGTACTCATTTTTAAATGGCCAGTCTTGTACCTAATAATGACACATCCCTGTTTGTGTCATATTTGACAAACAAAAATTCAAGTATGTTTCAATGCTTGTCATTAATGTAGAATTTAATTCAGTTATTGATCTTAAACCGTATAATTTTGCAACTACTATAAAAGATTCAGTTACAACAAAACATATTACAGTTACGAATATGAGTATTGTCAGATAATACAAAGCTGTTTGTTGCGCATTTATTTATTTCCTTATGTTTTATTTTCATTATATTTAGATGATAAACAAATATCACTTACAGAGCGCAAAAGTAAACTTTATATAAATAGTGACTCTAATTCCAGTGTAATACTTACCTAGCTTCTCCCTGTTTCTATTTCATCATTAGGACGGTTTGTGCAGTCATGTGACAGCTGTTATCAGTTATTGTTGTTCATTTCTTGTTTTGTGTTACAAGCAAGGTAGCTCATTCTGTGTTATTTCAAACTATCAGGTTCATTCATCCCAAACTGTATTTTCTACATTTTCATCCTGACCGGTGTTCAAATAATAAAAGTTTAGCAGTTCTGAGAAAGAGCATATATACACAATATAATAGTCAAGATGTACATTTTCCCTGAGAAACTGTATTCTTATAGTTAAAAAGTAAAAATATTAATATTCCATTATATTTTGTTTGTTTTAAAGGGCCTGTGCTCTACATTTTAATTTCCTCCCTGATGTTCACTTGTGCAGTTTTCTTTTCCAAAATGTATTCACCAGTAATTGTCTTTTTACAAGACCATTTTCCAACCTCACTTAATCCCTTGAAATGCTAGACTATTACTGTGCTGACCAATATTTGTAAATTAGTCCTGTTGTTATTGCTTGCCTTGTATTGTCTCCTTTAAAAACAGTATGGACAGAAACATGCCTTAAAACTTCAGAGTGGACAGGTGAAGTCAAGGTACTGTCAGACAAATATGTGGATACTGTATATGTAAATATATGTAAAAACAGCCACAGTCCAGGCTGTTTTTGAACTTGAATTCATATGAATAGGAAGTAAGGAACTAGGAAGTAAGTAGTATGTTTTGAAGACAGTGTGTGTGATATGTAAAGCTCTCTCATTTCTAAATAAAAAAAAATTATAATGTTTTCCCTAATATGGGCCCTTTAACCAATACCTCAATAGAACTGTTTATTATTCTTATTCTCTAATATTTTAGAAATATGTTTTGTTTACTTGTCAAGGCAATCTCACTGGACATGAAAAGTTAATGAGGAGACAGAGAGAAGGGTTATTTGAAATGCAGAGCAGCTTATTAGGCAGTCTCTCGCAATAAGGGCTTGCAGCACAGCGGTGGCAAGCACCTGCTTTCTGCTGTCTTTAATAATGCTCCCTGAACTCTCCCCTGCTCTGTCTATTATTTACTTTCTTTTAAATGATTTCATGTTCTTCATTGGCAAAGATAAATGGAAGGATTAATATATATTGGACTAATCTGTGAGAGGCCTGGGAGAACATGGAGAAGCTGGCAAGGATTTCCCACAGGTAACCACATGCAGGATTCTAGGATTAGAAGTCATTTGCTTTAAGGATTAACTGTGATCAGAAACCATTAGAGGAGCTGAGTTTCTTTGTGCATAAAGGAGAGAAATGACAAAGCTCCCTAGTTGCCTGCTGCATATTAAGCACATGCTGATGTCACAAGAGAAAGGCGGATCAGGCCTAGCGTCTTCTACCATAAACACATCAGCAATGCCATGAAATAGATCAGCTATCGACCTATGGGCATGGAAAATCATCTGTCACTGTTACTCCATCTATATAGATGCTGAAAATATCATGCTGGAATCCTTAAATTGACACATCTATTACTATGTTTAGGCTAAGCCATTGGCAGTTTTTGGCAATGATAGGTCATAAAATTCAATATGATGTTGCTTTCCAAGTACACTACAGCACCATGTCATACTTCAGAAGTTAATTCGAACCATTTTCTTGAACTGGAACTATGATTTTTATTTTAATTATGTTTATTAGTGTTTTAAACCTAATGAACAATCCTTAAATTATTGTGACATTTTGGAATATGTATACCATCTCAGGAAACAGGTGTGTTTATTGCATTTATATCGTAAGCACTTCTGTGGTGCACTAAAAAGACAAGATAAACAGATCATGAAGCATTGAGTATCTAAGTCATATTCTCAGTGTTTAGATGCAACTCACAAGAGCATGTGATATTAACAAAGCTGGTTTTTAGCATCTATAGCATTTAATTGGATTTTGATGTTTTTCACATATATTGCTGTCACTGATACTATGGAGTGGAGCCAAAGGCTCTCTTGACTAAAAGTAGTCAATGGCACGGGACTCTATATGAACTACACAGAGGTAAGCTCTAAAATGTATGAAAATTGTTGACATACTTTACACAATATTAAAATGAGTCATCTAGGATGAGCAGGATCTTAAACATTACTTTAGTAAATGCTAATATTGTAGCAGCCAGGCTAGTCACCTATCATCCATTGCCAGTGTAATGGATAAAATATTTGTTTTTCCTTTCTTTTTTTTTTCTTTTAAACTTTGTGGAGAAGCTGTGTTAAGAGACTTTTTGGTAGCACATGCCTCGGAGGTGCTCTGTTTGGGTGAAAGTTCTAGGTCCATTGGTGCACAGACTCAGATGCGCTGCTGTTCCACTCAGGGTTGCTTGAAGGCCTTTTCTCATTTTCCCATTGGACTGGTTGCAAGGCCATTACAGGGACTCTTGAGGAAACTGCTGTGCATGCAGTCGAACGTTTTGGAACATTCACGAGCCAATAACCTACCACAAGTTGTGAAGGACAGTAAGATGCGGTGTCATTCCTTTTAGCCAGTGGTCTGGTTGCTGTGCTTTATGTATGTATTTATTTATTTATTTATGTTTTTGTTTGTTTGTTTGTTGCTGGGTGTTGGAAAACCTTTGCTTTGTCCCCTAGGCCTAGGGGAAAATGTATGTGAAGTGATGGGGTTGGTCTTTTCAATATGTTTTGGTAATGAAACCTGTTCCATGTATTTTTAACACCAGTCAAATGTGATGTCCTCAGGAGCATGTTCTGACAGGTGATTTAATATTTATTCCTCTGGGAATCTATGTGTAGAGTTTAAAAGCTCCAGAAATATGACATGAAATTTGGCAGAGATTTGGACAAATATGTTATCTCCCTGTTTAAATTCTTTGACACTAATTTTGTTTTTATTGGACCCATAACAGGGGTAAATGCTTATGTGATATATGAATACTGATACCTTTAAAAGTGGTGCCAAAAATACATGAGCTAAAATTACAATTTTTCATTCATTTTGCCTCAAGACCCAAACCAATGAATTTCAAACATTGTGTATATTATTTGTAAGTTTACTTTTTCCCCTTATTTAGGTGTAGCCAGGTGCTGACGTTGACTCATTAGTAGGAGCATGAAAAGTTGGGTGGTATGTTTAAACAGTTAATTATTAAATCGAGGGCCGAGGGCCGAGGGCCAAAAGGGCGTAAGTGACATTTCACCAACTTTACAGGAGAGCCAAAACAAAAATTGACTAGTTTGCTCTTAGTTTCTGCACTGATTTAACCTATTTAATAACTCAAAAATTATTTAGATTTCACTTCTATAATTTTATCAGTAGAAAGAGCTCACAAAGAGCTTTCCAATGATATATATAACTCAATTTAAAACAAAATGTCACTTATGCCCTTTTGGCTCTCAGCCCTCGAAATGTTCATTAAGATATAAGCCACATTTTTAAACCTATTCTATTGTACATATTGTAGTGACTCACCAGAAAAACAGACAATGGACTGACTGAACTCAAGCCGTTCTCAAATGGCCCCTATGACAACAGAGTTGTTTTCTCGGGCCCCAATTCATGCCACTAGAACCTTAATAAACCTCACTCCTCTCTCCTGCTCTCTCCCTCACTCCCCAACCACAGGCACGCCACACACACATGGCCCTCCCATATTCCATCTAACCCCCAATCTCAACACAGATAGTAAAAGTGCAACATGAACAGAACAACAAACAATTCAATATATTGGACAAATAACTGAAATAACAAAACTCTCCACACTATGTATGATTAACTATAGAAAACGATTTTAGGTATGTTACACGAATTTTAACATTTAAAGTTTTTAAGTAAAAGTAAGTTCTGAAAATAATGGGGACAAAACTATAATAATGGTTTTTGGGGACAAAAGATATAATGGGGATAATGGGGACAAAAGATAAACAAAAGATAAACAAAAAGGTTTAATCACTATCAGAAGAAAAGAGCAGAACACGCTGAATGAAAACACCAGCATTAATACTGGATGAACATTTTCGCTGCAGACATGTGACATAACCAGGCTAAAGTGACCAAACCAGATTTTTTTTATGAGCTATGTGGGCACAGGAATCTGATCTGAATCATTTTCATACGGGATTGTAAATCACATATGTATCTGAATCCTGGTCATGTGATTCACTGTACATGCAATAGTGTTTGTCTTGATTTAATAATCAACAGCTAAGAGCTGTTTCAAACAAATTATTATTGCAGTGGCTTTTGCTAATTGCATAGACCAAAAACGGCTTGCTGTTCTCCTCTTTTCTATGTTGTGTTTTGCTATATGTTGCACCTTGGTCCACAGAGAAACATCGTCTCATCACAGTATGTACATGTACACAGCTGCTGATGGCAATAAAGTAACCTTAAACCTCATAGAGTCATAGAGTGTATTGGATGTGTGTCAGGGCTAATTTCAGGGCACTAGTTTGTTCACACTAAGACAGACCAGGGTCACTTACTCATACAAGTTAAACCATCATGATCTTATCTGAGAAAAGGAATGGGAATTAATCAACCCTGTAATGTGTATGCAAGAATTGTCAATATGTTGCTGCATACCATATATTTGGATTTTTTAAACTAGTAAATATTATGGTTTGCAATTATAAGTGTTATGCTTTTCTAGATAATTCCATGATGTGTGATAATTATATTCTGTATAGAGTTGCATTGTTTGAAAAAGGTAATATAAGCTTATCAGCTGTTTGCTGACTGGAGTCAGACAGGGTAACTGGTTCATTTAAATGATCAAATAATCAATAAATTAAGATTTAGTCATTTAGTTGATAAAAAATTGTGTGCCTGAGTGTGATAAATATAATCCTTTCCTTACACTCTTATCGACTAAACGGCCTCAGACAGGTACACTATTTGGACAATAGTACTGGGACACACCTGTCTTTCATGATTAGGGCTAGGCTACTAACTTCCAGCTGTTATAATGTTTCAGCAAACCAAGACATTTTGAACAACACCATACTTCCAACTTTTTGGACACAGTTTGGGGAACTGTCAACCCCAGTGAATCTCAGTCTGGCTTTAGGAGGGGGTGTGCTCCTTTCAACTAGCCGATAGGGGGCGCTGGCGTTCTAGCAGCAAACAGGAATGAGACACAGTAGCACTCTGTAGAATTGAAACAAGGGGCGTTTTCTTCTTTTTTGTGACGAAATCTTCAAACGTGACTATCAGTACTGGAACACCAGAAAAACACCATGAAATTATAATTTCATGTACATAGTTGCTTTTGTATTTTGAAAATCCAAAACAAGACTAAAAGGTATATGGTTGTACTTTGCTTGAGTAGTGAAGGATGAAGGAGTAGCTCCTTGGAAAGAGTCGAGGCCGTTGATTTGGACGAGCAGGATGTAGCAGGAGTACACAGAAAGGCACCATTACTGTTAGAAAAGCACATCAGTGGCCTCAGGGGTAGAAAGTGAGTGCTGTCTTGGGTTTTGGTGTTTAAATGAGCTGTGAGTTGCTAGCTACTATATATAGACAAAAATATTGGGACACGCCTCTTAATTATTTAATTATGGTGGTCCCTTGCTTCCAGTGAAAGGCAGTTCTAATCTTTCAGCATTCTCTTTTCTGTTCCAGCATTACCCCTGTGCACAAAGCTGGATAAGTTCGGCCTGGAAGAACTTAATAGAGCCCTGACCTCAACCCCATCCAACAACTTTGGGATGATCTGGAACAGAGATTGAAGGTGAAGGGGTAAGGGTGTAATTTTGACTCCTTAAGGTGAATAAACATCATCTGAATAAACACATTTTGACATACTACATTAATGAACGAGAGAGAGAGAGAGAAAGAAGTTAAGTAGCATCAGTAATAAGCCTCTTGCACCTCTTAGTTCACAAGGTAGTTTTCAGGTTCTGGAAGGTGGCCTTTTCTGTGTCCAGTTTTGTGTGCAGGAAGCAGGGAAAACACTAAAATGTGTCAGGTCTGGGATACTCCTGGGGTACCTCTAATGAAAGAAATCAGAACTCTACATAACATTTGAGTCTTAACCTTAATCAAAGTGATATCCAGAATGTAACTGTGCTATAAAGAGAAACACATTCTAAATAGTGAAGTTATTACTGAACTCCAAATAGTTCTTTAAGATGAAAATGATCTTTACATAGAAACTGGGTTGGCATCTCACTCTGTTTTGGCATATTTTTGGCATGCCCATACTAATGGAAATATCTGAATTGGCTTCTTGTTTGCTTGGGCACAAATATACCCCCACTGCTGTTGTACATTTAGGTACTCACTTGTTGTCACCCTTCATTCTCTGATTTTAACTCTGAAACAAAACACATGATACGGAACATGGCTGAAACACTGCAATCTATTTTTGGTCAGAATAAACAGATATACTGTCAGACTCAAAGCTCTCAAAGCTGTCACAGTGAAAAGACAAAATGATGATATTGCTACTCTCAGGCTTAATTGTATTTATGGATAGCAGCATATTTGTGCATAAGTAGTCAAACTCATATGCTATTTAGTTGTTTGTTATATTGTTAAGGGTTTTGCAATCTATGCGTATTGTTTCTGACTTTTTCACTTGACCTGCAGAGCACTAGTTTATTAGCAGTTAAATCGGCTGGGACTGAAAACACAGAGTGATGTAAAATGACAGTGTTTGATTTTCATTGTGGTGACAACATAAGGTCACATTATTATTCTGAATAACGCAGATAATGAATAAATGAGACATTTGTGTGAGCAGCGTGGTAAGCAGCAGTGTGCTTCATAACTAGGTCTGAAGTGTAAGCAAATGTCTTGGGTCTCAGGAATCATCTGCTCAGGTTTTGTAAACAAAAGCATATTTTGGAAGGTGATGTAAGGTCAGTCCAGGTCAAACAGGTCATATTAAAATCCTGAATCTCCATTTTCTTTCCTTTTTTACTATTTGAAATACCTTTATGTGTGTAAGGAAGGGTGGAATTCAGGATCACTAATTAAATGCTCTTGGATTATTATGCATGGGTCTCTCTGGCTTAGAAATGGCATAACCTAGCTGGAAGAGTCATGTTGAAGTTGAAGTTTATTGTCACGTGTACGGAATACAGTGTACAGAGCACAATGAAATTCTTACTTGAACACCCTCTTCACAGATAGAACATAAAATACATGAAAGACAACACAGTGCAGCAACAGTAGCCTTAAGTTGAATAAAGTACAGTACTAGGCCTAATACATTTATTGTTAAACTGTTAAACTGTCGGGGTATAAAATATGGGATCATGAGATAATAGAACATTTTGCTAGTAAACGTTTTTCTAAAGATCTACTCACACAATACTGGGGAAGAGTGCAAGACGCTAGTGGCACTGCTGAGGTTTCATCCCCACACACTTCTCTCCGGGTGTTCCTAGCTGCCTACTGCTTCACTTGGGGGAATGAGTTTAATGCAGAGACGAATTGTGTGCTGTGGTGTGAATGACAAAATGGTCACTTTTATATCTTTCAATGCAAAGACAGTGAACAACCTGTGAACATCATTGTCAAGCCCCAGTGATTTTAATGGCCAGAGCTTTACTTACAGTCTCCACATGTTCACAGACTTGCAGTAGGGTTTCCAGTCAGCTGCTTCTTTCTTGATCAGTCTTATCTTTCTCTTCTTCATAAGCTGTTGTGTTTCACATTGTGCTTCAGTGTGATAAGAGCCACTTCTCCACCTAGAACAAAACTGGGTGTCTGGAATACAACCTTAGACAAACGAATCTGAATGTAAAAGGCTTTTGAGGGAAATGTTTGGGAAAGAAAGAGTGGAATATGAGGGAAAGAAAGAAACATTAGAGCACTGCATTGTGCAACCTTAAAGGTGAATTCTACTGATTTTTAAAAACCAGTAGAGTTTTTACATAATTTAATGCACGTCTTGATTTATTTGTAATGAGAACATACATGAAGACTTTTTTCCCCGGATATTGTGAAAGAGCAGTGTATCAGGCCACAAACATGCATGTGTAACATTTTGAAGTTTATGTGAGGCAGCTTCAAGAGGCTTAAAATTGCATGACATCTGGTTCCTGTTACCAATTCTGACTCAGCAAGATGAACATTTCTGATTCAGAAAGTTTTGCTAAAAGGAATATTTCACATCAAACAGACCTGTATGGCTTTATTTGCATTATAATTATTTAATTATGATTTTTTAGAATTCTTTTTTTGAACCTCTAACACATTTTGTCTGTTTATATGTTAATAGTGTTTATTGACTGCATTTGTTTAATTAGCATTAGCAATACATAATTCTTTCTCTGCATTTAACCCATTCACTGAGTGAAGCAGTGCGATGCCCATGACCCATGCCTTGAGGCACAGTGTTTGAGGACAAATAAAAATCTCTATGCCTTTCTTACTTTGCCTTAACTTCTGACATTTCTTTGACAGGTGTTATTTAGGTGTACTTAGTCTGCAGTAATTTGGTTGAATAGCAGATGTTGATTTCAGTTTAGCTTTACAGGTTTAAGGAGCTGATGTGGACTACTTGAGCACTGATGTGCGTCACTCTGGATAAGAGCGTCAGCTAAATGCCATGAATGTAAATGTAAGGATGGTGTCTCACTTAGTGGTACCACTGGCTGTCTTGGGATTCGAACTCATGGCCTTCCGATCGCAGTGGCATCTCCCTAATGATCAGTAGCCACTAGTGCGGTGGAGTGTTGTTTTTGGTGGCCTGTCTTAATTTTAGTTTTATTCTAGTCTTGAAGTCAATATTTTATTAGTCTTAAACAAAAAATGCGAACACACCACGAAAATCTTCCTCTGCATTTAACCCATTCACCAAGTGAAGCAGCAGGCAGCCAGGAACATGGCGCCCAGGGAGCAGTGTGTGGGGACGGTACCTTGCTCAGGGTACATTTACATTTATGGCATTTAGCTGACGCTCTTATCCAGAGCGACGTACATCAGTGCTTAAGAATTCCACAACTG
>JBBPDH010000001.1:28872972-28883482 GCA_037974565.1 Clupeocharax schoutedeni
GTTCCTTAGTAAAGGTGTGGTGTGAGTGAACTTAGGAACGTTGGGGTACCTCAGAGGTGCCTAGCGGTCTTGGGAATCAAACCCCTGATGAACAGTATGAACACCCTAACCACTAGGCTACCAGTTGTCTTAGTCACTTCCATACTGTTTTTAGTCTAGTCAAGTTTTAGTCAAATTAAAGCCTGAGCATTTTAGTCTTATTTTAGTCAGAATTATCCATGATTATTTCAGTCGTGGATAATTCTGACTATCAATGACAACTGATGACATTTTAGTCTCGTTTTAGTCAATGAAAGTTGTATTTTAGTGTCTGGTTTAGTAATGTAATTCTATTTAACCCAGTCAATATAGTATAAGTGCCTAGTAGACAAAATCTAAATTTTATTTTAGTCAAACCAATTTCAGAATTCAAACAAGGTTGTTTTATTATATTATTGTTACCTTATAGACTCAAGAATTCTGTACATATATTTCAGAATTTACGACATTCATTTTGCCAACCAAATGTGTTACAACTTGGTACACACACATATTTAAATAAAATAAAATAAATAAATCACTAAAAGTGCAAATAAAATGAAAATGTGTGTCTGTGATTGTGTGTCTGTCTGTCTAACTCACATTTGTAAAACTGGTAAAAGTCTTCACTTTTAGTGTGTTGGCCTGAATTTACCTGAATTTTTTTATTATTCCTGAACAAATATACATTGTCCCTGGGTCCCAATACTTTTATCCACTCTCTCTCTATATATATTTTCTTCACAGTTTCTCTCAATGGACAAAAGTATTGGGACGTAATGATGTTCGCATTTACGTTGCATCTCGTCTCGTTTGTTGTCATGGCATAAATGTTGACGACGATATTTAGTCATCATTTTCGTTGGCAAAAGCAACACTAGTGTGAGGGAGGTAGCACACGGGGTGGGGGTTTCAACACCACCACTTTTCCCAGATTAAGTGGATGCTACACGGGTCAGCAAGCCTAAGCACGCCTGCCACAGTTGCTGACATATTCTCAAAGGTACGCCAGTAATTGTGTGCATCAGTGACAAAAGAACGAGGCATAATTTGATGCAAAGTCCCTTTGCACACTTCTGTACAGTAGATGGCGGTATGCAACAAAGAGATGTTACCTGCCAGTAAATTAATAATAAGAAGGGAACGAGAACCACAGATTTCAAAGTGAACGAACAAGATGTGTGTGTGAGCAAAGTATGGGGACGTGTCGAGTTTTGGATGAAGAGTTAAGTGATGTCAGACATCATGCCAAAGTAGTCAAGCAAAATTCACTGTCTGTCAGAACACAAAATACGGGGAAGTTGATAGCCTAGTGGTTAGGGCGTTCGTTCTGCGATCAGAAAGTTGTGGGTTCGATTCCCAAGACCGCTAGGCATCTCTGAGGTACCCTGAGCAAGGTACTCTCCCTGGGCACTGTGTTCCTGTCTGCCCCCTGCTTCACTTGGTGCTGTTTTGTGCTGTTCATGTATGACAGAATGGTCACTTTCACTAGCTACGATAGACTTTAACTTAAAATGCGGGGGCTGTAGTCTATGTGATGCACAGGTATATGCCATATAGCCATGTAGAAAGTTCTTGGGTTTGCGTACATCCAGTAAAACAAAGGTTGCAATACTGACACCCACTACAGCACTAATGATTTGCAATGGGATGCAATGGTGTGTCTCAAGCATTGTCAGTGCTGCCTTGTATTTACACTTGTCTGATTTGGATGCACCACCGTAGCACTATAAATAATTGTTAAAATTGTTAATTAAGGCCTAGGTGTATAAAGAAGTTCTTCCATTCTGGGTCATTAACAGTACTATGGTTTTATTTGCATACTGGAGGCCAGGCCTAGATGTATATAAATGTATAAATTCCGGTAGTTATAACTGGTCGTGATTGTATTTATAATTTGGCTTCCCCGTCCCAGAACACCCCTCTTTTGGAAAGCTTCATACATCCCTGACTAGTGTGGTGGCTGTTTTTGTGTTTTACTGAAAACCAAAATAGCCTAATTTCTTCTTAATTTTTATCACTTTTATGTCAGAACCACTCAACATAAAAAATAGTGAGGACTCATCCTTTACATTCATACAAGTTCCCAAGGCAGGCATCCTCTCTCTGCAAGCACTGAAAACTCAAGAAATCCAACAGGTCATTCTCCACTTGGGGGCAGCAGAATTCAACAAACCCTGTGATAAGTGTTTGTGACCTGCTTTAGAGGCCATTAAGTGGGCAGTATATCTGAAGTAGCACTGCTTAATGTCTTTTCATCTTGCCTGTGCCTCTGACCTTGTGAAATTTGTTCTCAGTCTGGAAACTTGAAAGCAGCTAGATGCTGATGTGTGATAACTGTGCAAGGCTGAACAATGTGGCTGTCAGAGGTGCTGATAAAAGCATTCAATGGCTTAGAATAAGCAGAGGAATACTAAATACCAAATGTTGTGCACTATAAAAATGGTCCTAAATTCTAATGGCCATACTGTTCTAAATATTTAACAGACATTGGTCTAAAGCACATCACTTTTTCCTATCTCTTTTTTATTCTATGTGCCTATTTGTTCTCTGCACTGTTATAACAGGAGCCATGTCGTCTCGTCTCTCTATGTACCTGTACAGTATATAGCAGAGATGACAATAAAGTTGACTTTGACTTTGACTAAAGATTCATAATTCAAGATTCTTTATTTGTCTTGCATAGTCCTACAAATACATCATGGAGTGAAATGTATCCAGAACCGCTCCTTTTGACTATGCAAACTGTATAGACAGTACGTAAATTTTAATTTAAAAAAATCTGGTTTTTTCTGAAACACAAAATAAATAAAAAAATAAGTACAGGTCAATATAAGTCTAATATATATGTATATGTCTATGTCTAAGTACAATTTACAATTTCTAAAACACATTTCTAAAACACAAATCTAGAAGTAAATAACTTAAACAAGGAGAACTACAAGTTGGAGATTAAAAATTGTAAGCTAATAAAATTTCATGTTTTAATATATAATTATATAAATGTAGCAGCAATGCATACAATGGGCAAATGGACTGTTAGTGTGTTGTGCCACACTAGCACAGCAATGTAAAATGCAGGCAGAGTAATGTAAAGAGAGTAATTTAAGAGTGACCGGAGTAATATAAACAGTAGTGTAGCAGCATGTACAGTGTAGCAGTGTGTGATCTAATAATAAATCAGGTATAATATGAAATATTACTTCTTAAATATGGAAATAAATATGATATGAGCCCCTTATGGTAATATGGTAATGCTATGGAGGGAGTGGGGGCATGTTCTGATTCAGGACTCGGTTGTCCTGAGGATACAAGCTCCTCTCAAGTCTCTCTGTTTTGGCCCTGATTGTGCAGAACCTTCTGCCTGATTGCAGAAGTTGAAACAGTCTGTTACTGGGGTGGGACGAGTCCTTCAATATCCGAAATGCTCTGGACCAACATCTCCTGGTGGAAATGCAGAGAAGGGAGAACAGACCTGTAGCAGTGTTCTGCTGCATGGATCACTCTCTGAAGAGCTTTATGGTCCTGAACACAACTATTCCCATACCAGGATGTGGTGTTCTGTGTGAGGATGCTCTCCACAGCGCCTGAATAAATAGTCCTGAGGATCACTGAAGATGGTACAGGCGCTTCCTAGCCTTTTTGGACTGGACCTGAATGTGAGCAGTCCATGTCACTTCTGATTAGGAGTGGACACAGAGATACTTGAAGGACAGCACCCTTTCCACTAGAGCTCCGTTAATGACGGGGAGTTGGTAGTCACGCTGTTGTCTCCTGAAGTCTCCTTTTGAAGCTCCTTGGTGATGTTCAGCTGGAAGTGGTTGTCCTGACACCATGATGCCAGGTTCTTCACCTCGTAAAAAACTCTGATACCCTCTCCCTACTGTTCCAAGCCATCTGTATCTAATTAGGACCCTGATAATCTAAAGTATTTTACAATTTCTCCAAATATAGGTTGGCGTCATGGCTTCAAAATAATTGCATTGATGAACTCATGCTTTCTTAGCATTGGTACTTTCTTAGAAGCTTGATACAGCTTGGGTCGATTAGAGTTTTTTTACTTACTGACTTCACTTAAAATTACACACACACACACACACACACACACACACACACACACACACAAATATGAACATGTACAGATATTGTTTATGTTACACTTTACTATGCATACATCCAGCCAAAAACCTGTTAATGTAGATATTCTTTAGATTTTAAAATGATCTAAAGCGTATCTTAAAACTCAGAGACTACATATATATATATATGGATAATGTGTGTGTGTGCCTGTGTGTGTATGTGTAAGGATGTAAGTATGCCTAGTCGTTTTTTAAATGAGTCTTTGAAAAAGTGACATACCATGTCCTTGATTCCATGAGAGCTAAACACAGACTTCTTAGCAAGAGGAGCATCACTATTTCATGAACATTTCATTCATGGATATTATGTTTCAAAGATATTGCTAAAAAGATCACTAAAACTGAACAGCAATATGGTCTTAAGCCTTGAATGAGGCCTGATGTTGTCTTGTAGATAATTGCCATAGAGCACTGTGTCAACACTAGCCTACACAGCACACTGTTGGAAAGTGTTAACCCATCATCTTTCACTAGAGTGAGACCATGAGGGCCATAAAGTCCATGCTGTAGCCAGTGTTAAAGGGAAGAGGAGCAGGTGTGACGACTGGTGGGCAACGTCCCTCTAATGGCAATGCTGAGTTATGGCTTTATTATAGCTGATATACCCACCACAGCCCACAAGCCAGGCCACCTGCCTTATCACTAGTCATAAAAGATGAGATATGGGCCTTTTGTTGCAGCAACAAACTCAAGCAAATAGATCTTATAAAATTTGGACAGCTTTCATGGAAATACAGTTTAGGCTTGAGTGTCTCCTTGTGTAGCAAACAAGTTTCAGATTAGCATGTTGTTTTGCACACAAATTTATGTTATGGGCTTATTATTAATAGCACTTATCTTACCCAAGGCAATATAAGCCTTTTCATTAAATATAATACCTGGTTTTGCTCATTATTAAAATTATAAAACAAAAACTCCAATCTCTTAAAAGGGAACTTGGAGGAGAAGAAAAATATTCTTAACTTTAAAATATGTTTAGGAAGCAAGTAATTTATTTTCTTTTGTGATGAACTGTTGATAATGAAGAGGCATATATAGTTAGCCTGACTTCATAAATATTTTTGGTTATAGCTATTTTTATTTAAGTTTAGAGGATCAGTCTAATGAGAGTAGAGTAACAATGCTTTTTTGTGACGTATGTTTAAATATTGACATTACAAATGTAGCAAGTTGGCCGTACAAGTGAAAGGTGACATTGTGGACAAGATATCTTTACTTAAGTCAAAATACAATGTGGATGTTTGTTCACGGAAGGCCGTCAAAAACGTTTACAGTAACAAAGATCACTGATTATTTTGGACTGCAGAAAGTGCAGTGTATTGAAATGCCTGGATCTACAGTCACACGGCCAAAACAAGTGCTCTTCTCTTCGTGTGCTCTATGCATTAAGGCCGGAGATCCCTCTGCAAATATTGTTTTTATGACACCCATCCAAGCCAATGGCTTCAGGCCTTTCAGGCTTCAGTCTGATCAAACCTGTGGGCACTCACTCACTCTGAAGAGAGCCGCTGTTTGCTTTCAACAGTCAGTAACAAATGTTTATGTTTGGTGTTGACATTTTGTCGTCATATTAAAGCAGTGCGATCTAAATACTGACCGTGCTTGGATTTGCTTTTCATTTGACAGTGTCAGGTCTAGTATTTAAAGTCTGTTCCAGGTTAGACTGGTTGAGTGCCTAAAAATATGTTACTATTCATGAATTTAAAACTGTCAGCTGCCAATTGTGATGTTGTTGTAGCTTCTAAATTAGCATTTGATTTTAGTTAGCATTTGACCCAGTGTTACATAATTTGGTCTTACATTAATGACCATTCATAAGAAGAGGACAAATAGTTAAAAACATCTAAGGGAAGGCAAATTTGGTGTAATGGTGGATAATCTTTATATATGGTTATTTATATTATTATATATAAATGGACAAATATGTACCTTTATATAATGCATATAGTGTGTGTGTGCGCATCTGTGCACATGTAAAGAGTAAATGGCGGTTGGAAGGGGGTGATTTTTGACAGGGATGGCTGACATCCCCTTAACCCCCACCTAAAACTGATCCTTTTTCATAAGACTTGCAAATGAGAGGCAGAAGTCTAACCTCTAGTGTTGTTACAGTCTGATATGAGCTCACTATTCACCGCTCGCCACAAGGCTTTTGTGTAACTGAGACACTGAGTCAGACTTTGATTGAAGCACATAATCCAAGGTATCGGTAAACTTCTTGTTATTCTTTCATAATTTAGGCTTGCCAGAGGAGGACTGTTCTATAGTTTCTCAATGTGAGCACTCCATTCAGTCTTGATGACAGTCATCTGTATGGTTTTTGCTGTGTAGTTTTAAAAAATACAAAATAAGACACATCCCATTACAAGAACAATAAGATCAAAAATATTATTGAAGAAACCGGACTAGTTCTGATATTCTAATGGCCTCACCAGGACCTTCCACCATCATTAAAACAGGATGTTCCCCAAGGTCCATACAGTGTCAATGTACCTTTTGAAGGTAGAACGTTATTAAGGTCCAGTTGTGTGCTTTAAGACAGCTTTAATGTGCAAACAGTTTGTCTCCTAAAGGGAAAGGGTCAAATGTTTACCGTTTTATAATGAGACAATGCTCAGGACAGAGTGTGGGAGTCCAATTAAAAATATAACTGGTATAGAATAAAATCATGTTCCATAACTAAATGTACTATGACTTACTTTTGACATACTTCCCTGGTGAGTTTCTTTCTTGAAAGTTATTAGCATGCATATTTTATAGCATGTTTCATTTGATTTATAATGCTACCCTATTTACAGTAAATTCATTGGGATTTAACATTAAGAATACATTATTTCACCAAATTAAATAAACATTGGAATACATCACTAGTAAAGTTTTTACAAAATTTGTTTAAAAAGTTGTTAGCAACTGGCTACTTCCCTACTAGTTTTGCATGAGACCTCCAGTGTACTGCAATCTCTTGTTATAATTCATACGAACTGTTTTTGTGGCCAGACTGACTATTGACAGGTATTGACGTTGTGCAGGTCTCATTGTTTAGAATGAATACTGTTTCGAGGCTTAACCCAGTTTTCCATTCTTCATTCCTGTAATGTAGAATATCCTGAATATCCTGTTCACAATGGTTTTTATCATGTAGTTTCTGATTAAAATGCCTTTTAAAATAGTTTTTTAAGGTTGTCACATTGAGCATCTTGGTGCTTAAATAAAATGAGGTTAGAAGGTGGGGATCCCACTTATCATCTCCGATTTGCCAGTTCTGTGTAGGCTGTTTGGGCTCACTTATATGATACAGGACTTTGAGCTGAAACTGTGAATAAACTTAGTGATGCCTTTTTCCAGAAAGTTCCCAGAACATGCTCATTAATCAGTGCATGGGCTCTTTTCATTTGCTTGACACTTGGAGCATTAAGCTATAGCCTTGTGTTTACAGAGAGGGAGGTGCCAGGCTTTACAGCAGAGCTTTGGTGCCTTTCAACACCTTTGGCACTGACTTCTCTTGCTGTTCACTCACTCAGCTTGTGCTGCACCTACCTGTCGGCTACAAAGCAGGGCCTACTGCTTTTCCTGACACTTTGACAGCGCTGTTTAAGAAAATCTTTTATCCACTCTCCTTACAAGTGTATTCCTTTTAATTGTCATTACTAATATGGAATGTGTGTGCTGAACATATTTTACACACAGACACTAATACCATACACACACACACACGTATATGTACAGGTGAAGCAGTAAAATCAGAATAAGATTTACTTTACTTACTTTACTTACTTTATTTACATATTTTACCTGTAACGAAACAATTGCTTTCCAAAAGTTATTCCAGGCTTTATATCAATACTTACATGAAGCTTGGATTAGGTTGAGTGACTTTTTGAGTTGAGTGTAACAATGTCAGCAGAGGATCGATATTTTAGGGGAAAAATAGCTTTGCATAACTGGTTTGTGCTCTATCTAATATTCAGAATAATTCAGTCATTAAGATGTAAATAAAATAAACCAGAACAGTCTGGTCTGAAATGGTGCATTTTAACAGAACTTTGATTCATGGGAATCACGGGTCACAATGACTTCCACACAAATACTGCTACCAATAATGTACTAAAAACAATATGGCACAGACACCATGCTGCAAATGTGCAATCATGTCATGTAACGATAGCTTTTAGGGGTGTAAAAACATTGCAAACACTTCAGAACCCACACATTTGTCTAGAACAGTGCTTGTATGGCTTTTTATAGCATAATGATTGAGTTCTACAGAGACATTGGTGGAGTTTTCCTTTTTATATTTTTAAAGAATAAAATCTTTGTTTACAGGTAAGTTTGATATCCCCCAGTTACAAAATATCAAGCAGATATGTAGGATTACAAACTAAGGGGTACTTAAGTCCCTAAGGTCTCATGTTATATTGATATTGAGGGAAAAACAATGTCATATTGTGTCAAGTTAGTTAGTAAACGAATCATTGGAAATCGTACATTGCATTATTCTGTAGAGTATTTTCACTTCTGATGACATGGAATTTTAACATTAGTCATTTTTATAACTTTATTTTGACATTTGTATGTTGTTCCCAGTGTTTTATGTGCTGTTTATCTTGATCGAGCTCAAGGTGGCCAACCACACAGTTGGAACGAAACTCAAAAAGGCTTTGCTATCTTGCTAATAAGCACACCTAAATGGCCGTTTACATTCATCTCTGACCGTCGAACAAACAAATTAGCAGTCAAATAAGCTGCAACGTCTGTATTATACGTTAATGTGAAAACATTGTCGAAAACGATCAAATAAAGGCATGGTCACAGATGTAAATGTATTCATTTCAATATCTTCTTTTAGAAAGGATCTACCATAATTGTCACCATTGTTACCAAATAGGAAAATAGTATTCATGAAATCAATATCCATTTCCATACGGAGGGCCACTAATAATACAAGTTTAAGCCTTAGCAGATGGTGCCACAGGAAGAGGCCGTTGGTAGTGGTTTTCTCATGATGACTCCCCTAAAAACTTGCTAAAAGCCAGTGTGAGTATACAATATCTAATCTGCATTGTGCATGTGGGAAAATGTTCTAGTACTCATCCCATGGAAGTTGCAAGGAAGATTTGCTTATAGAGTGCTATAATGTGATACAAGCTGATACAAACGGACATGGATAGCCTTACACCGGGAAATGTCCACTAAATGGTTAATAAAGGTTTTTCAAAGATGTCTACTTCTATATTTGAAAAATATTTGCATGCCTTTAGAAAGTTCGTGGGGAAAATTTATATAATTGCTGGCATATAATTCTTACAGAAGGGATGTTGATATATAAGAGTTTCGAGTGTTGGTTTAGTTGCTCTAATCATGATCATTCTATTTCAATTCTTTTTTTGTTGTTGTTTTCAGAAACTTTGTTCAGCCCGAGGTTAAAATGTACATGTGAAAAGAGATGAAATGTGTTTTCATGTGTGGGTCCAAGTCAAAATGTGGTTGTTTGGCCAGTGTGGAGGTTCTCCAAAGTCAAAATGTCTCTATGCAGCTTTTGCATTTTTGCTTCATAGAATATATTGAAAGAAATGAATGTAGTAGACATGAGCCTTAATTTTACCAGGAGCCTTAACTTCAGCAGTTGCTTTTGAAGAGATGCTTTGAATGCAATCACTACATAAACTATTTAATGGCTGTCCGGTGTTTCCATTGCTGTGTGGGGCCTTATTTGTAGTGTCTCGTGTCATTCCTGACCATTCCCTGCGTGTTTTCACCCAGGTGTGACAGGAGCCCTCATTAGTGTAGACTGGTGCCCCTAATTGAAGAAGAGGGTCCTAGTTAAGGACACTCCATTGACTGATTGGCTTCCATGGAATGTAGCTAAACAGCTCTGGTTCATCTATCTGTTCTTCAGTTCGCTTCTCAATGATACAATATTATTCCATGTACGCAGGGATAAAATGGCCTACTTTGTAAAATGAAACATCATATAAATGAAGCATCAGTCTTATAAAGTAAGATTCTTCTATAGCTTGTGTCTAGACAGTATGGTTCTAGAAAGAAAAACAACTTTGACTGGTGCAGAACCTTTACATTATGTTGAGGGTTTAAGTGGTTCTCCATCTACAAAAATGGTTGTTTAAAGAACCATCCATTAAACATTTCTTTATGCAACTAAGAAGGGTTTCCTTTCTCCAGCAATTTCTTCATGATGTATTTTAAGTATTTTAATGAGTAGCAATGAGTAGCAAGTCTAATTAGAATGCAGTGTCTTACAGGTGTAGTGTTGCAGTATACAGTTGCAAGAAAAAGTATGTGAACCCTTTGGAATTAGACAGATTTCTGCACAGATAGGTCATAAAATGTGATCT
>JBBPDH010000001.1:28885109-28896858 GCA_037974565.1 Clupeocharax schoutedeni
CAGACTGTGATTGTCTATTGTTGTGACTTAGATGAAGATCAGATCACATTTTATGACCTATCTGTGCAGAAATCTGTCTAATTCCAAAGGGTTCACATACTTTTTCTTGCAACTGTAGTTCAGGTGTTGTTTCATTAGTTGTCCAGTTGCGTTTTGTTTGGGTTTTTTGGGTTTTTTTTTAGTACTGGTCAATGTACTTTTGTCTGAAAAGTGTTAGCATCCTATCATCAGCTACTGTTGTTAGTTACTAACAGAAATAAGGCAGGCTGATGATATTCTGCGTCTTCTCATTTCTCACAGACACGGAATGCATCCCCACTTTGATTAATCTAACAGATGTACAGGGCTTTTATAAAATGTTACTTTTGTTACAAAGGGCCTGGCTGACTTCCAGGGCAGAAGCTTTATGTAAAATAATCAATTAATACCCAACACCTGCTGAATATGTGGGATTTACCTGTAGAGTTAACAGACAGGGATATACCTCTGTTATCATGTAAATGTTAAGATTTAACATTAGTACAACCCATGTTTTTTATTATTACTCTTTTTAAACGTATGAATGGACCAATAGAATAGAGTGAGTCCAAAATTACGAGGAAAAAAAACTAGTTCCACTAATTTCCATTCAAAGTTTGGAAGGTGTTTTGCTTCTCCTGTCAAGTTCACCTTTATCTTGACAGCAACGGTATATTTGTGTTTATATTTTTGACCTTCATATACTGTTGGCAGGGTTTTGCCCTAATAATCTAGGTGTGATAAAAGACAGCATACTTTAAGTGTAAGACACCTACATACTTGAGTGTGCGCAACAGGCCTTAAGGTATGTGCTATGTCAATAACCTTGCCCTTGGTCTGAACTCCTCATTGTAGTTTTCAAGAATAGAGAAAGATAGAGGAAACATGCAGAAAAATGGGTGCAGTCTGTGAAGTTTATCTGAAGCTATATCACACTGCTGGTCTAAATGGACTCATTCTCAAATTGAATGTCTTACTCCATTTATTCCACAGAGGTGGTCTCATTTTACTCAGACAGGTTGGAGAATGACTACTGATTTTGAGGCTAAGTATTAGTACAATAGTTTAAATACCTAAAACACACCATTCAGGGGTTTCAGAGATGGGCTGTCAGGAATCATCAGAAGATGCTACAGCTATCCATCAGTGTGATATTAGCCAGTGTTTACATTTGTTTACTGGCATAACAGAGTTGTTAGCAATTGTTCTTCTCCAATAGCAAAGCAATCGTTCTTCTCACAAAGAAGTTGCTGCAGTTCATACAACTTGGAATTAGCGTGTGTTTGGCTTCATCCTCCTGCTGCTGTTGGTTGATAGTGGGTGGAATTGGTCTAATGTGAATGTTTTTTGCTCTAATTGTACACAAAAAAGTATTTTTTCTGTTGGAGATTAAATTAAATATTTATATCAAGCTATTAAAGCTGTAACATTTAAGGAGTTTGTGATCTTGTATTTGATTAAGGATTTTTAAAGGAGAAAAGCAACACTACTATCACCCATGTCATTTTACCTAGATATAATAGCTGTTTGTGCTGCCTATAGCAGCATCAACTGCAACAAAGTGTTTCTACCTTCACTGTGGAAGAATTCTGGCTCACTTCCACTTAAATTTAGTCAAATAGGCTTTGAAGCATGAACTGCCACAGCATCCCAACAAGATTCAAGCCAGGACTTTCCTTTTGTTTCACAAGTCCACTGGACCTTATTGCAAAAGACTTGGGATCATCAGTATATTTTTGGTAATTCGTCAGACAAGCCTGTGTGTTGCTATTGATCAACAGTGATTTTCTGGACTGTTTCTAATAGTTTCTAAAAAGCTTTTGAGGTCTGTAGTGTTTGAATTTAGTTAAGTCATGGAATAAATTAATTAATAACTGAACAAACCAAATGAACTTTACTACCCAAATAGATCATGTCTGTTCGCCAGTAGTTATTTTAAGGGATTTTTGGAGCACATGCTAGTTTAAACTGGGCACCGTAAAATGTGCAACAGGGACTGTGACAATTGATTAATGGATCTTTAAGTGAACTCCCAGGAATTATCCCCACGGGTCACATTTTTTGCAGTGACCCTACATTGCGGTGGCTGACTTTCTCAGGTTAAAATTATGTTCCTTTAAGAGGGAAAATAAGAGCTGCCTTCTAGTAGCACCATGACAGGTTACTGAAAGGCTCACAATGGGGATATCTGTAAAGTGCGGGTTACAAGGGGGAGGAGGGGAAGATCACATCACGTAAACGTGTCAGTCACCAAGCCAGTTTGCTTTGATAACTTTGGCATATTGTCAGACTTAAGCTATTACACAGTATGTTTGCAGAGTAAAGAATCCCAAAACATCCATTATTTACTTATATCTTAGAGGATGTTTTAAATGAATTAAATACGGTCTTAATGCATTTTGTTTGTCAACATAAAAGGGTTAATTGTATACAGAGCATATTGACTTTATGAACACGTCATCAGAGTACAGCTGAAGGCAGTGCATTATAACTGGGACTTGATGGGTTGTGGCCCTGCTTTAATGTCTGTCATACATAATTGCTCCTTAACAACATAAATCATGACAATTCACTGAATTTAGGCTAATCTGGTGTTTGATGTTAGCCTTTGCTATAACATTACTCTCAATAGTACCCAGGAATTTAGGGTTAGAATTTGGGATTTTTAACTGTGTTAACTATACAAAAATGATGGAGGAGAACATACAGTAACTCTTGACTGGACATTACTGGAAAAGTGAGGCTTGAGCAGGTTGACAGGTTTAATCGCGTCTTTTCACAGTATTTTGACCTGTATGCTCCACTGAATGAATGAGACATTTTTCTCTGAACATTTTCTGAATTTCAGGGTGTGTCAACTGGCTTCTATGACCGGCCTTTTCATTTTTAGTAGATGGAAAAAAGTTTAATTTACTAAATTACTAAATTCTTTAGTCTCTAAACTGTGACTTATTTGTGAAAACCTGTAGGTTATGCTGGAGCTATTATTTTTGGCCAGTTTCACTGTGTAGCTTGTATGGTAAATTAAGTACATATAAGTCCTTATATCCTAACAACTGTTCAGTTATACAGAGGAACAAGAATGTCTCTTGTGGGCTGTCTTCTCAGAACTGTGCAGTCACAAAAAAAAAATCACAAACCATTGTGCTTTGAGGAAAGCCATTACTTCTCCTAAACTTTTCCATCCTTAGAGCAGCAGGCATGGGAGCATGCCAACCACAATCCAAGATCTGGATTAATGGTGACTTTGTGACTGTGTGTCATGCACAGTGAGAGAGTGTGGAGCCAACAGATAGACTGACAGACGGGACAGATCACAGCACATGGCACGTAAAGCCCGGGACTCCAGGGGATGCAAGATTTTGACAGACTCTGAGGATCAGATGAGTCTCATACTTGAGACTTAAGTCTGTTAAGGCATTGTCGTTTATTTATGATTGTTAGTTGTTGCTGCAAAGGAAATAAGGCTTGCTGTGAGATTGGCCAGGGATGGACGTCCTGTCTGGTGTTAATCTTCACTAGTCAACTGACTTAGCCATGCTCCATCCCTCTTTGGCAGCAATTATTGCTATGTTGGACAAGATTTACAGAAGACCTGAAAAAATCTAATAATAATATGTAGTAGTAACTTTTTATATTTTATATAAAACCTAGAATTTAGTGTGTGTGTGTGTGTATTTAGAGTATGTTGTTAATGATGCTGTATATAGTATAGATTATTAGGACATGATCAGTGTAGATTGTCAAGCTGTCTTTGTCATGGTAGTACATTTATTGCAAATTCAAACATGCCTAGTTTCAGGTTTAAACAATAAACTAGGGCTGGGCGATTTGACCTAAAATCAAAATCTCTAATAATTGAACATTTTAACTCGATTACGATTAATGAACAATTATTTTTATTTATTTATTTATTTATTTATTGCCCTCATAGTTGTCTCAGTGTCTGTGTTTAAGCTCTCTGTGCTCGACATGTCGGTGGAATAACGTAACATAACGGAGCGGGTTCACGTGACTCCACACATGGCTGTGTTTTTAAAGGGAAAGTAATCGAAATAATCGACCTGGAAAATTTTTTATCGATTCTAGGTTCTGAATGTCGAATGCCGATTACTTATCGATTAATCGCCCAGCCCTACAATAAACCCAGCATTTTGGTTAAAAATATAAGCAAAATTTGTTAGGTTGAAAAGCATTTTGCCATCTTTCAGTTAAGCCTGAGCAACCTCACAACAACTACTGATTACAATGAATTTCCATGAAATATGCAGGAATGCTGTCTACCCCATTTAAAGGCTTCATCTTTTTAAATGCATTACAGGACTTTGTTACATCAACTTTAGTAAATCAATCACACTTGTCTTATTAAGCACAATAAACCTTAATAAGACAAGTGTAACAAAAAAACTAGTTTTTAACTGAAATAATCTGCAAGGGCATAGTCTGATGAAGTCATTCTGGGCAACTATAAGATGTTCATTTTTGAGACCACGGCAGGTGGTTTAGAAAGCTGCAGCAGAATCCCTTTGCTTAATTGCATTCTGAATTGTATTATTTAAAGGATAAGGCAACCAGATGGTCATTTGGATGGAAAGTTAGATATTTAACTTATTCTGCATTCTAGGCTATGAAGTTTAGGAGGAACAGGGCATCTTTAGGGGTGGAGATCACTAATGTTTGTTTTGATCACTTCAGCAAATAATTAGGTCAGTATTTTTTTTTAAATCATAATTTAATAGTTTTTTTAAATCACTATTTTACCAGCAGATAAAAAGGTGAGAGACTTAACACACATTTACATGTCATATATCACTAACCCACTTAAGAGTACTACTGTATGAAACAATGTTATGGCAAGATGACTCACACAGTGAGTGAAGACAAGGGTTGCTTTGACTCACTTGATTGATTGGGATTGAATTACAGCTCGCTTGCTCGCTTGGTTGTTCCCAGGGGTGGTCCGTTTGTGTTAGTCATGTTGTTTCAAGAGCCTAACAATGCATGTTTAACCCTCCAACCCTACCCTCTCAATGATAGACACATGCTCATAATACCAGGTCAGAGTGTTTTTGTTTGCTTTTTTCTCCCTGTTGTTTTTTATTAATCAAGTATATAATAAATATATGCATTACATTACATTATGGTGGGTTAAATAAGCAACAAGCCTCACCAGTTTCTGTGCATTTTATAGTAAATCAAGAAAGCAGTGCAAACTGCTTAGTATTTCATGAGTCTGTGGCCTGGCCTTACCCCTCCCCACCCCACCCCTCTGCACAGCATCAAAGCAGAAAATCTCCAGCATTGCATTGACCATGGCCATAGATGGCAGTATTTTGCTTCAGTTTTTGCACAGCTGTGCTGTGGATGCTTTAAAAACTTCTCCCAACCTTGTAACAGAACACAGTGTTGCTTGGGAAAGAACAGTTTGGACAAAATAGGTGTAAGTGTTTGAACCCTTACAAAGGTGTAAGTGTTTGCTTTTAGTGACCTCTCCCTATCCACAATCTTCCTCTTCTTCATTTAAAATGTATATTGGTGTATATATGTGTTTTTATTACAATAAAGTCACATAGCCGTTTTAGCCTGGTCATATTTAAACTGAAGAGGTTAATCCTAAAAAAATATTGGCAATAATAGACATACAAGCAAATTAACAAAATGAACTGCCATGCCCTGTCGCTTTATTTGTACCTGCTTGTAAAAGCAGCATTTTGAACATGTACTGCTGTGTGGAATTTATTTAGTAATCACTGTGGTTTCATTTACATTTGTAATGCTTTTTTGTTAGATATGGAATACATTTAGCATTATTGTTACTGTCAACCTCTGACCTGTGGGAGTGTAATTGGGAGAAAAGATTATTTTAAAAATAAATAAGTAATAAATCAGTCACTGTTGTTCATATTCATTTGTATATTTCAGATAGTAATATTTAATGCATGACATGCTCTTGACTATCATCTATGAAGTTTCAAAATTTTTTCTTGGTGAGTTATGCATTGCTTTTATTTATTAAATCATATTTTAATGCATTAAAAAATTGTGCAGTTCTTACTGCTAAACCTAAACCAAAAATAATCTTTCCCTTTATACTGCAGGCTATAGTGCTCAAAGATGTCTGCTTACATGGTATCTATTCTGCTTGGTCTTTAAAAGTTTAAAAAGGAGTATAATTAGACGGTTCCTGTTTGATTATTAAAAGTCAGAGCGGTAAAATGAATGTGAGTTGTGGTTCATTGGTTTATTTCCATACTAACAAATTGGTCTTCACCCCTATTTGCTGAGTTATTGAGGATTTGTTGACAAGCTCTTCCCCAACAAATTGTATTTGGACAACAGTATATTTCACTGATGTCTTTTGCCATGGCTGGGGCCAAGGTCGGTTTTATATTCTACTGAAATCATAAAATGACACTCGAGATAAACAGAATGTTTACTCTCCCCGTGTGAGCTGAGGCAGATATGTAAATTTAGCCTTATTCTTTCATCAAATTTGCATTTGCCCTCTTAACCAAACACTATAGGGCTCCAATTCAAACAACTTTAATGACGGCCGCCACTTTATGACCGATTGCCATATCAGGGAAAGAGGAAAGAGCAATTTAGATTGGAATGAAATGGAAAAAAGCACCCCAGCTATCGGCCACAAGCTGACAATAATTGGATCAGGTTTGCAGAAAAATGGCTGTGTTTTGATGCTCTAGTGGCTGACTGGTGATCGCCTGTCTCTTTTGCCTATTTATCATTTGCCTTTTATCTGCCACTTGCAGACCTTTCCATGGGTGCCATTCTGGGCCCCGCTAATCAAACAACTTTTTAATAAGACTGAACGGCAGCTCCACAGCCTGTGCAAGGATTCGCCACTCTCACTGTGGAACACTGGGAATGCAGGGATGAATATCAATGAAGACACACACACACACACGTGCACAGACTCTTTTAACACAGGCATCTCACATAGTAATTCATGCCACTGATTTGCAGTAGATGTGTATGTGTTTTTGTCATTTTTATGTGCATTTTAAATGCCTTGTATCATGTAATATTACTAGAAAGCATTCTGTATGCACAAATTATTCTAAACAAATATTACTGTTACAATTTTGATAGAAAGAATTGTTAGTGTTCCATGCATTTAAAAGATTAGTATTTGAAATGTTAAAATAACATTAAACTGTTTAGTTGTCCACTTGATTTGCTTCTTGTGTGAGTTTCAAAGTGTTTTCAGTTTGTGTTGTTGATGTGGTGAAATGTAGCATTGCAGTGCGATTGTATCATGACAGTTAGTTTTTCTGATTTTTGTAAAGGCTTAAACAGACAAAAAGCACCAGCAAAACTGTAGGGTTACATTGGTTAGAATGATTTCCTTCTTCAATTCGGCATTTCCTAAATACAAATATAGGAAGGAAAATGAGGGAATCATTTTGTGATTTGTCATATTGGCAATAACACACTGCCCAGCCATACTATGTGTTAGAGGCTGTGTTATTGATGTTGCTGGTATGGCTTCAGCTACAAGGTCAGTGACTTGTGAGAAGAATTTGCGGGTGTTTTTTCACGCCTCATCCTTGTACTGAATATTGATGCCTTGCAGGTCCTCGCGAGCTGGGCAGCTGCTTGGGTTAGCGCAGCCATTGAGAAGTTAACAAGCTCAAAACAAAACAAGTGACAAAAAGCCACAAAAGGGGGGAGGGGTGCCTGGGTGATTGAAGGCATGTTTTTTTTTTGGAGGCTCTGTTTAAGGAGCATCCCCCTGTTCCCCTATCTCCCCCTGCACGGATGCAGAGGCGGAAAAGAGGACCGTGGTGTGGGCCTTTGCTAGGTGACTGAGGGTCCATGGTCTGGAATGTGCCTTCCATTAGATCTCCCTCTGCAAGCGCCTCCCAACTTTAGATTATTTCACCAATTTCTTTTAGTTCTCCTGGCTGTGTTATATTTTTTCCTCAGGTAAAAAAAAAATAAAAAATTTAAAAGGTGACAAAATCCTATGTATAGCTGAACACTCAAATAGTCCCAAGTGTGTTTTTCTTTCTGTCTGTCTGTCAAATTGCTATCTAATTGTAGCAGAGGTGGTTGGGGGAGTGGATATCTGCTTTTCTCTCTCGCCGGCTGCTGGCAGGCCCTGCCATTCACAAAGCCAGGGGATGCCACACACATTCTGTTTGTTCTACATGAGCAAACAGATTGTAAACTGGCTGATAATTTTTGTACTGACAATGTCATTTATGGCTGTCAGGCTTTTGTCTCCTCTGTTTGCTTTATTCAAATATGAACCGAGCAGACCTCCCCTTCACTGCTCTCTTCTGCATTAAAACCACATCAATTCACTTCCATTTCGTCTTATCTGAAATTCATTGGAGGCAATCACTTGGTTGAATGCTCCGACGTTTCCATGGAGACGAAAGGTCCCGTGTGGACTTCAGAAGGATTAGGAACTTGTAAGATTTAAGTCTTGAAGTACACACTTGCTTTGTTGTGTGGTCCTTTGATATCAAGTTGAGAGAATTGGCTTTTTGTGCTTTGATTTGTGGAGAAAAATAAAGCATTGATTATTATAACTTGTTGCTCACAGATGATGATAAATAGCTTCTACTTTCCTGGCATGTTTAGTCACACTTGATTTTGTCCTTTCCGAATAATAAAATACATTTATGTATCCTTTAGGTCTTTGTCAGATTATTCTTTGGCTTAGTCCCTGTTTTGCATTTGTGTGAGTTGATAGGAAATTTATGTTTCATTCCTGTGCCCCTTGCCATGACTTGGTGAGCAGCGATCTTTGTGCTGCAGCTATGACAGTCACCGTGGCATGCGGTGGTGGGTGCCTCGGTGGCACGGTTTTCAACCCGAGCAGGGACAATAAATCCTGCTCACCGGGGCTCGCTCCGGGGGCCGCCGGCGTGACTCCCAGCTCCTCAGCCAGCCAGCCAGCCAGCCCCCGCACCCTCCCCTTTGTTTCACAGAGGTCAGGGCAGCCGCAGTGTCGAGTTATTCACATCCCAACTGTCTGTCTGGAAGCTCCTGCAGATGTTACTGTGCTCTTCCTTTCATTCTCCCCATCTCTCATTCCCTTTCTCTCTTCCACTGTGCTTCCAGGGCATTTGCCAAAGCAAGTTTTTAAAGAACTGGAAGGAGGGGGGAAAAAGTAGCCTCCATGGAAAAAAAATGGCAAGGCGAGGCTCCTGCCACTGAATTGGCTCCCTCTTTTATTTGTCGCCAGCCAAAAGTACAAAGTAAACACTGTGAAGTAAATGGATTCATTTTTAGTTGCGGTGGGGCATTTTGTGTGCAGCCGTAGCCCGCTCCTTTTTGTCCGCCTTTACCATCAATGCTAACATCTATTATCCTTCTTTGTTGGAAGTGACAAGCTTTTTTTTTTGGGGTGGTGGGGGGGGTTGGTTGGGGTTGGTTCAGACTTTGTGTCCAAAATATTCTCGCTAAGAGCATGAACAAAAAGTTTTCTTTCAACATTCCAATCATCGTATTTGAACTGTTTGTGCTTATAAAGTTCTGTTCCTGTACTTTAGCTGACATTGCACTTAAATTTTAGCACATAAATCCCAGGTTCCTCCACCCACTGTTGACTAGAGCTGTGTAGCATGTTTATCTAAATAAGTCATTTTTATCAAAGTACAATAATGTGGAATTCAAGATAATTTAAATATTGCATCTGTGTGTCCATTATAGGATATGTTTTTTTTCTCAATTTTACCATAGATTTGACTCAAGAGAGATTTCCAGAAGTGCATTGTCATTTTTTTTTAGTAGTATAGTGAATTGTTTTTTTCCCCACAGCCCTTCTTTATTGTTAGCATTGCTATTTATATCGTTCTGCAGTGTGAATACAAAGTCAGAACAGTCAAACAGCTCATCAATGGGTCAACAGTTTTAATGCACCTGCAACATTTCCTGAAATTTGAGGAGTAAACAGAAGCAGCCTCAAATGACATGCCATTACCAGGAGCATCTAAACAGTCGATCGACATTTGCAACCTGCTATTTACCTTGTTGTTTGTGCCTTTGACTATCTGTCACTGTATTCAAACTTCATAAGTTGATTACATGGGAAATTAGCAATGGGAAATGGGCTCTTTTCTCCACGTTTGATGTGTTTATGATGTATTATTTTTGTATTCATCATCAGAGTGCAAAATGCTTATTTAGGGAATAGCAGAACCTTATGACTTGAATTATATTCCAAGCACATAAATGGGAAAAAAAACTCCTATTAAAATTCCTTTTTACATATGAGTTAACAGACATAATCCTTGGCAGTTGTACTTGGTGTGTACGTTTTTATTAAGGCTAAGTTATGTTTTTAATTACAAATTTTAATTATTATGTTTATGTTTTAGTCAATTACAAATGTTTGGACCATTTCGAATTACTCTATTTCAGTATAAGTGGGTGTAACTGGAAAATGATTATGCAGTCAATTATAGATAGATAGATAGATTGATCATTGTCATTGGACCACCGTACGGAAGCTCTAAATGTGCAAATACAATGAACCACGTCCTGTCCAATTTATCTCTCTGCTTCTCAGAAAAGAACTTACTCAGCCTTGAACACGGTATAACGCACAAAGGCCCATCTCTGAAAAAGCTCGGGATCTGGTCCTGCCCATGCCTGTTGGGACAATATTCTATGGGAAGAGGATTATTCCCAAATACCAGTCCTATGTTAACAAAGAGACCTGATGATGGCAAATTAGACTCTGGCTTTTGTGCAGAAAAAAAAAAAACAGATGGGATGAAAACATACTTCTAAGGCCCATCAAACCCGGTGGTCTCAAATTTGTAATAGTGTATCATTCCATTCCATTATCTGTGGTTGACATACATAGCATTAGACTTGTGAATCAATAATGTATCCCTAACAAACAGCTTCTTTTTGCTCTGTCTGAGGCTTTACAAAGTCTTACCTCCGGTTATGAAGTTTGCTAACGGGAAGCAGAAGTTAAATTTTTTGCAGTTTAATGGAACATATTTGTTTATTTTAAATGTGCTGAATTTAGTACTGCTAGTATTATCTGCATCTTTTTGGTCTTTCAATTCAAGATATACATTATTGCATTGCACATGATTATGTAGCTGCATCAGTCATTACCAGATGAAAATGAGACACAAATGCCAATCATACTTTTTATTTGTATGAAGACATGTCAAAAGCTAAACCTGTCAAGAGACTCAGAATACATGCCTGTGAAGAAATGTAGAGACAGCTGCAAACTGTTGCTTTAAGTATCTGCTTGAACTAACAGTATAAGACTTTAGCATACAAATGTGTTGGAATTGCTTTAAAACTGACCCAAATACCATCACTATACATGGTATATAGGGATTGTTGAAGCACTTCCATACCGAGTAACGGTTTTAGCTGCAGTTTGGTTTGCATGCAATAAATTGTACATTTTTAACACTGACAATAGTATGTTCACTAGAATGGAATTTTAAAATAGATAGATACATAGATAGTTACTGAGATAGATACATGGAGAGACAGAAAACTGTCCAGTCAAAACCAACTACATCAGGTTTGTCTTTATTGGTTTACATCAAGAAATTCTTTTAGCTGAGCATTACTACTAAGTGTCCCATCAGGGGGAATCCCACCATTTTTTATTTAGCAGAATCCAATCAGTGTATGCACAGCCATGAAGTAAGTGTGTGTGTGTGTGTGTGTGTGTGTGTGTGTGTGTGTGTGTGTGTGTGTGTGTGTGTGTGTGTGTGTG
>JBBPDH010000001.1:28897001-28930554 GCA_037974565.1 Clupeocharax schoutedeni
AACAATTGTTTTACTGAAACAGACTGCAATGTACCTAAGTATACAAGGAGCTCCAACCAGCACCACCAGTATACTAATCGTGTGTGTGTGTGTGTGTGTGTGTGTGTGTGTGTGTGTGTGTGTGTGTGTGTGTGTGTGTGTGTGTGTTGTAGAGCAGCTTATCATGGACTGGATTACAATGGTGGGGATAGGAAGCAGGGTTTGCAGTGTCTATACACAAATATAGCCATTTCTTACTGGTTTTAGATGTCATGTTGTTGATGGTAGAATTGTGGTAAATCTTAAAAAAATATATGTGTTCTTTGGTCACTGTTTTGTCCTGCATGTAATCTCAAATCTTCTCTTAAACAATGTCTTAGATATCAGACGACAAATTTGTCAAAATTTCACTAAATAACTTTCTGTGACGTAGCTTTTAGAAGCATTACCTGTTTTGGGCGCCTGGTTGCTGTGGACACTACTGTGGAAATTTCTCTCGATTAGAGCACTTCACGTCTCTGAATGGCATTGTTTAAAACCAACCCATTTAAGTATACAGAAACTATGAAAATCTTTCTCTAGCTTTAGAGAGATATTTATAGTAAACGGTATTTATAGTAATATCATTACTGCTGGAATAGGCTAGCAATAGTATTAGGAGATACACTTGGTAATATTGTTAGTGTTAGTCTAAGACTATGTATGCTTTGGTAGGTGTTACACTTTGGTTTTCAGGCCAGAACACTTGCTTGATTTCCAACATTTGTGGTGTTCATTGAAATCCCATTACAGCCAATAGCTCTCCATATATGCTGAGAAAGTTTTCCAGTAAAGGGTGACACTGATACCACAGCCACCAGAAAAAAGGCCCACCTTGGAGTGCTTCAGTTTGTGAGGGGGTGGGAGGAGGGTGCTTAGAAGCAGCTTTGGCCTAAGAGGAGGAGAGAGAGCTTAAATTAGTGAGATTTAAGAATCAAACTAGGATTGGGAGAACAAAGGACATGGTTTAAACGGTGTCCAGTAGCTTCTACAATAACGCTGGTCTGGCCTGCTTCTGAGGGCTTAGTCCCAAAAATCCTATCACACTCCCACTAATTCTTAGTTTTTTACATTTTAAAGGAATATGAAAGGGACAGAATTACATTGGATAATAGACTGAAGATGAGAGGAATGGATTTACATGTTTGTGTGGTAGTTGAGGGTACATGTTTTGGTACATGGGATTTGGTTTCATAATCCATTTGGACTGTTATTTTTGAAGTATATTAAAATCAGCCACATGTAACAGATTTTTAGACAAATTTGGTCTAATTTCACCTAATACCTGGTAAATCAAAACATTTGTTTAACATGAAAACTGTGTTTAAAGACCTAACCTGTGTGCATATTATACTGAACCACAAATGTGCCAGAAAGAGTTTAAAGAACCACACTGGAGAGAATGATTTTGTGAACAAGATGCCTGGATGTGAATAAAGTGTTTGAAAGAATTTCTACATATAAGTTTTACACCAATTCAGTCTTTTTTCCTAGAACCATATGACAAAGCTAGGTGTTTGTGGCCTCAAATGAAATACAGCAAGTGGATAGTTTTTAACATGGCAGGTGAAATGAAAGAGTTAAGATATCTTTCGGTGGTTCCTTTGAAAAAGAGAAGCGATGTGCATGGCAGTCGTCAATGGTGTGTATTTTCTCGCATGTCGCCACACGAGTCTCCATCAGAACATCTGCGATTTCTTTTCGTAGCCAAGAAATGTCTATACACAGCTGAGCGTGGAAATAGTGTGTTGATTTTGGGTCTAGGTGGAGCACCTATTGGGGGCTTGGCGCACGTCTACTCATCACTCAAAGCATTCCATGCGTGACATCCCTGAGTCATTAGCAGGAACTGGCTTTCATTGTTTATGAGAGGGAGTCCATTTTAATAGGATTAGTGTAGCTAGGAGCCGTGTTATTGCAGATTTCATTTACTAAATGTAGGTCTTGGTGTACTGCATGTGGCAGAGGAAATAAGAGTGCAATTTGGCCACCCAGGTTGTTAGTAGTGTTGGGCATGTTAATGTGGTGTTATCGTGTTAAAAAAATTATTTATTTACCATTGACAATTATTTTAATATGCATTAACTTTTTTTTTAAAGTTTGTTGCATTTTTGGGCCTCGGGTGGTTTTTGCGGGGGTCAGGTTTTTGCGGGGGTTACTTTTGTCAGTATGTCATCATTTCTTTTGTCCATATTATATGTCCATTAGTTTGTCCATACAATATGGACAAAAGCATTGTAATGCCTAACCATTACACCAACAGAGACTTTAATGAACCACAGACTTTCATATAGATTTGGCTCCCCTTTGCAGCTGCTATAATGTCCCACACCCCTGCTCTGGACTCTGAGGGTAACTTGTTTTTCTACAACAAACTAGATAGAACGGGAAATTTCTGCAGTGGCAAATGGCTTTGGTTTAATATTTGATATGATTACATTACTGTTTATTTGAGTTTTACAGAAGAATTTAAACTGCAGCTGTGTAAGTGTGTTATAGGGAACACTGCAGTTTAAAAGCTCCTTATTTGTTTAAAGTGTTTGCAAACCAGATGTTATTTCACTTTTGTTCCTATTGCAGTACTTTAAACATGGAAGTGTACAATACACTACTCTTATGGGATTTTGCGTACAACAGTGAGATTAATCAACAGAAAACCAAACGATCAATCACGATTAAACATGCAATCTTTGCATGGGTTTTTAGCTTCAGTGGCTAGGCTAAACAGTTCATAAACTGTGAAGGAAGATTTAACTTTTGAACTAATTGATGTTACCTATTGATCTTCATTTGCACAGTTGCAAGATTTTGTTTGTTTTTCTCTTCTTTAGATTCTTACTCTCTTTAGTAAATTAGATCTTGGTAACCTTCAAACAAGATGATGACTGAAACAGGAGATCCATTGTCCTCAATGGAAGACTATGTTTGGAATGTCTGCCCAGACATTCTGCTTAAAAGGTATATTTGGAAAATATTTAGGCCTGTCACAATTATCATATAATTCTGCAATGATTTGAGCTGACTTCTGTTATTTGAGCTGATCATAATAATTCTCCACATTTCAGATAAATAAAAGAAAGCATTTTTTGAGAGATTTCTTTAAGAAGTTTAGCTCGTGAGTGGTGCTATAACCCGAGTAGAGAATTGGAGAGCTGAGAAAAGTGTTTATTTGAGTTTGGGCTGTGCTTGTTTTTATTTGGGATCTGCTAAGTATCAACAACTAAAAAGTGAAATCGCCGATCAGTTGGTTTGCACAAAAAGGTTAAAAGTTAATGCATAAAAAACTATGTTTAATTTTACTCCTTTTGTATTCCATATTTTCTTTCTTGTATATCACAGTTTGTTCACATGATGTTAATATGCATGTTTATATGACAGATTCAGTTAATGTAGCATGTTCATTGACATTTAAATTGCATTTGAAGCTAATACTTTAGCCATCTTTGGCAGACCCCGCTGGATAGCTCTCATGAGAGTCCTATGGACAAATCAACAAGCAGCATACTAACAATCACATGGCGTAAATACTGTAGCACAAATAATCAGAAAAAGGGTTATGCTGGCTATGATAGAAGGTTTCAGATCACACAGTGAATCTCAGCTTGCTGTGTATGAGGCAACACAGCTGCAGACAGCAACTAATGAAATCACTATTCAGTAGACACACATTATTCTAGATTGACAGTGGGTGACTCTAGTGTGTTTTGTAGGTGATATTATGAGTGTGCATTGTGATGGCATGCTGTGAGGACAGGATTGAGCTGGCAATTCGGGTTTGTCTCAATTGTTCTTTTGTATGCAAAGCAGGCTACTTTATCTTGTTGAACTGCAGGAGGCCACAGAGGATCAGCCCTGAGAGAGTGTGTGCCCTGCTGGGCTGGATGTCCCCATTAGGCCACCATCCTTTTGTGCGCCCACTGTGACAGGACTAAATCCCAGCATGTTTGCTCAGGTCACAATTGCTAATTTGGTTATAATCACGCTACCTCTCTGACTGAAATGAATGAAATGGTGTCAAGTAATAAAGACTGCAGCGATGAGACGGCTTTACCATTTGGCAGTCTTTCAATGGCATATTTTCCCTTGGGGGCCTCTCGGTTTTGTCATTCCTTCTTAAAGCACAGGACTTCTAGGCACCCTACGGTGTAAGAAGAAGGAAAGAAAAAATCTTAAAGAATTTCAAAACTTTATCAGCCTTGAATGTGGCCTTTTGCGATCTCCACTGGAGATCTACAATGCTGTTATGTGGAATGTTGGATTACTCTGTAAAGACTGTTTGTACAAGTTGCGAGTATTGTTACCCTCACAAGCTCAGCTTTAATTCATTCTCTCACACCACAATAATCTTAATCTCAACCATGAAGGACAAAACTGAATTTATTCATAGATAATGTGTGCACATGGATTTTGAAGGGGTAGCGTGATGGTCTAACTTGGGAGCCAGCTTTGCTGAAATCTGACCATCAGTTAAGGTCACATACCTCTCAGCAGGACATGAGCTGAAACACAATAGAAA
Source organism: Clupeocharax schoutedeni (assembly GCA_037974565.1). Lineage (NCBI taxonomy): Eukaryota > Metazoa > Chordata > Actinopteri > Characiformes > Alestidae > Clupeocharax > Clupeocharax schoutedeni. The sequence goes on from JBBPDH010000001.1 coordinate 28,901,536, forward strand.
GTGGAATGTTCAGAAACACCTGTAGCTATTTCACTGAAGTTCATTTGAATAGAATGGAAATGAATGGGATTCATTATACACCTCAGGCAGGCCATGAGATAAGGACACGGTCCACTCAGCAAGACGCAAAAGAAAGTGGGATGTTCATTGTCACCTGCAGTTTGTTCACAAAATATCGAAATGATGGAATTTATTTTTGAAGTAGGATATTATTGTTGGAAATGTACTATTATTTTGTTTTAAAATGTTTTACAGAGAAGTTATATGATATTATGTTTTAAATTGGCTGATATGTGGTGTTTTAGTTTACTTACAGTCAAATGCAAAATTTGCTCAAAAAATGTTTACTCAAATAAGGACACGTCATATACACACTTTACCTTTTACGCAATTACAATTTTCAATGTTTAATTTAACTAAATAAAACATTAATTATGGCCTGTGGAAAAGACATGGCACATGTTGTTTTTTCTCCTAATATGTTAAACTCCAAACATGTCATTTAACCAGGGTGTACAAACATGTGCCCATGACTGCATTTATTATTGATCATTTTCACGGCCTGTGTGCAAAAGCATGGCTATTTAATTACTTTCCTCATAACACTTGGCTTACAAGATGTGTGAAACGTAAAGGAACGCTTCTTTTTGTTATTATTTTTATTATATTATTTTTATTATAATATATGATTCTTTTAGGAGGGAGTAATAAAGCTTTAATGGATTTATTTTGGTGAAACTGTGTTATTTTAATGTATTGTGTGTGCCTTTCATGGTCGGTCTGCATGATTCAGTGAATTTATGATATTCGTGGGAGAATATGTGGTGATATTAAGAAGAAATGTCTGTATTATTGTATGCTGCTATTTATTGTAATATAAACACATTGACTTATGTTCACATTTTAAACATGTTAAATTGTTTGAGAAGTTTTCTGGATAAATGCCCTGAAGCGCACACGCCATCTCACACAATAGCCTTAATCGCAGCTTTCAGACCTCTCGTCTGCAGATTTGTGTCAGATCAATATTTTGTTCAAGCCTCATCGCCTCTCTGTTTGCTTTAGCCAGTGCTGCCTAGCATGCCAAGTTCCCGCTCACTGTTTGGACATGTGACTATGTAATAATGACAGGTAGGTGAACTAATAGGCTGTGCAATATCTGCGGTTTGACCCCTTGTGCCTTTCCCTAATTGATCCATTGATTAGCATGAGGTTGACCTGACCTACTCGTTGGGCTGTTTTCTGTGCCTTATATTGCTGCTTGAGGGAGAACCATAGCCCACAATGCACTCACACATAGTTGCATGTGGTTTTAATTTTAAAGCCAAACTAAGAGTGGATTATATGTGCATAATTGGACATATAAAACAACACTTTAATAGTAATACATTTTTGTCCTATTCTTCATTTTCTGGAATCTTTTTTTAATATTGCAAATACTTCAGGCATCAGTTCTTCTCTGAAGATGCTGTATTTTTTTTTTCTTCATCTCAAGGACATCATTACATGTCGTCTCTGTTCATTGTGTCTATCCTCTTACACACTATCCACACATCCAGTCCAAACTCTCACTTGGCCCAGTTGGAGCCCTCTGCTCCATGGCCTATATGTACACTTGGCCAAGCTATGTAAACTTCCACATGTGGATGTCAATCTTTTCCATATTTGCCATGAGCTTTATCAGGCCTCGATTAGTTTCCAGAGCAAATTTGAAGTGTAAGAAAACATCTGCAGTGTGCCATGTATAAGCCAACAGTCTGGGCCGCAGCATGTCACAGAATATTTACATGGCTCTGTGCTTGTTTAGCTAAATTGCAGCCCACTTGTTGTAGACCTGCAAGAATTTCTAAGCATACTTGATCCTTTTGTGGCTTTTTTATGTCTTGGTTGACACTGATCATAGTGTGGACATCCAAGCAGTGTAATCAGTGTTTTTGTGGTGTGTATCCTACTGTTAGCGTCTGGAATATCCTGCACTGTTTGGGCTGATTTTGCTGAATGAAAGCTCATAAATTGATTCACACATTGTACTGGTACTGGTTCATTCTGTGTTCTGCTCAACCCTTTAGTTCTTGAGAATGATTTAACTTAAACATGTGCTTTTGGATTGTTAATTTGCTTTTGGATTTATTTTGATTAATTGGTCCAAAGTGGTGGACTTTATCTTTTTCTGAAGGCCTTACGTAAGTATGTTCTTGATCTGTTAGATCTTTGCCTGTTCTCAGGTTCTCATTCTTACCCTTATGCTCAGACCAGTGGACCACTCCCACCTCTCAGCACTGGGTCGATGCCATGGCAACAGTGGAAGCTCCAGGGCTCGGTGCAATAACACCGCTCCGATCAACCGGAGATTCTCGTATTGACCACACTGGGAAAGATTAAATGCTGGTGACATTTCTGAGGTGAAATTTGCAATTTCCACAAATATGAGTTGGCCGGGATGCGGCATGACAGCACATAAAATCAATACAAATAACCTGAATCCCTAATACCTTGATCCCTGTTAGTAGAGGGATGCATTACAACTAAGACACTGGGAGTGGGAGCAACAGCCCAGGAGCTGATCCTGATTCCTATCGACTGGCTCCAGGCCAAACACTGCCGCAATAACAATTAGGTGCACAAGTTTGCCAATTCTCTCCTGCAGCAGCTCCACATGCTTCAGTGCAGGTCAGGCAAGTGAGTTGGAGCAAAACTACTTGGCAATAACACAGTTTAGTGTGTTCTTTAATGATGCACCAGTGTGATATTCTGAGTATCAGCACTGATACGTACCGTATTATGTTAATAGTTAATGTGACCAAACCCTATTTGCTACTGTTTCTTGGTCATAATAAAACAGTAACAGTGCAACTTGTAAACATTTTAGCACAACATATTATTCATAAAAAAATAGTAGCTGCTTCTATTATATATTTGTTCATAACAACGAAACTGAGAGAAAAGTTGAAACATAAAAGGCCAGGACATAAGCTATCTAGTAGAGAGAATACGGATGAAATGGTATGTTTTCTTTAAAAATAGCAATGCTCTAAATAGATAAGTACTTTCAAGTGAACCAATTGCTTCTTTTGAATGTCGTTTTGAGCAGCAGGCCGTTTGGTACCAGTCACACACATGGCAAGTCTTTTAATCCATCATACACTGTGGGTTTGACTGCGCATTTGGAAAGTCCTGTGGTTGAGTGATATGTTTTCTTCACTGTCTGTCCTTCCACTGAGAGATGCCTAAGCTTTCCTGTCAGGTGGAATTAAGGCTTTTTGCTCTCGCGGTGGACTGTTGGAATGCGTGGATGCTAATATCTTAATCTGTGTCTTTCCTCAAACTGCCCTTTTTTCCACTGTGGTCAGGCAGTCCTGACCGGAACACAGTCAGTAACCCGTAACAGTGTGAAAGAGAGTGCGGTGGTGTTACTTTGTTTAGAGATCTGTGTGTATGTGTGACAGGTATGGAGTAAGGGACAGGTCCAAACTTCTCCCCTCTAGCAATTCTGTTTGCTGTGTGTGTGTGTGTGTGTGTGTGTGTGTGGGTTTTAAAAGCAAGGCCCGAGTAAAAGCGGAGCCATCATCATTACACTGAGAGGTTAAGACTCGCTGGTATAATGTGTGTGCTGAGTTGCTCTGTCTGTTTGTAAGGCCCTCAGCAGAAGTGTGGCGCTTGTTGACATTCTCCATATAATATTGTTTGAATTTTTCATCAAGATCCCCACCTCTGTTACAAGAGCCCTTTTGTTTCCAGCTTGTTTGTACATTCTTTGTATGTGTGTGTGTGTGTGTGTGTGTGCCTACCTCTTCTTGTATTTGTTTGTTCGTATGCTTCACTTTAACTGAAACTGCTAAAAGTCTGGTCTGTTTAAACCAAACAGGGGACGTAGGGTCCCAGCTGCAATACTACACACACACCACCACCGGACACACACCCCTCCTCTCTTCTGGCACCTTTTGTGCAGGGGACCCTGACGTGGTCTTGAATGCAGGTCACCACAGGTTACTGACAAAGACCCCTGAATAGCAGGGTGTCCATGCGCAGCTGAATGTGGGGGGCGATGCGCACCATTAAAAATAGCCCGCCTCCCTATCGGTGTCATCGCCATTAAAAACAGCTGGCCCAGACATTCGTCTCCTTTTCACTAACACCAAAGTTAGTTTTTTCTTTGTGCTTCTCATTGTGCCAACCCGCTCCAGCTCTTCGTCACACCATCAGAGTCTGAATCGTAAAATGAGTTCATCTTCAATTCAGAGGCTGTCCTGTCGTGTCTCCTATCCTATAAATCAAGAGACGCTTGTACTCGCTCCAGTTTGGGTCTGGTTTTAAGACTTCATCGCTCTGTTTCAGCATCAATGGAACATAAGATGAAGACCATAAACGCCGCTGGAAATTATGATGTGTGTGTGTACACATATTATAAATCCCAACAGTGAAAATGGTCCTAACAGATGCAAATTCTACCCTAAATCTTTAAAATAATACTGCAAAGAGATAAACAAGAAATTTAAAATTTTAAAATGATGCGTGAGACATATGTCTTTTAGGGTCTGTGTCAAAACTGTGTCAAAATTCCTTTTAAAAAGTTACCATCAAGTGTTGTTGCTCTCCACAGCGAGCTCGGTGCGTGTTAATGAATTTGTAGTGAGTGTGTATGTGCACTCATTGGGGTTAATGGAAGGGGATCTTGGCAGCCCACTCTTTCAAGGCCGCTCTCCGTGGATGTTTCCGGAAGCAATCCTTTAGTCCGCTCACTGCCTCTCCACCTCCCTCCATTGTCCCGCGCTCTCCAGGGGCCCCTCTTGCTTTATCTGCTGCCAGTTCTGCCACTCCTCCCGCCCCATCTGAATGTCTGCCATATAGCTCGGGTTATCTTATCGGCCGTGTCATCTCTTTATCAGCTCCATCCCGACCCCAACCACCCAGCTCATTGCTCAGCCGGCCCACCTCAGTGCCTCTGTGTCCCTCAGCCTCTCTGGCACACACACAAGCACACTCTGTGTCTCTCCTCTTACAGGTAGTTCTCTTGCAGTCTTCTGAAGTTTGGAACCATCATTTCAGACAAAGCTTTTTTAGGCTTCAATATGAGGCCTCTGTCAGAATTCCTATCAGAATTTGTGCACGTTTTGCCCAGCAACATTCTTAGCATGAATGTCCGTACCTGAATGACTGGTAAATCTGAATGTTTATTTTGGGTGGTATTCCAGAATTCACTCCTTTGTAAGTATGGAGGGATAGTGTGTATAACCAACCTCTGTTCTGTTATTTCTGTGTTGCTCATGGATACAGCTCACTTTAACTTTTGTTTCTGTTCTCTTGCACTCTCTTTCTCTTGCACTGAATGAGAAGCCTTGGCTGCTCATTGGCTGCTGATGGAAGGGATTGGCCGTGTTCGTTTGAGTGAAAGGTGAAGCCTGCTCAGTTGCAGACTGTACCAGACAGCACACTGCAGCTGTGAGTTTCTTTCTCTGTCTCGCCCACTCAGTCACGCATCTGCTCACATGTGTTTAAAAGTACAAATAAATATACAATAAATGCACATCCATTCAGCTCATCAACAGCACTTTTTAATATGCCATAACACAAATGCTTTTAGGAGCTCTTTTTTTCAGCAGGTGGCTGTACGTAAGCTACGGACAGTAGAAAAAGGTAAATGTCAAGTCAGTGTTAGACAGTACCTAGAACTGGGCAATATGGCTATTTATACATATAAATTACACCACAACACAGCTTAGTATTCTTATCTGACCATACAGTGAATGTCAGATATTTCTTTCAAAAATACATATTGTGACATGCTGATTTGTCAAGAATGATAAGATAAAACTTTATTAGTCCCACATTTGTGATGTTGTGACTGAAGTGGACAGTACATAGGTAAGGTCAACAAAACTTAGAAGAGAAACTACACCAACAATACAGTATAAAATTTACACTATACAAACAATCTTGAAATCTAAATATGTATCTATGCATTGAGTATATATATGTATATATTTACCATATATATAACTATATGTATGCTCACTGTGGAGATGAACAATTTCCACAGCCCAATATTTGCAGCTGCAGTCCAGTATATAGTTTGGTTAATCAGTATTTCACTGTATTGAATTAGATGTGCTGGAATTTATCAAACTGCTCTTTCAAAAAAAAATAGTACTTTTAAATGGTTATTTTTGTTGAATTAGTGTTACTTTATTTTCTGATTTATGCTGTGCATGTAATTTCACTGTTAGTTTTATTTAGTTTTTTAGTACAATGTTTTCATAAGCAAAAGCACTCTTACTGGCCAGGTCAGTAGTTTTACTGGTTCATAGCAGTAATAATTTATATAAAAAATGTCTTTCTTGGTTATTGCCCAGAACTGTACACCTGACACAGAGACAAGGGAGAAGAAGTTTGAAAAAGGTCTGATCTGTTTTTCTCTGCCGCTGGTACACCTGTCACCACCCCCCACACCCCCACCGCCACATACTGCTGGAAGTGAATAAAATGAGATCAAACAGCTTGCGTGAGTGAGTGCCTGAAAGGACAAGGTCGGGCTATCACCTGCTCTAACTCAGCCTCGTTTTTTTTTTTTTCCTGTAACAAGGGGAATTACATCAGATGCAGTTTCTCTCTTGACTCAAAACTTCTGTGCTTTTTAACATATTTCAAGTGTATTTGAGTAGATGTTTCAAATGAGTATGTTGAAAGGCTTTGAGGTGCAAAATATAGAGTCTGTGTATGTGTCATAACATTTATTGAAACAAGCTTATAATAGCAAATACAGAAATTCTGATATTTTCTTTGGATGAGGGATGACATCTTAATATTAATGAATGTGCATATTACCATTACACTGCTATTCAAGATTCAAGATTCTTAATTGTCACATGCATAGTCATACAAGTACAACACACAGTAAAATGTATCCTGAACAATTATGCAACTTAATACACATAAAACTTACATACAACTTTTGGTTCATTTAACACTAGTTAATTTTTGTATTGTTTGAGCAAGTGTATAATCATATCTTATGAACAGAAAATATTGGTGTTCATTGTTAAGCACTGAAAACATATTTAGGCAGTTTTATTCTCTATAAAGACTGAATTATTTCTTAGTTGTGCAAGTTTGCCTCTTTAAGAGTATCTCTAAAACAAAATCCCACTTTAATCTGATCCCAGATTGATGTACAGAGTGGTGTATAAGTAATGTATAGGTTAAGGGAGATAAGGGAGTTCCAGTGTGACCAAATATATAGCCTGCCACTAAAGTCAACCCTCTATTTCTTTTTTAATCAGCCAAGTATTGTTGTAATACTCTAGTTTTGCACAAATCACAGAAGTTTTTTTTTTCAATATTATTAAAAGCACAAATGGGAAACCTTATGCCTGAAACACCTGATGAGTGATGACACAAGAAGATAAAATGTGTAAGGAGCAGATTACATTATCCACATTTCTTTAATATGGATTCCATTTACTACAGTAGACTAATCCATTCTTCACTGTTTGCCACAGCATTACCTCATTATAGGTGTGGAGGTGCACAAAAGAACTGAAGGTTAATGCAGAGTCTGGCTTCTTAGGACATGCTTGATTTTTTTTTCTTTTTTTTTTTTTTTTTTCACATAGTTCTTTGTGTCAGCCACATCAAAAAGAGCTATTGAGGACTACACTGTTCTTCTCCATCCTTTCATGGCCTAGCTGATCATTGCTAACTCACTTTGATTGGCCAGGTTTGAGCCCACAATGGCCAGACATGGTAGGGAGCAACACAATACTCCACTAACAAAGCTAATGCCTCCAGTCCTTGAATCATCGGGCATGTGGGAGTCCACACAGATCACAGCGGATTGATCTTGTCCTAACGCGTGAAGGGTTTTGTATTTGTATTTTTTGTTTTAAAGTTTTAAAATTTTTACTTCAAAACATGCAGTACAATCGAATATACTATTCATTCTACCTTTCTCCTCCTTTCTCTTTAAGTCTGGACTTGCAGCAGTGTTGTCAGACTGGGCTTCTTTATTTTTCACCCTGCAAAACACCAAGATTTGTTTCTAGAATCAAGCTAACAAAGGCATATGTGATCACTTGTGATTTAATTTCACACACTATACTGCACAAAATGATGGCAATAACCAGAACAAGTTACACTTTGTAATGAAACTCGCAGCTGATTAGTGGCCAAAAATGCATATTTTGATAATATGTGACATCATTTTTATTTCCTGATAATGATACATCAGCTTCTTGCCCAGCCCTACTTCACACTGATTCCACCTCTCTTGGCAGTTTGGTTTCTCGAAGATTATGGGAAGTGTTTTCTGTAAAATGTCTTTATTGTTGTTATACTCATCATACCTACCTCTGCTTGATTGCTGTTAATTAACTGCAAGGCGAGCAAACATTAATATCTGAACAATAAAAGGGCTGCCTTTCCCGACCTGTAGAGCACCATCCAGAAAATTCAGAAATAAATGTATTTTCATGATAGACTTTCCATGCCCTTGTTTTTTCAGAGAGGAACATGTGCTACTGAGGCTTTTGTTCTTGTTATCGCTTGCGTCATTTGTAAGAAAGCGATTTGTCTTCATATCAGCTGATTACATTATCAGAAAAATGTTCCAGTTCCTCCTGCCATGCTGCATGTTTCGCTGTGAAGGACATTGGAAATGCTGAGGTTGAATGGTGCCTTAACATTTATCCCTTAGGACGCATTAAAATAGTGTTTACCATGATTGAGATTGATTAAGAATAGCTTGTTAATTACACTGGGATGGATGCTGCTCCAGCAGAATTGAGTACATGGTTATGCATAACACAAGAACACACAGTATAAATGAAGTGTTGCTTTAATATTTGCTTTTATTGCACAGTTGAGGAACAACAAACAATACTTATAAATACTTTTCATTTACATTGTCCTGTATTCTGAGCTGGCTGTGACTAAGCCGTAATGACAACTTAATCCCAAATGGAACCCAACAAAAGACCACTTTAAAAATAGAGGTTCCTTAATGATTCTTGACTTGGATGTGTGGTTCAAAGGAGAGCCTTTAATTGATAGAACTGTTATATTATGTGGTGGTTCTTCAAACGTTAAAAGGTTCTTCACACTAAAATGGTTCTTTAAAGCTCTGTACCAAAGGTGGTTGTTCTGTGCCATCACTCCACATGACACTTTTGGCACCTTTATTTTTTATGAGTATAGTATTCATCAAGGAAGAAATGATAAATGATGAATGATCCCAGCATGCAGCAGTAAAGGCTTAGGTGGGCTCTCCTGTAGCTAGACAGTGTGTTTGTGGTTGTCCCTGACAGCGCAGGCAACTCCAACCCAAACACAGCACCTGTGTTTGCTCTAGCACCCACCCACCCTCCAATCTCCGCCATGCAGGTCACATGGCCACCAGATAGCCTCGGTACCATGGGAATACAAAAGCAGGGGCTTTTAGCCCCGTTAATCATTAACGTCACACTTCCTTTTGTCCCCCATTTCGCCAATGCAGACTCGAATGTTATCTCCTGTGCACGGCCATGCCAGGCGTGACTGCTAGGCTGCAGGTGAAGGTGTTATGAAGAAGTGTGGCAAGCCAGTGGTTAGCAGGGCAACACTGCTGATTGGTTCATTTCATTCCTGACAGGAAATGTACAATTCTCCATTAATCAATTTGTTCTGATTGCTGGCTCTACAAAAAATGAATTGCCCTAATCACTTTTATAGAATGGTTAAGTCTAAGGTTTATCTTATCTTATTTTCGTTTTGCTGTACTGTTTATATAATTAGGGCCGCTGGTAGCCTATTGGTTAGGGCATTCATCCTGAAATCAGAAAGTCCAGGTTCGATTCCCAAGACCGCTAGGCACCTCTGAGGTACCCCACACACTGATCCCCAGGCACTGTGTTTGTAGCTGCTAGGGCTGGGTGATTTGCCTAAAATCAAAATTTCGATTAATTAAACAATTGAATCGTTTAATGAACAATTATTTTATTTATTTTTTATTTTTTTGCCCTCTAGTTCAAGTTGCTCAGTTGCTCAAGTTGCTCAGTTGTCTCAGTGTTTGAGCTCTCCGTGCTCAACATGTTGGCGGAATAACGTAACATTACGGAGCGGGATCACATGACTCCACACGCGGTAGTGTTTTTAAAGGGAAAGTAATCGAAATAATTGACCTGGAAAAATTTCATCAATTATAGGTTCTGAATATCGATTTCGATTAGTTTTCGATTAATCGCCCAGCCCTAGTAGCTGCCCCCTGCTTCACTTGGTGAATGGGTTAAATGCAGAGGAAGTATTTCGTGCTGTTCACACTGTGTGCTGTGGTGTGTTCACGTATGACGTGTGGTCACTTTCACTTTACTGTTTATATGTATTTACCAAATAGCATAATTCATTAAAAGCACCCATAAAACGCTTATCTGAGCAACCCCATCTAAAAAAAAGGTAAAAGATGTCCATACAAGGAAATTAAGCTGCAAAATGTTTGAGCAACTGTTTTTATGATGTCCTGAAAACCAACACATTTACATCTATCCACCTATCCAGCCTACATCTGTTTAGCTCCACCCATTCACAAAAGTAGTTATAAGGAGTGTTTCAGCCCAGACAAAATACAGGGCAGCCAGTCGAAATGTTCATGCAAAAATTTATTGTGACTACTTTTGGTACATAAAACCAAAAAAATGCATATTCTGTAAAGTTTCTATATATTGAAAGTGTTTTAAGGGTATTTTCAATAGCATCATACAAACAACTCTTTCCACCTTTTTAAAACTACATTCTTAAAAAAATTTCTTTTAGTGTCCATATAAAACAAAAGCAAAGCAAAAAAAACATCCATTGGCTGTGCTTTCTGCAAAAAAGAAGTCAAAAATGTAGTATTAAGGAATTTGTATATGCATTTTCAAAAGCATTCTCATGCATGATGAATCTTAGCATTAAATATCTATGGTAGTATTACACCCCAGGCAGAGGTTAAGAAATGAATGGAACCTGGATGTAATGCATTCTCAGTCTTTTGTTTTGCTGCTCTGTAGTTAATTAAATGTTGGCCTTAATCTGGGCCTTTTTTCCCCAAGTTTACAAAGTGAAAGGGGCGTGGGGGTTCATTACTGTTTGCGATCTGCCATCTGAGGCACACACACTCATGCTTATGCTGCTGGAGAAAAACAGAAAACGAAGCCATGTTTATCTAAAAGGGGTATTAAGTCAGCAGAGCTGCAGTTTTGTACAGAAAGGGTTCTGGGACTCTGCTTACCACAACCTGCCCAAACTTGCCACTGGTTTTTCAAAACAGGACACCCCCCATTCACACACAAGCACACATTTTGCCTGCATAAACACACATACATGCACATGCCAGTGAAAAGTGGACACTCAAGAGAAATAAGTTTATCAGTTAACCTTTGAGGAGAAATTTCAGTTTATCCAGGGCTGTGATAAAAACGCATTAGTGAGGGCCGTTTAACCTGGAGATAAGCAGCATATTTGAAGCACAAGCTTACCTTAAAAAAAAAAACACCTAGATATCTTCATTTGGAAGAGTGTAGTACACATTTTATTCAGAAAACATACACTCTATGAAAGCATTCAAACATATTTAGGCCTTAAAACAAAGGAAATTCCAGATGCTTTACTGGACTTATGCACAGCCTGTTTGTTGATTAACCCTGGACTCTGCTGATAAGGAGCTGGAAGATGAATTTACCATAAATCACCAGTCAGGCTCTTCTGAAACAACACCCACCTTTTTGCACAGATTCATTAACACACTGAATGTTCCTGTCAAAGAAATAAAAAGTGGATTAAAGGAAAGCATATATTCTGAGTTTTGGCCAATGGGGAAATAAACGTGGCTGATCTATTGAGTCAGAGCGGGCCCTAACAGTGCAGCTTAAACAAAGGTGCCTGTTTGCCAGCAGTAGGTATAAGATGGATAGCTGGTTAAACATTGCTCTCATACCTGGTCGGTGCCATGGGCCGGTCAATGAGGCCAACTGAGGGGACATTGTGTGGCTGTCACATCCTCCCATAGCTCTTATCTCTGCTGTCCTTTCTGAAACCTGGTAAACGAGACCTGTTGACCAAACAGAGTTTTGGAGAGTCAGACTGGAATATTAATACCTTTCTTTATTAGCTTTTAAGCTGTGTGTCCATGTAATTCCTCCTCTGAGATCAAACCTCATACAGTGTTTGCTTTCAGTTAATATTGCTGTTGGAAATATTTTTCGATGAAACACACCAAGCCATTTCCATACCACTAAATCTGCAAATATCCGCTGCATAATTAAGTATTGGGCTTTTGCCATTTACGATGCACTAATATGAAACCTGTAACTGTCATTTGGCTAATCCATGCTATTCAAAAGCTTGTTCCAGCTCCAGTTTGAAATTTGCATGAGGAAACCACTTTCCCTATTAAAGCTGTCTCAGTTAGTTACTATTCGCTAACGGACCCTGTATTATATTTGCATAGTCGAGCATTGCTTCATACATCACATATATGTGTATATTTGTGTCAGGAAGCAATTATTTTATATGTGAACCGGCTTAAGTTGCGTTACTAAATAGGGAGTTTTTCAGTTTTGAAATTCAGGAAGTTCTAAGTCTTTGTTTACATCTACCAGCGCCAACCTACCCAGCCGACTCACATAGTAGATTTGTTTCACTTGCTGTTGTGGTAAGTGAATTACGCAATGTGCGCCAGATCATCAGCTTGTCTGGGAAGCTTGTCACAGCAAGAAATGTACATCAAAAGTCATAGCATAACTTTTGCACAAGCCACATTTTATGCTCTTATTATTTATTATTATTATTATTATTATTATTATTATTATTATAGTTCAGCAAATAAAGAGTAAATATGCATTGCAATGTGCAGAAGTGTGTTCTCTGTAGAGGTGTACTATGTAATAATAAACAGTAAGTATGTTTATAATAAGAGCATAAAATGGCCTGTGCAAAAAATAGGTTTCATGTTTTCCCCCCAGTGTTAACAGTTTGATCTCTGTATTTATGTATTTTCTCTTAAAAAATCAACTAGAGCTGTAATTTGGCCATCAGATTTTTACACGTGGCTGTATGGATAAAACCTAAGACCTGTTTTTCAAAGGAAATATCAAGATGTCTATGTAACAAATGTAGAAATAGATTTTCAATTAAAGCAATTAGTATTTTTCAAACCTAACCAAGTGTTTATTTTCATGTTTTCGTGAACATGTGGTAAAACCAAATATATATATATATACAAATTTTTATTTAATATTCCTCTGGACCTTCAGTCAGCAATAAAACATCTTAAAAGCACCTAAAATGTTTGAGATGGACTGCTTTCTTACAATTTATCCAATGTCTCTTGCTATCTGAATGACCGTACCAACAAATTTGCACTGACTATAATGAAATGTAATGAATTTCATACAAGCCACCAAATGTGAAAATTAAAACGCTTGCAAAATGCACCATTGGACTAAAATGAAAATGGCAGAAACTGAGGGGCTCTTATATATCCACCCTTCACTGGATATTATTTTGATTGCACCCTTGAATGCGGCACATATCCTCAAGGATGAAAGGATATGACAGGAAAGTTAGGAAACTATATTGATATAGAGTGATCTATTCATCTATTCATTGATGTTTTTTTCACAATGCAGTGAACAAGAATGTATAAGTTCACATATAGACAAGATGTTTACTGTTTTTCATTTTTCATATGAATAACCTGCTGATTTGAGTTAAACAGTGATGAGTGCTCATTTTTACTATAACATGTGCAGCTATATTGTATGCAGAGATCCTTTCTAGCACAGGATGCGTTTATTTGTGTGTGTTCTTGCAACGGTGTCCTTAACGTGTTCCGGTACTTGCTAATCACCCAGCTTTTGTGTGTTTCATCTTAAATGACTTAGTCATTCTCTTTCATTTCTGAGCGGTAGGGCTCTGTGTCATGTCTCAACACTGCGGCCTTCAGCACTCATAAATTACACAGTTGTGGCAAGTTAAAGAAGTGCTGAAAAGCCATGAACAGAGCTTTACTTTAGCATCAGTGAAGCATAGTGCGGAGTCATCCCACACACATACTCACACGCTCACACACTTGTGCTCAAACACTCACCTACATGTATACACACACACAGGCTTGCATATACTCAAAAGGATATAGAACACAAACTATCCGTGTTAGGTCTGTAACAATTACTTAATTTCAGTTCATGCTGTTCATTAATTGTCAAATATTTTTTTCCTGTTTGCATGATGTAAGTGCATATTTTAAATAGTTCTATTGCTCTGTCTTACAGCAAACACCACCCTGATACACACTCATTTGAATAAGTTTTTACAAAGTAGTGTATTTATTTCACTTTAGTTAATTTTACATTTTCTGATTCAAGTGTATACAGTATAATCAATAAAAAGCTATGCTTCATTTTGTTTTATTTTTATATTCTTTTTTAAATGTGTACATATTTTGATTGTTCAAAAATAATGAATAGATTATAAAATCAACACAGGCACTCCAACACACTTAACTTGAGAATGCTTTTCATTTTGTTACCTTCTCTTTGCTTTGCAGTGGCACAACAGAACGACAGGTCTTTGTGAGCATGGTGGCTTCTGTGAGATCGCCCCACCCGAATAAATGGTGTGTTGACCTACACTTTGAAACATAATAAGGATATAGTAGGCCATTCTCATACTCTGCTAATCAGCTCTCCTACTGTGATGTAAATCGCTAACGCTAATTACACTTTCTTTCTGCCAGATCATTAATGTTCCCTGTCTCGAGCTTTCTTGTGTGCATCTCAAAGCCTTTCACAGATTGTACGGAGAATGAAATGATTCAAGTGAGGCTGTGAGCAACAGCATATGATGTGTATGCATTCACTTTGGTTGTACTGATGCCTGTTTTCCATTTTAGTGCATGAAGTCTAGCAGCATTGCTCTCTTTTCCTTGTGGAGGAGGTGTGTCATTGGCAATAGTGTAAATTATGCTTGCTGTCTCTTTAGGTTTGTATTTCTTTCATTATTCTGTCCCACTAGAAACAGAATTATTATTCTGTTCTTCAGTTTAGCAGCTCTCTGAACTAGATTGGTGATTTTTAAACAAGGCTTTTCTGTTAATATAGTTTTCCTTTATGGAATAAAACAATCTAACTATGCAAGAAAACATGTGTTCAAATGACTCTTTGAGCATTTATGGTTCTATATATAACAATCGCCTTTACTAAAGAACCATTGAAGAACTCTATATTAGATAACCCAGTGTAGCACATAATAACTTTTAAACATCCACATAATACACAATTTTATAGGGAAAAAGCATAAACGACCTTTGCACTTGTTGGACAATCTTTAATCCTTTGAAAGGTTCTATAAAGAGACAAAAGTGGTTTGCGATGATTTCCAAAAAATGCACACAATTTTGTATGTATAAACCTCTTGGTATTAAACAGTCAAATAATGGTTCTAAATGGTTCTGGAAATCCGTTATGTGAAAGACATTACATTTTAATTAAAATTTTAATGTCATATCACCTTTCATCACAGCTGATCGACATGCCATATTCAATGGTGGAAGGGCAGAGATATCAAAACCTGCAGGTCCCTGACATTTAATCTTATTTCTTTGGTGTACTGAGTGACCTTGTGGTTATGGAGGAGAGAACTAGCCACTCAACAACCCACAGGGCTGTATGGATTACTTCACCTTGAGCATTCTTTCTGGACTATTCTCCCAGCTATGGACGGTGCATGACATGGCTTGGGTTTGATCCATGCTTATGCTGAAAAGGTTTTAAGTATATAACACAACATGCAATGCTGAAGACGGTCTCTCCAGGTTTTCTAAGGGGTGTGTGCTGGAGCTTTGCTTTATCTTTTTTTTTCTTTTCTTATTAACTCCAGTTCACATTTGGATCTTTTTCTTCAGCAATTGCTGAGTTAATTCTATGATTCTAACAGCTTGCGGCACATGCATGCTCTCACAGCATGTGAAAAAGTGGGGACCAATATCCCTCGGCCCCAGTCTTGACCTTGCTTGTTTTTTTATACTGTCCTCCCTAAATGACTGCACATGCAAAGGTGAAGCCTAGGCCGTGGAGATACATGGAAGATATGATGCACACTCATGGAATAACAAAATGGCGAAAAGCCACGTAAAAGTAGATAAATGGCTATACAGTATGGTGTACAATGGGAATTAAACGCATGGGGCAGCTGGGCTCTTATCTGAACGAAACCCAGCAACAAAGGAGCGCTAAGACTAAGAGGCTTGATGCATGGGAAAGCCATGGGCCAGCCATTGTGACTGCCCTTCTGCTGAGCAAATAGTCCAAACTGTTCATTCCCCGTCTTCCATTCTCTCGCCGCCACATTGTTTGTGTCCTTGCATTTCATTCGGCAAGGAAGATTGCTCTCAGGCCCAGTGAGCAAACAGTCCAGAAAAGAGCCGGCTATCTTCTGCTGTTCCCAGGAGAACTAGCATTTTGATTTGGGCTCCAAGCTGTCAGAGGATTGGAGAGTTGATGTCAGGGTGCCTGAATTAATTGCTTTAAGCCAAGGAGGGGCTGACTGCGTTTATTACCAACTGCTCAGTAAAATGTATCCTAGCAGTTATGTCCACTCCCCTGGATGCTTGCTTGAGAGATTCTAACTTACATACACATTTTTTTTTTTGCATTTAGAGCTGTGATAGACATGGTGGAAAAACCCTCAGTTTGCATTGTTCTCTCTTTAATTGTGCATTGTTGTTCTAAAATGGTTTGCAGACAGACTTTGTTTACAATAAACCAGGCTACATATCGTCGCTGTCGGGCGGAAACCTCGTAACTCCACTTTTGGTCTTTGTTGTTTTTTTTTTCATAAATCAATATTATTGGTCAGTCTCCACGTGGGTCTGTAAAATTAAGAAATTATTAACCAATGAAAAGTGTTGAAAATAGCTTGGGATGTTTGACAGTATTCATTTATTTAGAATATAAATCGTTTTGTTTTGTTTTTTTTTTTCCTGAAAAATAGCTGTTTTGGACATGTGAGGTTTCCACCCGACAGCGAGGATATGCAAAATTATTCACATACTAGCTGGAAAAGCTCAAAATCTCTCATGTACAACTTTTTCATAGCTCTAAATGGCAAATTCTCCATTGGCTTTTAGTTTATAGTTGTCCTTGCACTTTAAGTTATTAAGGTTTTGATTACTACAAACAACAAATCATTGCAGTTAATGGGTCAGATGGAAACTGTCACTCAGTCAATGAGTACAAACTTGCTAAACAGAACTGTGATCCTCAAATTTGTCTTGTGGGAAAAGTAAAACATTTACTGGCTCTGAAGTCAGCCTTGATAAACATCAAAAGCTACCTGTTTCCAGACAGTATTTTGTGCCCTATAAAACCTGGCCACCACCGCAGCAGTCACTGATATGTAGTGTCATTTATATATTCATTTTAAATCTGTTGTTTATGCTTAGTTCTTTCTTTTACCCATTGCTGCAACCGTCTGCAGAGCATTTGCATTTTAAAAACATTAGGGATTTTAACCTTCACCATCAAGAGCACAAAGTGTTTGAAAAGCTTAACCCTTTGCATGTCATCAACACTTTTTTGTCATCAATCTTTCTCCTGGTATGTACCATCTGAAAGCTCAGAAAGATTCAGTACATTGTACTACCCCCTATAATGCTTGGCATTACATGTAAAGATGACTCTGTTCATGATTTGCATTGGTATAGTAACAGAACAGTCTCTGGCTAGAGTGACTTTAATAGTAGGTTATTCTACTTAAGCCCCTGATGCACAGTTACGGTAACAGTTGGTAAATCTATGAAGACAAAATGAAATAACTAAAACTAATCATCAAGCCTCTTATAACAATAATTAAATTTTGTGGTCATTTTAATTTGATATGAACGTTTCAAAGAAACTTTATCCTACATTTTTCTCATTTTTTCTATTTTTCACTTTGTGTGTCTAAGTAACAAAAGCAGTCATAGTATCTTTTAAATGTTCATTTTCAGACCTTTCCCAAAATTCAACAGGCTTTTTTGTTACTGTAATTTTAAGACTGAGGTATGTAAGCAACCTCTGTTCTATGTTGAAACACTTCTTATAACTTTAACATGAGTAGGTGGAGCTAAACTGTTCAAATGTACATGGGTATTTCCGAAAACTGAGTCTTTTCCGTCTTCGTTTAAAAAAAAAAACGTGTCCAAATGAACTAATTTTCAAAAATATCTCCTTCCACACGAAATCTCAAAAAACGCTGACAAAAGCATGTCAAGGCAGCAGCCAGCTTCTAACACAAAGAAAATGCCATTTACATGTGGACGAAAAGCCAAAACACCTAGACAAACCTCCGTTTTCAGAAATACCCATGTACACGTGGACATGGCCTGAAGGTTGGTATATATATTAGAGCTCTGGTTTTCATGATTTTACAAAAACAATTTTTTCCCAAAGCATTTTATATGGACTGAGGAGAGGATAATACAGGATGAAACAATGTACAAACAGTGTTCTCATATAGATATATGTTGGATGTGAGCATCAAAATGTTTTAGATTCAAAAGCCTCATTTGCATATTGTATAATAAAGGGGTGTGACTGCTGATAATAAATCTACTGCATTAACAATAGTGCCAGCACTTAATCTGGCAGAAAATTGAATTAGACTGGCTACTTTGTCTCTGTTGACACCAGGCAGATGTGGGTTAAATTGTGTGTGTCAGGGGACTGCTAGTCTGTAGTATCTACTACAAGTCATCTGTTCAACTGTGTTAAGGGCACCTCTGGGCTTTTTAACACTGTCTCATTCAAGCTTTAATCTCAGTGTGATAAATGTATTTCTGCTTTTATATTGTGTATGATAGGAAATCATACTAGATTTATGGAGGGCTGTTTCATGAGAATGGCTTGCAATTTAAAATGTCTTCAAGTGCTGTTGAATGTTCCTTTATATAGCCTAAGGTAAATGAAAGTTATTGAATACTCCAGTAGTATTATAGAATACACTGCATCTTATAGAATATACTGTATAACTAAGAGTTTTAAATAAAAGCAGAAGTTTATATTAATTCAAATCTCAGAAACGCTTTCATTCTTGAGGAAAGTCTTCCATTCTTGTGTGCTACCAATGGATTATTGCCATATAATTAACAAATCAAATGATGGACTTCTACACAGCTAAAAATTAAAGTTTCTTTAGATGGTTCTTTAATTTTTTTTTTGCAAATAGGATATGTAAGCATGAAGAACTTATGTAAAGTTCTGTACCAATTATATATTTTTCCTACAACCATACATCCACATACATATTATATTAATATATATTCTGATAACTTTGTTGCACAGAAATGGCTATATTCTTGACATTATTTTTGTCATTCATATCTGCCCACTTGCCCACTTCTCTCTTGAGGAAATAGGTTCTCATGAATATTGCATTAATATGTCTGCAGTCCTCTCAACTACAAGCTCTTTGCTGTCATAGGAACTGCTGGAATCACCCCGTGACACACCCATCTCACGTACAATAGATTGAACAAGCGCTGTCTCAGGATAACCTATCGCCTCTACCATTTTTGCATTGCGAACACATGCAGGACAAAATTTGATTCGCTTTTGTTATTCAGAGAATCATACTGGGGCATCTGGGCTTGTTTGCCTTTAGCGGGGAAATAGAGATTGGGTTGGAAGTTGGAATGAATTGCTGGCGCCTGTGTTTATTGCTTTCATTAAGATTTAATGAGTTGAGTGTCCTTCCCAGTTTTGAACTATAGCCTTTAACCAGAGGAAATGTTGGATGAGAGTAAGAGGCATTGGCATCCATACTATGCGCATATGTATGTCAATGTCTGTGCAGTGGGGTGTAGGCAAACATGTACTACACTATAAGGGCAATTTGAATGTCATTTAACTTCTATAGATCAGCCTATAAGATTTGCTTATTGATTATTGCGAGTGTGTTCAATTTTATTTCATAAATGCAATCTGTCCTGCTTTGGTTTTGGTAAAGCCTGTGTGTGAGAGAAGAATCTGGGCAGGAATTTCACACCATGCTGCTACAGCAGTGTGAACACACTCGACCTAGGTTACATCCATAACCCATTTCCGCCACCTTCAATCAAGCTCTCCACACACTAGCCTCAAAGTAATGAGCAGTGATAAATATGATACTTTGTTAAACTTTCAAACAGAAATGTAGAAAAGACAGCCTATATTGTTTATAACAAACTTTGCACAAATTATCTTAAAATTAGCATAGAAATTACATTATCATCAATAAACGCTTCTGGGTTCTCAGTTCAGTGTTCTAGTACATATTCGAACCCGAGATCAGGTTTTGGTATAAAGTCAATGTCAGCAAAAAATATCTGAGTGGAAAAAATGAATCTGATTCTGTTTTGTCACAAATTTAGTCTAAAATTAATCTAAAATTTTCCTATTTAAAAATATCATGTTTCCTTTGCATTATTAAAACATTTGCATACAGTGAAGTGATATTTGATACAGTCATCCACTACATCTTTCTGAACCCACTCAGTATTTCTAAGTATTGTTAGATATGTGACCTGCTTGTGTGTTTCATGCAAAGAGAAAAGGGAACCCCAATGTTTTTCTATCCTCATATGACTCATGACACAAGGCACAGCTGCGGTTCAAACCTCAGGTTACAAAAATGCACTTATGACAATTGTAGAAAGTGTTCAACCGCTTAACTCCTAGGTACTCCATGTCATGACTTTGCTTTTAGGCATGTTAGGACCACCATCATCTGCAGCATGCAAGATTAATATACATTTTAAACATTCACCACTGACAGCTAGTACCTTTAAGAATTTGTCTTTTTTTCTGCAGTAAAATGTGTACAACATTGATTTTTAAGGTTCCCTGATGTTCCCTTGCATTGACCAGCATTGTTTTATTCCTTTATTTGTGAGATTTAATTTATTTAATCTTCTATTTTGCCTCAAGGTGAAATTTTATAAAGTATATGAGTAAACCCGTGTTAATGGTGAGAACACGTTTGCAGTATTGGGACCAATTTGGTCCTTGATTGTTATCTGTAAGAGAATACCAGTGAACAACCTGAACATGTCCAGAGCATCTCTCCAATGTTCATTTGATGTTTCACTGGAAAGGAATTACTAACTGTCAGTTCTGCTGTTTGTCCTAGATTAAAAGAAATCAATAATATGGTGTATTATTTTAATGTTTTAATGAATTTTGTTTTGTTGAATGCATTTATCTCAGTCAAATGAGAGGCATGAAATGAATGACCTACAACCAGTGAATCTTATCAGCTAAGGGGTTTCAATTAACATAGAATGACCTGCCTCTTTCTGAGCTAAAGCTAATAGCAACATCAAATTAATACTATAATTAACTTTCTAAAAAATAAGCTCAGCTCAGCATACAGTCACTTTTAGGCTCTGCTGTCCCATAGACACTTACAAGGAAAGCAAGACGTGGATATCAAAACTATTTCAGGGGGCATGTCTATTTTATTATTATGTTGGACTAATAATTACGTGTTGATGCTAATGGCACAGCTGCGGTTCACATCTACGATTACAAAAATGTGCTTGGAACAATTGTAGAAATTGTTTAAGCCTTACTTTGCATGTTAAAACCCACCAATAGCTGCAGAATGATATTTTATATATTCACCATTTGCCGCTATAGCTCCCTACTAGCATTATGTTTTGCTGCTTAGTTTCCCGTGTTATCTGCATAAAGGAACTGACCGTATGTTGCTTTAATATACTGTGGGACAGCGGTTCGGCCTGCTTAGGCTGTGGAATTAGAAGTGTTCCTAACGGGCTGGTGTGGTCAGCAGTGGGCTGAAAGCAGAATTACAGCTTGTAAGAGGTCTGTCCCATGAGACCCGGCTCCACTTGGGTGTTCTGGGCTGTGACTCGCTGGCCTCTGAGAATGGTTTAAGGTTATGTAAGCCGCCCAAACCCAATCGGAGCATTTAGAGGGTTATTTCGCTCCAGTCTGTGTCTCCAGTCACAAGTTGGTGTGATCGGTGCACATTGCTTTCAGACTGAAAATAAGCTTTATTTATACGAAGGCGATTTCCAGTTTCAAAGCAAATAAACACACACCGGCTTTATGGTGGACATCTTTAAACAACAAAGAAAGAACATAAACACGACTCTTAGATTTTATAATCTCTCAGATTTCTCTCGGTCTCTCAAACAATTGAGAATGTGGTCTAAATGTTTCTTTGCATATTTGTAGCTGATTATACCAGTCGGATTAAACCAGGACAACTAAAGCAGCAGGCGAGTTTTTCGCTTATAAATACACATGTATTGAATACGTGAAATTTCCTCGTAGAATATCTTTTTATTAACTATTATTGTTATTTATAGATTTATTTCAGCTGCTTCCGTCTTGATGTCGTTAATCCGTCACACGTTCTATTTCGATGTCCTACAAACTCGGAAAGATGCAGAAGCGAACTCTGTAAATTCCTGCTATATTGAAGTGAACCAAATAAACCTTACTGAGGGTCGACCACTCTCTTGACAACTGTTTCTTTAAAAAAAAACAGAGTGATACTAATTGAGTGATTTTAAAATATCGTTAATTTATTTAATACCCGAAATATTATTATTATTATTATTATTATTATTATTATTATTATTATTATTATTATTATTATTATTATTTCTATTAGTGTTGTTATTAGACGTAATTATAGTAGTAGTAATAATAGTAGTAGCAAAATAATTTCTATTTTAGTTAAATATTGCAAACAATGTATTATAAAAGGTTTCAAAAGTACATGTGGAATTGGATTTTTTAAAATATTTTGATATTATGCTCGTTACAACAACAATTATAATGACGATAGTAATAAGAACAATAATAATAATAATCATCATCATCATCATCATCAAAAATGTTATTTATAAATGTAGGCTACTGTGGGATTCCAATCTATAAGTGATCATTTTTAAAAGTATTTTTTAAGAGCCAGATTTTTCACCGTTTCTCCGACCACATGTTCGCAACGAAAAACTGCATGTTAAACCGTGATAGTTTAACTCCGCTTGAAGAGCCGGAGTTGGCGCGGGTTTGCGCTCTTACCGTATTATTGATTGTGCAGATAAGCGGCGGTATGTTGTTATGCAGAGCTGCAGAATGAGTCTGGACGGCCTGGGTTATAAAATTAAATCTCTTTCATTACTTTTTTCTCCAAATCCGAGTCCCGCGCCGCGTGCGTAGCCATGCCCGGGACGTGGTGTGTGCTGAGCGGGGCTGGAAGAGGCTTGGCCCGAGGTCAGACTCAATTCTACCGCAGCGCGAATATGAAACACCTCACAGCGTCTGTAGAACCACACAAGCCGAGATGGTTCATAGCCACGCTTCCTCAGAAACGCACGTCGGACGTCAAAAGCCACCCCTAAACCTCCACGAGTTCAGAAGAAGCGAGGCTGTTCCTACCTGTGCTGGGTGAAGCGCCCTGCAGCTGGAGAGCCTCGCCTGCTGCCTTCTGCAGGGCGCTTCCAGCCAGCACGCATTTATTTGAGCTCAAACTCTGTCACTGTTGACTTTAGCACAAAGCAAAGATTTCGCTGCCCCGCTAGTTTAAAAAAATGATTATTTTACAGAGATATCGATCACTGCGCTATAAAAATTCGGCCTAGCATTATGTGTAAAATGAGGGCGCCGAAATTTAATGTCTGTGTAAATTTACCTAGAAGTGACGTGCTCACATTCCAAGTTTAAATTCTGGCTATTTGGGTGTCCATGTACACATCCTATATGTGCATTAATACCATATTTTCACTGTTTACCAGCTTTTGTTTATTCGCAGATAGGGGAGGATTTGAAACGGGCCTGCAGGGCAGAGGGGCTCTAAAATAAAGGGAGCACAACGTCAGTTCAGGCACCATCACAGACAGGACGCTGTTTTCAGGATCCCCCTGACAGTCGCACTTTCCTCACACACAGTCTGATGAAAGGGATGAGAGGAGATGGACATTAGAATACAGTGTCCACGCGCAGGACGTTCTGTCCTGATCTTTAAAACAGACAGATTTTTACTGCTGTTCATGAATCTGAGGTCTGCAGTACTAAACAACAACTCTGGGTCAACCTAGAGAATTAAAAACTCTGATTACTCACCTGTCCTGAAAATCATATTGTTTATGGCACAAGCAGTCTTAAATGCAATATGTATGCGAAATTCTAAGGCAAATCTAACCATAAATGACAATTTCCTGACAACAGTAAATAATAATAATCAGAAGAAAAATAATCTTTAGTATCTTCATAATACTCACTATTCCATCTAAAAATACTCATTAATATTATTAATGTTTTGATATTTTCATCTTTCTTTTTCATATTGTCTTATTGTCTTTTGGCCATCTGTATCCAAACCAATGACACGAATGAACAGTAAAATAGATTTTTAAAAATGCTGTTCATTCATTATTAATCATTCATTTAGAATAATTATTAATAATCCTGTTTTGAGTGTGTGTGATTGACAGAAATGGAAACAATGGGTGCAAAATTTCATAAAATTTCATTAAAAATCGATTCAGCCCAGTAAGAGCTCTTAAAGCGCCCGTTTTGATTTGCTTATTTGTGGAACCTCGGTTTGAATACTAATGTGACACTCATCCCCGCAGAAAGCCCTTCTGCTCCGCGCTCTGTTTATTGAGGACCTGGTGGAGGAAAAGAAATCCCAGAAGAGAGGTTTGTTCCTGAATATCTTTGTGTTTAAGCTAAAATGGCACTTATTTAAACACTTTTTTCTTTCACTTGTCTTTTAATTATTTGCCATTTTTATGTTTGCCAGATATTCTGGTCATAAACTTTTTTATTTGTTGTATTTGCTGCTGATGCTGAAGTGTCAAATCCGTGTGTGTCTTTTAATGAAGGAGACTCAGATTCACCGCGCTCAGTAAAAATTCAAATAACACTTTAATATAGATTCTGTTCTTGTGACCAACTACAAGAATACACATTTACAAGCCATAAATAAGAGTTGCTTTTTCACAAATGAACAGAAGAATTCGCTCTCCTTCTTTGAGACTCGATGAAGTCAAGCGCCACTTTTTTGGTCCGTTTCGCCTCGAGTTCATCACATTCGTATATTCACATGATGTGCTTTTCTTATTTTAGTGTATTTTTTGTTTTTTATTTTTCTTTACAAAATAATGACTAATGAAGTCGACCACTAAAATTAACGAGGGGAAAAATGTCCAGAGAGTAACTTTATGCACCAACTGCATGTTTTTATTTTATTTTATTTTATTTTTTTACAAATATACAAAGTTCATGTTAATGTCCGTGAGGCTTTGTTGTTGTTATTTGTTTGTTTATGAAGAGTTCATGATGGGCCTTGAGTACATGCCCTGGTAGTAGGACGTGTCTGCAGCCAGGGGTGACGAGTCGAAGCCTGTCTTGCTCGCCACGGAGCCCATGGAGAGGGCAGCGCCCGGCACGGGGGAACCGTAGCCATAGTGCATGACCTGCTCGTAGGTTTTCAGGTCCATTTTGTGGTGGGGGTGGTGCTGTTGCTCGGAAGACATGAGGTTGTTAATGGAGAACGGGTGGTTGAACGAGTAGTGGTGCTCGGGTTTGAGGTGGGCGTCGTGAGCGAGCACCGAGTGATGCTGGGCGAGGAGCTGCTGCTGCTGCTGCTGTTGGTGTTGGGTGGTGGGCGAAGTTGCGGGGTCTGGACTGACCCCTCGGATGGGCTTCATCTCACCCAGCGCACGCTTGTGCTCGCTAACCGGTGAGTTAGACGGTGGCGTCTCGTGGCCACTGCAGCTCTCCGGACTCCCATGAGAGCCCCCATCCGCTCCCTTCCTCCCGCTACCCTCCTTCCCCATTGCCTTCTCGCACTTGAAGCGCTTCTGCCTGCGCAGGTAGCAGCCGTTCTCGAACATGTTGCCCGAGTCCGGGTGCAGCGTCCAAAACGAACCTTTGCCCGGCTTATCCGGGGAGCGGGGCACCTTAACAAAGCAGTCGTTGAAAGAGAGCGAGTGGCGGATGGAGTTCTGCCACCTCTGCTGATTTTGCCTGTAGAAGGGAAAGAGGTCCATGATCCACTGGTAGATCTCGCTGAGCGTCAGCATCTTGCTGGGCGACTGCTGGATGGCCATGGTGATGAGGGAGATGTACGAGTAGGGGGGCTTGGCGTGCGTGTAGCTCCGTCGGTATGTCTTGGGGTCGCGCGCCCTGTTCATGTTTGACTGGCCGTACATTGGGCTCATGGGGTTCACATTGGAGTACATGGCGGGCGCCTGCGCCGTCATGGGGCTCATGTTGGGGCTCAGGGCCGCGCTCATGCCCGTCATGCTCGCGCCCATGCCGGCCATCGCACCCGCGCCGGGGGACATGCCTGTCATGGACGGACTCATTCCTGTGTTCACGTACGACATGTTCATGCCGTTTGTCATGTTGGCCGTCGTGCTCATTCCTGACATCGTCATGTAGGTGTTCATTGAGTTCATGCCCAGGCCGCCGTTCATGTTTCCAACCGAAGTGTAACACTGGAGACAGAGAGGAACGAAACGTTAAAAACAGAAGAAACACGGACTTTGAGAAGCTGACAAACTCTGCGATGGGTCTACCCAGTATAACTGTAAAGTAACGCAAACATTTCTGTTTAAGCGGCATTATAGTAGCGTTCTTTTGCCAAGTGCTCATTTTCAAAAGTCATCGTAAAGCGCCTCTAAACCGCCCTCTATTAAACAGTCGAGTAAAAAGTTACAGATCATGATGAAGCCTCCTTTCCCCATCTGTGTGATCTGTGGTGGTACCGTTACTCAGATATACGGAGGGGTCCAGACATTGAGGGGAAGTTTGCATTACATGTCAAGCCCCAACTTTTGTTAGGATAGCGCAGGGGAGGATTTGGAGGCGCCTCAAGTCAATATTTGATCTCAAAGTTAATATTATCTCAGGACTAATATTGAGTTGAATAAAACGGAATCGGCTTCTAGAGGAAGAAAAAATAGAAATATATAAATATATAACTCTATAAATATGCTTTATCTATGCGATACAGACCTCTGGTTCTCCGTAGTAGCTGCTCCAGTCTGCGTGTTCGTGTCCTTCCATTTTGACAGCACCAAGCATCCTGGAGGTTTCGTCCACTTTCTCAAAAAACGCTTTCCCACACAAGAGCGTCCTCTGGCAGGCTGTGGCTGTTTGGAACCACGGACTGCTCGTGTCACCCTGCTCTGCCGCCGTCAGGGGCTGGCGCATGTGTGTGTGAGTGCGTGTGTGCGTATGAGTGTGTGTGTGTTTGTGCGTGTATGCGTGTGTGTTTGTGTGGGAGGCAGCCGTGGCTGCTGATGACTGGAGCTCAGTGACGCCCGCTCGCGCCTCTCCACGCTGTGATATAAGCCGTGCGCGCCGGGCGAGCCTCCAATCCCTTCTCCACTCGGCCCTATTTGAATAATCTGCTCACACCTAGGCGCGAGACTTTCTCCGTTTGCCCCCCTATTGTGCACCTGCGCCGCTCCGAAAAAAGAGCAGCCTCCATGTGAAAAGATTCATTATGACCTAATCTTATTGTATTCCAGGGAGGGGGGGTGCTAAGGGATGGAATGGGGGGTGGGGGGGGGGGTTTAAAACGGTGAACATCACTTACTGAAAGTC
The DNA here is from genome assembly GCA_037974565.1 of Clupeocharax schoutedeni. Lineage (NCBI taxonomy): Eukaryota > Metazoa > Chordata > Actinopteri > Characiformes > Alestidae > Clupeocharax > Clupeocharax schoutedeni. Next base: position 28,929,153 of record JBBPDH010000001.1, read on the forward strand.
TGGTCCCACAGCCTATTCACTTTGTCTTTCGTTAATAAAAAAAAAAGGGGGGAAAAAATGAAAAAAATAAAACCGTATGGGCGTTGAACAGTTTTGGAGCATATGTTTATATGTTTGTTTATTTAGAGTGATATATTTATTTATTCTTAACAGCTTAAATTTATTCATTGAAAAAAATATTTTGTATTTCGTTCCAGTTGTCATTTTTGTAACAAACTTGGAGCAACAAACGTTATAGAAAGTAAAAGTTAGACTCAGGCCTTTTAAGAAGCTGTTTACCCTTACGGTTGTGCTAATATATGTAACTAATAGCGGGACGTAGTTTGCTAATATAACAGCTTCACTCTTAGCACGCAGGTCATCAGTGTTGATTCTGCAGAGCTCAGTGGCCAGATTTGATTGCCTTCACTAAACAAAGTAGCCTAACATTTATCTAATGTGTTTGACTATCCACGAAATCGAGGAACCATGTAGGCGAATGCTGATGGGTCAGTTGCGCAGGAGAAAGTACAAAGATTCTTCATTTATTTTCATTAATAATAATAAATGTATAGTGTATAGTTTATTTCATGTATGGTTTTTATAAATTTATAATTTTATATATATGGTAAATAACTTTATACACATATATATATATATATATATATATATGTGTATATATATATATATATATATATGTATAATTTACCCTTTTAAATTCCTCGTTATTCCTGCCTCCGTGTTTGAGAGCGCCCCCTGTTGGTGCCACAATAAAGCTTTACACCTGATTATACTCGCCCAATTTTTTTTCCTCCTGTAACGGACGTGTTTGCCCTGAAACCATGTAGCTGATTTTTCAGGTATACATGTATGTATTGTTGGTCTCGTGAACTGGAGGATGAGCAAAAATATTTGGAAACGTCTTTCCTCAATTTTTTTCCATTACTCCTCAGTGACGGGTCCGCATTAATACCCAGGTGTTTGGCACGTGCCTGTCCAGCGGTGTTATCGTGTGCTATCTGTTTGATTACGTATTTGCGTAGCGCAGGCACACAAATGTCAACATAATCTCGGAGTTTATTTGGACCTGTGTGTAATGTGTAAACGGGCTGAGGGCGCTCACTGCTCTGGACACTCGCGCTGCGCTGAACGGTCTGGTGCGGAATTCTCATCTAAATCTATCTAATCTAAACACTGCTGCACTGCTAATCAGAGCTCGTGCAGGCTTCTGGACGCAGTGTAAAAACCACGCCACGTTCAGCGCAAAGGCGTTTATATTTGATATTGTGATGATTAAACAGAATATACACATGATTATCTATAGATATTAATAATCTATATATGTAAAGGTAGGGTTTCTCTGTTCAAAAATAATTCTCTCTCTCTCTCTCTCTACATATATATATCTATATATATATATATA
>JBBPDH010000001.1:28967213-28977852 GCA_037974565.1 Clupeocharax schoutedeni
ATCACATTTTATGACCTATCTGTGCAGAAATCTGTATAATTCCAAAGGGTTCACATACTTTTTCTTGCAACTGTATAGCGTGTTTTATTGAGGTGCAGGTGAAACTCCCTAACCACCAATCCACCAGCTGCCTGGTGGTTAGGGAGCAGCCCCTCCGATCTATAGCCGGTGGCACCACTGAGGTACCCTTAAGCAAGTTCTGTCCTCACACAGTCAAAATATGTCTATAATAACTATAAGGCTGTATGGACCACTTTACTTTACTTAATCTTATGACTACTAAGATTATTGCAATCTTATGAATTATTTGACACATTGCGGTTCTTTTTCTATAGTTTGGTTTGTATCTCCATTGCAATGACTAGCTATGAGGACACCAGCCACGAGGAGTACAGAAAAGTATCCGAAGACAATCCATTTTCAACTGAAAACCCAGTAATATTATTTTTATTTAGACTAATTGTGGTGTTGCTAGCCAAATCAGTCATAGCAGCTTCCCAGTTCAAAGATACATTCTCTTTATTATATTATAAGAACTGAGTGACAGTTCAGCTCAGATTGTTATGATATATTGCCTACTTTTAGGTTTATCTTATCTACTTTTACTAATTGTGTATTTTACACTGGCAGACATTTTGATATGAAAATTATCCATATCAAAAGATATGGAAAAATATGAGGTGGTTTTTTGGCACATCAAACAATGCTAGTAACTACAGTCAACTCCTGAAATAGAGCATCCGCAAATTGTGAACAACTGTGAATTTATAATGAGTGTGTGTGTGTGGGGGGGGGCTAAAAATGCCCCCAAATATGCTCAGCTTAATACAATCGAGAAGTAAACTCGAGAATCTAAAGGTAAACTTCACACATGAAACTGTTCATGTGTGAGATGCAGCCAATCAGCAGCAACAAGAAATGAATAACACTCTCAGATTGGTTACTTTCAAAACTGTGTACTGGGATATTTCCCCATCCCAAGATACATTTTTTGTTCACGGTTGCTTTGTGTTCTCTCAACAGTACTAAAAAAATGTATATGGAAATGTAGCTTAATTTACATTGATATTTATGTTATAAAATGAATAAATCCTAATAATTTAGCACTAAAATGCATGAAAAATTCTATACTGCTACAAAAAAAACCCCAAAATAAATTCTCTGCGAATTTGCAGGGGTTTCTGGGAAAAATGATGACTTCGTTTCCATGTACAGCTAAAGCCGTGATCTCTGAACCACATCTTCGAGGGGTACACTTTACTTTATAACTATGTGTGAGTAATGTAAGACTAAGAATGAGGAGGCCCAGTTTAACTTTCACTTTGCACTGTAGGTCTCCAAGAACCTACATCATAGAGTCTGAATGTGTGTCTTGCTTTCAAGCTCTTTGTCCAGCTGTCTGTGCTGCCATGATGAAGAACACAGACCAGTTATAAAGAGGCAGACGGAATTCGGATCAACCCACTAGGTTATGGTCTTTTAGCCCCAGTAACTAAGACCTGCCACTGTCTCCTATTCTCTCTGAATCCACGTGAAGGCAGTATAGGGACTGGACAGAGTATAACTGCACCAAGTGCACACTTGCATCTTCTGCACCAAGGAGACAGCTGTAATAAGTAGAAAAAAATGACTTCTAATCTAATTTCTTTAGATAAAGTGATCTCATCTGGATGATTCAGTTAGGGATGAATCGGTGGCTAATTGGGATGAATTTAAAAGCTTTCTGGCAGTCTCCTAGACACACAGTAGATAAAGCTACTGTAATCTGCAGCCCAGCTGACCCATCTTCATCTCTACATCAGATGAGATGTTGACTTTAATGAGGTTTAGGAGACAGACTGAGATTGTGTGTTTAAGTACTTTAATATCCAAGTCTAGTTGGAAGTCTTACATTGTTTTTGCTCTTAATTTAGTTAACTTTATAATCATTCACTTTTTATCTTATCATGATCAAAATCTGTAGCTCTGTAATGTTACATTCCTTACACATCAAAATAAATGTAATAACTAGGAATGCAACAATCACCACAATTCTTTAACAGTCAAAAATGACTGCACACATCAGTAAAGCAGAAGCAATAAACCAGAAATGGGAACTATGCCATTTCTGCAAAGCATAACAGTGTAAGCAGTGTTTTTACACCAGTTTAACACAGCAAACAACAATAGTAGCCAGAGAATCTCTAGAGAGGAGAGCTACCACTCAGTAATGTCTTTCGAAATGGTCAGAAACTAGAGAACACTTCAGAGAGATTATAAAATAAATGGGTGTCTGTAGACTGTTCAAGCTAAATTGAAAGTTAATCCTTTTTATACAGACTTATGCACAGAATCCAAACAACCAGTTCTCAGTAGAAGTAATGCTGTCTCCAGTGGCCAAGACTAAATAATTTAATAAAGAGATCAGTAACAAATCTTTTGTACTTTTCAAAATTTTTAAAAATGTCCTGCATAAATGGCAAGAAGCAGGTTTAATTTTTTGCTCAGAGGCACCCCCTAGTGTTTTGCAGTCATGTTTTTGGTAAAAGGAGAGAAATAGGAGGTGGCCACACTCACCTTAAACTGGTTCTAGTGGTGACCACATACACATGACATGCAACAGCTAGTCTTTTATGTGCAATATTAAGCAGGCTTGAAATTCTTCAACATTCTTCACTCCCAACTGCTGTGTTTAAACTAAAGAATTGCGCAAATGCAACACTTCGTCATAGTACATAGCTGTTGATTTTTACATCAGTGGACATAGCACACAAAGTTAGCCTAAAGCAAAAAAGGGAACCAAGTGTTATATAAATATTAAAGTAAATGTTAAGGTTCCCTCCCAAACATTGTGTTGCCACTGCAACAGCCCCAGCAATGAATGCATTGAGAATTCAGGAGAGGACAGATTAAAAAGCAGAAACGGCTGCTTTTTTATGTAGACATTAAAGGGCTCATGTTTTTATCTAATTTTCTTCCTGGAAAGACTAATACAAACAGGAGAGATTCCTATTTTTCACAAAAATTCTTTTGGCCGCCAAAATATGCAGAGAAAGCTTTAGTTCAGTTGCACACATGGGAAAGGGCTCCAAAAAGGAGACAAAGATTCTTTAGCTTGATCAAATCAGCACGGCGCGAGAGAGCACTCCTCTTCAGAGATCAAAGCCGTAAAGTGGAGCGCTGGAGCTGCCAGCGAGTCACAAGCCAGGCAGCAGTACTGAGCACTGGCACAAACTCATAATGAGGCATTCATGAAAACACCACATAGGCTACATTATATAAAAACCGTGTCCCAAACGTCCCAGAGCTTATCAAATAGTCATTAAGTGCCCGAACGCTGCCAACACATATTAATGATGGCTAATGTGGATAATGAGAGAGGCAACACAGCCGTATCAATAGAGTGGGCCAGACGTTACAAAACAAATAACAGTGCAGTTAAGCAAAACATGGTCCTTTTGTTTAATTTCTATGGCGCTTTCTTCAAAAGACAGGCTGAAAAAAAAAGTGTCTTAGATGAAACTTAACTCATACTAAAACACACTGCTTGAACATTTGAAAGCACTTAAAAGGACAGGAGTGAGTCGGAGTCAGCTGCAGAAGCTGCCATAGAAGCACTATGTGGGATAAAACCAGGCCATGATGGACGTCCTGCGGGGATGCTGCACTCTAACCCTGCAGAAAGGCGCTCTCACATCTCCATGTTTCTCCACAGTAGAAGCACTACCGTCGCTTACTGCAACAAAAACAAGCTTGCAGCCTTTGAGCCAAGTGCCAAGTCAAAGCTGCCTCCCCTCACGCTCACTGTGTGGCCTGTTTTCCTTCAAACACGTTTTATTACCAAAGCCATCACACGCGGGAGAATGTCCGAGCAGACTCCAAAAAAAAGGAGGGTTATTTTGTAGAGCACTTCTGCATGTTCAGCAACAAATCGTTATGGTATGCTATGGTAAAAGTACTGAGAAATAAATCTGTACTGTCTACAGGGTTGAATAGGAGTGTCTATATCTGTCATAATACTGATTTTACTGCTATTCCATTCGATGATTTTGTTTCGATTCAGAATTGTTTTAAAATGTCAATTTAATACGGAGTCTTTGAGACACTTTTCAGTAGACAACATGGATTTATAATTACTAAAAAAACCTCAATACACAAACTAATAATAGAAGAACTATATGGTATAGAAATTGATATAGTAGTGTAATATAGAAAATGAAAAACAATAAACACACAAATACCAGACTTTGCATGCTGAATATAATTGGTTGTAATTCATTCTAAAATGTAAAATGTGGTTGAACTGCTAACTTCAGAATGATGCATCATGTGTTTTATACCCCTAGCGTTCGATATCATGATACATGATCTTGACTTGTGTTTGGTGTGCTCTTGCTGTGTGAGGAGGATGTGTAAGGCAGGTGTGCTGGATTACTCCCTGTGGAGACTGCACAGACAGGAAAATCTGCGTTCATGGAGAAGCACTCTGTGCAGGATGCAAAGGCTATTCAGGACAGGAACAACAAGGTCCATAACCGACCTTAACACTGAGCACCTACTGTAAATGCAAATGGAATTTTTTATTTTCTTTTAAATGCTTTGTGTGTCCTATAGCAACCTAGAATGCTTTACCCTCACCATCCGTTTCAAATAAACAGATGAATAAACTCTTGGGTCTACATGTCTGAAGCAAAATCTCTCAGCAAATGCTGTGTTTTCCATCAGCGTGGGGCCAGGCTGAAACCGGTTGCAAGCGGTGGCCGTAAGGGATCTAACATGTCAGTGTTCACAGTCATTCAGAGAGCATCAACCAAAGCTTATACTGACATTTAACTGAAACAGAACATCTGGCATATGTGTTGTGTGCCTTTACAGTCCATCCGTTTAACAACTCCGGTCTAGTGCAGTCTAATCTGTTGTGTTTCTAACAGAATAAAAGCATTACAACTGACAAGCTGTTTAAAAACATGCATGTCAAATTGAATTTCCCAAAGTGGTATTTGTCCAAAAATGAAATTGATATAATTCAGACCTTACCCCAAATATTGTAGACTGGCAAAGACATGTTTGATGTGTAAAACTTCTTTTAGGTCATATGAGACTAATGCTGCTATCCAGTAATGAACACTCAGCCAATAGTCTGTCTATGTGATGCCTATGCTATGTGATGCAAGCACATCTGGTTTAGGTGTTGTGAATCAGCAATATGGCATAATGACTGTCAGTCAGGATGGACGATTTAAACGTGCTGCCCAAGGTGATCGTGCTGATCTTGTATCTACTAATGTGTAGTCCATGTCCTGAATCAACCCCGATATGCTTCACAACATCAGTGCTTTTCTAACAGTCGCTGAATTGAAATTGGAAAGTTTGTCCCTGACAAGGCATCTTGAAAAGTTATTCAAGAGTTATTTTTGTCAGTGAATCACCAATTTGTTCCAAGTGTGTTTTTGTTGTAGGCTCAGCCCGTGGTTGGTAATGTTCATACAGGCCTTTCCTGTCAAACCGGGCGGATCTTAGCCATGTCAATGACGACAGGCAGAGAATACATTTGGGGTAAGGATGAATTGTATCCATTTTCCTCAAATTATTCCTCAATATCTTTCCTAAACTTAAGTCTTCTCAGAAAGTCACTGAGGAGTTTATTCAGTAAGCCCAGGACTCACCTGAGAGGACCACCTCAATCAAATCTCCTTCATGGATGTCCTCGGCTGATGTCAGTCTCTGCAGGATGTTGTCAGAGTTGAGATCATGGCGGAACAGGAGGATTTTGTCATACATGCCAAAGAATCCACATTCTGGGAACTGCAGAGAGAAGAGAAGAGTGTGTTAATAATACAGCCTTCATAACCACAGCTTAAAGGATGCTTGGAACTCATGATGCTTGCACTTCCAGCGAAGAACTCTTGAAAAAGGGAAATTTTTGAAAAATAACAAAGACCTCCCTTTTCAGGAGCTTAAAAGGCAATTCAGAAATGATCTGAAAATGAGCATCTATTCACACTGTTCTACGTTTCCCCCCAGGGTTTTATTACATACGGTTTGCTTCCCAATTTAAATATTTGCTGCTATCTAAAGCTATGAAATACATATGTAAAGCAACTAATTATGTTGCTTTACATAAAAAGTGTCAGTATTAAAGAAATGGATGCGAGTGACACACACACATACACATTCACACAGACTACACTGCACTTGGAACAGCTCCCCTCGCAAGGAGATTACTCAAGCTAGGAGACATGCAGTGAAGAGTGCCTGGTGTTAAATACCCAGAATATTCGCCTAGTGAGGAGAAGGGCTGAAAAACATCTGTTGAAAGCAAGCCCATAGCGATGAGTCACCCCACTATTCACCACTTCCTCAGGCTACAGTTCTCCCTCCTCCTAACAGTCCATGCACAACTGATCAACAGCACCTATATAGCTAGAGAAAAGGCTCCATGCTCTTGCATCCAGTTCACACAGAGTAAAGTCAGTCTAAGTTTAATGCTCCAGCACTTATGCAACATGTTTTATTGTGCAGGCTGCTCAGTTTGGACCACACATTAAACAGAACATGACCTTAATACAGTGAAATGTACATAGGAATGTCCCAGTCCTATTAAAAGCATTTTTTAATGATTTCATATTGGTTATATTAAACCTAGTGCTGTTTTCTTCCCTTGTTAAGGCTATTCTACACCCTCTGTGCTTTTTTTAACGTCATCGTCATAGAGATGACAAACACTATAACACATTATTCACTTATCTGCCAGAAGTGAGGCAAGTTTCAGAAGCAGTTGAAATGAAATGTACACAGCACAGGGCTGGAAAAATGAACACAAAGACAATGTTTCAGCTGAGCAAACTAGACACCTTTAAACTGGTGTATGTGCCTCATTGTAGTCAAGCCTGGCAATGTTAGATGAATTAAAATATGTACTAAAACATGATAACACTAAATAAAAAACAGTAAAAAAAAAAAGTAGTGATCATAGTATATGATTTTATTGTTTTATTTTACATACTATGCTGCATTACCAACTAAAATACAATATATTGTACAGGTTCTAAGAATTATGTAACTAATTCACTAATGCTATCTTTGTGTTACATTCATTTACATAGAAAATAGGACTACACACTACACAAGCCATTTACAGGATATGTGTCTTGTGCTCAGAGCTGTGGTATCATGCACCCATTGTCACTTCGCTGGTGTTGCTGCTGCTGTTGTTTATGTTGTTGAGATGATGGTGATTGTGGGGCTAAGCATCTAAAGGAAACCATGAACCTCTCAGAACATAGACGAGAGAATCAACCGCCTTCAAGTGTGATCCCTGGCAGGACGTGGCCACAACCACAAATACTGAGTCACTTCCTCTTCCCAGAGTCACCAGAGATCCCACCTGTCAGAGACAGCAGACAGTCTTGCACAACACAAACTGAAATACCACTGAAACACTCCACAAAACACAACATCGACCACGTCTTCCCTTTACTCAATAACTTTACTCAAGGATTCTAGTTCAATATAAGAAAATATGATTGGGGAACCCTTGTTGAAGCACTACTGTGTGGTGGAGAGTTTGATAATCTCGTATTTCCTCGTATTGTAAGTCAGTGTGGATAAAAAAAGTCTGGCAAATGTATGCAATGTAATTTATTGTAAGCTAAACCTGCAAGAGAATAATTCAAACGAGTGTAAAATACACTCAAGAACACTAAATTACAAAGTACAAACTTGTAATGACCCATTTTATTCTACTGCCTTAGAGAAAGCCAACAATCAACCTCAAGTTTGAGGTGCTGTTTTCTTTTTTTTTGTGAAAATATTGACTTCTTGTAAAAATAGTTATGCTTAACCCATTAAATATACAGCTTATTCCTGAGCTCAGTAACTAACTGAGCATAAGAATAAGCACAGCACAGCACAGTGCTTGGTGAATTTGCATTTAACAAATTCACCAAGTGAAGCAGTGGGCTGCCACAAATGTAGCACCCGTGGAGCAGTGTGTGGGGACGGTATCTTGCTTAAGGGAACCACAGCAAGTAGTGTAATAAATGAATAAATGAGTAATAAATGAAAAAGTAATAATCAAAACCTAAATCCTCTTTTTGGGAGCAATGTTACCCATGACACCAATCACAGTCAGCAAATAATTCATAATAGTTACTGCATGTAGTATCTGCCTTTATAATATTACTCATTATTACTATTCCCATTATTACTACATACCCATTATATACTATTACTCTTTTTTTATTTTTAATATTCCAGTATCCAGACTTCAATTTCATATGTGGTCATCATAAAGCGGACATATTAAACTGATAAGAACAGATACTACATGCAGTAACTATTATGAATTTTTTGCTGACTGTGATTAGTGTCATGGGTAACATTGCTCCCAAACAGGGGATTTAAGTTTTTATTGTTACTCTTAGTGCCACACTAAAATAAACAACACTAACACAAAATTCACTTACATCTGCGATAAGCAAAAACTGTACAGATCAAAATAGCACCCCCTAAATAATTATGTAAACTAGTAAGTAAGGTAGTGAAGAGAGCGAGAAACTGAAGGATGACAAACAGACCTACAGGAAATTAACTAACTGCATGTAAGTGAGATAACACAGCTAGAAATAGTACCTACCTCTGGAGGTAAACCACAGTAATCATTATCTAATGTAACACCTCAGATATAACAACTACTGCCATACTGGATTGTTATCAGTTCATTTAAAAACAACTATAGAATTTACCTTTTCATTTACCTACAACAACACTGATATATCCTTATACAATTCCCCTACAGAGGCTAGTGTCACTTAATGTGCTTGTGAAATCAAATCTCTCAAAACATCAGGCTCATTTTAATGAATGTTGGGGATGACTAAGTTCCTGAACTGACATCTGCTTTTCAGAGCTGGATACTGGAACTGTGAGCTTGAAAGCATACAGGGAGGAAGAGAGAGAGTAACGTACGATGGCTCAGAAGAAGGCTTCTGATGAGAAGCGCCACACTGCCAACAAACATGTCTGGAAAATCCGTTAGTCACAGCTGTTTCCCTGCTGAGTCCCCGCACACAATGCACTATGAACAATACTGCCCACAATGCCAGGGCCAATGAGACTCACGGGCACTGGCGCTGGCAGCCCCCCAATGTCACCTGCACTGACTGACCACAGCACAGCTGGGTGCTGACACAACAGCAGGACAGGTCACTGAAAGAACTGTATTTGAATCCACAGTTCAGCACACAGTACAGCAGAGATGCAGCAATACATAAACAAGTATATTTAAAGGTTTCTGAACCAGGATATTAGTCTAATCAGTCCTTATTTACTTTAGTTATTTTCTTTAGGGCTATGCTCAGGAGTTTTTAGTGGAAGCCATTCAATTTCAATTTTGTGTATGATGTAAAAGACGGGATGCATGTGCGAAGTAGCTGCATTGGGTGCAATCCAGTACTCAGAGTAATCAAAACACGGGCAGAGAGGTACAAACTAATCAAATCCATAATCAGAAACCAGGGAACAAGGACAAGGAAATGCACATGAAATTGGAACGGCAACAAAAATGCTAAGTAAAACTGGAGGAGCTACTTACGTTAGAGAGTTTAATAAAAAACACACATACATACATATGGCATTGCCTTCTATTGTTAGTTTTACATACAATAATGACAAAATGTTAAAAAATATGTCAAGCAACTGCACACAAAAAACATTTTTTCAGTGTGTTCTTTTGGCAGTAATTGTTCTAATGCTATATCGCTGTCCAAAAAGGCAAATATGCTCTTTACTTCTAAGGTAAGGCCATATAAAACCATCTTTTAAAAGTCATTCTGAAGCATAGGTTCTTTCTAGGTTTGTCATGATACTGGAATTTCAAACTCGATACCGATACTAAGGATGGTACTCTATACTATTTTCAAATAAAATAAATAAATAAAACATCACATCACTAAAAGGTGCAAATGAAATGAAAATGTGTGTTGCTATTGCCATAACACCCACATTTGTAAAACTGGCAAAAGTCTTAAGTGTTTTTGCCTGATTTGCTTTTTATTCCTGAACAAATATAGTCACCACCAAATCAGAACAATTTAGGATCAGCTTCTTTTGCATAGATATGGGAAAGGCTGCTTATCAAAATTCTGTGTGTGTGTGTGTGCGCGCGTGCGCGTGTGCACGTGTGTGTGTCAGTTCTCTCTCCCTGTATTGTCAATGCGTCCAAATACTTTTGTGCACTCTAGATTGATTTAATTCACAGTGCCTCTCAATGGAGAAAAGTATTGCGACGTAACACAAAGGTCGAGCGTCCCAATACTTCTTTCTCCCCTCCCTATCGTACAGGACACAACGTCTCCTCTCGTTTATTCAACAAAAATAAAGACACATTTAGCATAATTTTTACAGATTTTCCAAACAATATTAAATTACATATTTTGTTATAGTTAGTGTCACATTACCAGCATTTATGTTGCGTCTTGTCTCGTTTTTGTCACGCGATAAATGTTCGTCGACGGCGATATTTAGTCAGAATTTTCATTGAGAAACCAACACTAGCTGAGGGTCCGTGTAAAATGTTGTGGCGCTAGGTTGTTCCTCTGCTTGACACTTACGGGGCTGTCAAGTAAATATTGGGTCGTCAAGGTAGCCGGGGGAGAGG
>JBBPDH010000001.1:28982447-29001162 GCA_037974565.1 Clupeocharax schoutedeni
TATTTATTAATCTGTTCAATCCATGTGGCCGATTTTTTGCATGGCAATAGCTAAGATAAGGCTTCTTTAATAGTTTCTTTGTCTGGCTTGTGATATCATGTATTGTGATTATATTTCTGAAGTAATATATGAGAGGAAGTGCTAGACCATGGACCATTATCAGGAGATAATGGTCAATTTCCTCCGGGATAAATAAAGTTTTCTGATTCTGATTGTGATATTGCTGCACACAGAGTGGCTCTCCTCCAATCACATTACAAAGTTGGACCTCACTGTAGCATAATGAGTCGTGACACATGTAATATGATGATGATCATGTTGTGAGTGAACTGGCAACTCCCAATCCAATACTAATCAAATATGACACACAAGTGCAAACAATCCTACCCTGATTTATTAAGGGTATACGTTTCAATTTAAGACATCTAAGATTACTCTGTAATTCTATTCTCTAATCACATAACATCTATTTATTTTATAATGATCCGTACAAATGTCTAAGAGAGGTATAGTCCATGCAAAGAAGTGCATTATTAATTTAGTATTTTATAAGAACTGGCAAGAAACACTGTAAAGACTTAACTGGAAAGATCTGTTTCACAGATGGCGCTCACAAAAGCCAAAAATCCTTTCAACGTTTAGAAAGTCAGTTGAGGCAATTGTCCACATTTCTCTTATGAGACAACGGCTCTGAAAGGACAGGAAAGAAGTTCAACATACTAGAATGACGAATGTGTCTGTGAAGGCCACTTATCAAATCTGTGGCTTAAAGAAAAGGCCTCTGCTGTAATCTTAAAGGACTAACTGGTCGTGGATCACCGTCATACCTGAAAAGTAGGCCATGTAGAGGTAAACAAATCAGGAAATCAGGTGTTCGGACAATAAAAAATAAAGCTATCAAATGGAAATACCTTAATTTGACGTTTGATTTCATATATTGCTCCCATATTTAATTCCAAAATGGAATTATTTAGCAAAAAATACAAGTAACCCAGAAACAGTTAATACTGGATATATGCCACGTTACCTCCATCCTGCTTCTTCAAGCCCTGCAAATATTACAGCAGTCTGAACTCTAAAAGGCTTTTGAAAATTAAGCGGCACTAACGCCTCGCAGCGGACAGCTGTACAGCAGCCCTGTAATCTCTATGGCTCTCAGCAGCCTAGCCTGAGCCTGCTGGAGGCCGTGGGCTGGTGCAGCACATTACATAAAACTATTTGCTCACCATTGGCTGGACTGAGCCAAGCAAAACATAGCGCAGCTGGAGCAGAGGGACCAGGAGCAGCCAACTTTGCAACCCATCTGCATCATCATTAGCCTTCATATGGTTCACATTTCACCCAAGCTGCCAGTCTACTTATGAGCCCTACCAAATATGCTCTCCCTCGCTCCCTCCCACCACTGTGCCGTCCTCAGCCATGAGGCTAATCTCCACTTCTAGAAAAACCAAGTAGAACATCCATCAAACCGGAATTCCAGCTCAGGCTTCTCTTGATCTTCTTAAAACACATTTACTTCAAAATTTTCTGCACTTTACTGGATTTTGTTTCAGTGAAAAAAATGCCTAGCACACTTCCTTGTTTTTTTTCCACTGCAACCATTTACTAGGCTTTTATATACGAATATATATATGTTCAAATCACAGAATGAACACAAGTGAATATGTAGTCAAGAGAACCACAACTTCAGAGAAATATTACTTAATAAACTTGAATTTGTCGTATAAAAAAAACTAAAATAAATTCCATGATTTACTGGTCTCAGTATAATGTCCTCTGAAATGCTTCAATGGGAGCAATTCAATTAATTTATAATGAATCACCTACATGTGAAGCATAATTATTTCTGATTATTTTAATGTCTTCATAAGGTTATGTCAGACTATACCACCCTATGCTCACCAGCTCTACAGTAATACAGGTCAAACTGGTCCAACTTGAACACAAAAAGCTATAATGCTCATGATAAAAAATGGATCCAAATGTAGCCTAATAAAAAAAGAAACAGAAACCAATAACATTATGTTTGCTGAGAATCTCTCCTCTGGCAATATTAATATTTGGCTTTTTATTTATACTTTTTCTTTCTCCAGAGCATTTTTTAGCTTGTTTCACTAAAACTATCAGAGTCTGTTCAATTAGGTATATCAAATATTGATTATATCAGAATGTATCAGAATAAATAGCTCTTTAAAATAATCATAATTCCAACCAGGTCGTAATTAGAATCTACAAAAATTTAGTTTAATTTGACGTGACCTACAGACTCACATTGTTTGTCTAGAACAAATAGAATGATTTCTTGTTTAACATTCTATTGACCTAAAATTGGAATTGATGCAGGATTTAAGTTACTGGAAACCTTTGAGCTCAGATGAGCCAGTAGCATGGAACACCTTTCGAAACCACTGTGTAATTTAAGTCAAGTTATGTGTGAAAGGCCTCTCACTGCCGAAGTACAGACCTACTGCCTCCTCTACTTGGTGATGGACACGAATTTTTCACTAACCCTAGCCACATACTCCAAAGAGATCTGGTCTATGTTCTTTCTTCTGAGACCCTTTTAGACTTCCTTGCTAAGTAGCTATCAGCTCGGCAGATCACTTAAGTCAACGGGCAGGCAGGAAAAGCAAGGCTAACGAAAACACCTCAGAACACAGTTTGTCAATCTGTCCAAACTACGTCGATCGATAGTAGTAGCACCACAGCTCAGGAGACTGAGAAAGGCCAGGCCTCCATATGGTTTTCATTGTAATAACCTGCCGCTATTAACATAATGGGAGGAAATCTCTCCATTTTCAAGTGCTAACAGTGGCTCCATTGTTGTGTCTCCGTGACATCTGGCCATTTTTTTTTTCAGCTGGGAAAAATTGTGTCATACAGACCTAAACTGTAAAAAAGACCTGACAAATGAACCAAGGGCGAACTCTTGACTCCTCTTTCTTGGTTTGGATGTTGAGGGGTCAGTCCCTGACATGGTGCAAAGCATCTGCATGTGCTTTCGATACATGTCAGGGAGCAAATCCTTTATGTATGGTCTGTGTATCTGCTCAAAACTCTCCTATTGGAAAGATTTACATACGACTCTGAGGACAAGCTGTTGAGTCAACAGAGGGTCAACACGGCTACCGCCATGCAGTGAGTTCCACAAATGACTCTGTGTATAAGTGTTAATGACATTTCCTACTTAGCGAGGAATGATAATGGTGAGCTCATCACAGCAGCTCCGAGATGTGTTTGGGTTTGTTTTTATTGGGCTCCAGGGTGTCCTACAGCGTTCGCTACAGTTACCTCCTAACCCTGTTTTCCATCCTGTCATCAAGCATTACTTATGGGACACAGTGGGAGGTCTGGCTCACACCTTGAGCTGAATAGTAGGCCTGAATAGTAGGGCTACACAACACTGGGCCAAAGTTGTGATACTGTAGGTTTTTTGGGCAAAATTTTGCCATATTTGAAGAAAAAAAAAGTAGTTCAGAGAAATGACTCCCAACCATATAATTATAGCAATTACAATTAAGACAATTATAATAACTAATATTGATACTAAGCATTTAGAGCAAAGGCAGTAGATCAATAATCTGGTTCAGCTATAGAAATAATTTAACCATACATGCTAAAGTTACTAACAATGAATAGACACCAGGTAGTCCAATATTATTTGAATAATGCTGAACAGTGACTGTTGGCTTTCAATCATTGTAAGCAAACTATTCATTTAACATAATCATATTTAACTACATTGTGTTGTGATATATATTAAAACACTGCTGAATCTTTGATGACAAGATTTTAAACAGTCCTGCATTATTTGATCAAAATCATTATGCTCTTGGATTTTCTATAAAAACTCATCTAGAACATTTGATACACAAACAGCCTTCCTGTGAAACCGATATCGCAAAGGTCCATGTCAAAATAATGTTTATTAAACAACATATTTTGCAGCCCCACTGGACAGAGGACGATGCATAGTCTTTCTCCATCGATTGTTTACTCTTGCTCTAATGTAACAGGTTCACTTGGTCCAACTTAACTCCAGAACGTGTGCCAAGTCCAGTAAGTGGTGTAGAAAAGCCATATATCAGAAATCGGGCACTGTTGTTTTTTGGCCAGTTTGATAACTACCCTTCATCTCCTGGATTCAAGCCCTACTCTTGAACTTGGCTCCCCATTCAGCCCTTGCTATTTTATGGTGCACACTCATTTAGTAAAAATCTGACTGACAGAGAAACTTACGACGTATATGTCACACTAATAAGCAGGCCAAGAAATGCCAGTGTTTTTCCAAACAAAAACTTTGTTTGATTTCATGATCTCATAATGGGCGCGACACAGGAATTGAATAACTGTATCTGGTCATATTGTTGGAGATGTAAATCATGACCTCAATATACAGAATATTTTTGCTGATTTCAGGAAGCGGCCTTTGTGATTGGAACAATGAGACGTTTTGTGAAGTCGTTGGACCAAACGAATCTGGCAGGATTTGCAAATCCACAAAAAGCTATGTTATTGTATCACACGGCAGCGACAGCTCAAAGATAAATAATCCCACACTCTACAAAGAAAAGGGTCTAAATATCACAGGTTATCATCTCAAAACTTTGAAATAAGTGTAATGACCTTTTACATGTATGTTTACGTTACTGAACTTCATTGTCCATTAGATTTGATTAACTTTGGTTTTTACAGTACAGAAAACAGAAAGCAAGTTTGAAACACAGACATTCAAAAACTTTTAAACATTTAAAATGATTATTCGGGCCAAAATCTAACTGACACAAATTTCCCTTTACAACAAATGTGGTCAGTCCATTAAAAGTTTATGTTTGGCCATTTAGTACATGCCTAAAACATCACACACTTTCTTCAGTTCACTGCTGTTGTACAAGAACCAACTGTTTTCCTCATGATGCTTAAAATTCCAGGATTTAATAATATCTAGGATGAAATCTGAATGAAAAGTTATGTCTATTCAGATGTGGTGCAATTTACACATGAAATTAGAGTTGGAAGGCATGTGGGTGATGTATGACATGAATGTGCTGGATTTTTTTTTTATTATTATTTTATTTTATATACTATATTTATCCCGGGGGGAAATTGCTCAATTCTCTGCATTTAACCCATTCACCGAGTGAAGCAGTGGGCAGCCAAGAACACGGCGCCCGGGGAGCAGTGCGCAGGGACGGTACCTTGCTCAGGGTACCTCAGCGGTGCCTAGCGGTCTTGGAGATCGAACCCGGACTTTCTGGTCGCAGGGCGGATGCCTTAACCACTAGGCCACCACTAGGTTGCTGATTACCACTAGTTTAACACTATAAACCATTCCATCCTCTAAGATGCATCCTCACATGTCCACAATACATATCGTCACATTTTTGTATTGCAATCTCACAATTTTTTATTGCATTGTTATGCCCCTAGTCCATATAGGATATGCAAATGTAGCTGTAAAATCAGCCCATTTTGAATTTGCAATTGATTTATGCTGGATTTGCAATGCACCTGATTCAGACATAGTGAATGGCCTGGGCTGAGCTGGAGTGTTTTAGCGCAGCCTAGTTTGAATGAGGCCAAATACAGATGCAGTAACAAAAAGAGGCTGAAAATAAATCTTCTAAATTAAGGATATAGACCACTTAAGAAACTTACGACACTCGCTTATGTGGTTTCTGACATTGTATGACATGCTGTTATCTACAGAAAATTACAAAAGCAGGTGTCCAAAAGATTAATATTGCTGTTTTTAGTTGTCCAAGATACTGTTGTTTTTGTAATATAGTGAGGTAAATTGTTCGCATGCTAACCAGTCTCTATAAGCTCTTCTAACTTGTTAGCTACATTAGCCTTGCAGCTCTAGTGCCAAACGCGCCATTAGAAAAAATAATGTAAATTTTGAGCTATTGCTTTAAGAAACATCGCATCCACAGCCCGTAAATTCCCTCCATGCACGCAGCCGTGTCCCACTCATGCTGCCAGGGACGCACACATCCACGTGGCTGTGGTGGAGGCTATGATTCTTACACACACACTCACTCTCTCTTTCAAAACCAGCAGTGGGCTCTGGCCCGATACAGTGGGAGACACACACACGGCTTGTGATGGCTTTTGATGAGTCACACTGCCGTGATGCAGGATTTCGGACTTGTGGGAGTGTGTTTTCTCGAACTGTTCCGCGCACTTGGGCAGGAACGACAAAAAGTGAAACTGCAGATGGTAGAGATTAAGCCTCTCTCTTTACAAGTGAGCACTTCCCCTCTCTCAGCAAAAGCTGCTGATGAGCACGGCTTCCACTTTCACTAACACTTACTAACGGGTGAAACAGAACTAATTCTTCCCGTCCCTCATTAGTAAAATGCTCAGAGGCTTTGCTTGAAATGTATTAACTGAATGAAAAATGTGAATGTCCTTTCTGTAGATCTCAATAAAAAAGTCACTCTTATGCAAATGCAATATCTGTCTTTACAGCTGAACATTATATGCGGGCTTGAACCCAATTTGCATCCGGAAACTCACTTTGTGAAAAACATGTTTTGGTAGGGACCTGAGTTTTTAGGCAATGTCAAGATAAAGGTTTTAAGTAACTGTATATCCTCCTGGATTGACAAAAAGAAATACTGTTTCTTCCATAGGAGTAAGCAGATGCTTGCTATATGGGCCTTTGGGGTACAGCTGGGGGAAATTTATTTCCTGTTCATTTCACAGTTAGTTTTGGCCAGTAGGATTATAGCACACTCTAATTTCCATGTGCTCTCTCTCTCTTTCTCTCCTCTCTCCCCTCTGTCCTCTCTCTCTTCCTTCTCTCCTCTCTCCACTCTCTCTCTCTCATGGCTTCTTTGCAGCCTGATTCCAAGTCTCTGTTGCCCTGGTAACATTTTATTGTTGACAGCCATTCTTCCCAGTGAATCTGTGAGATGGGAATGCTAAAGTTCTTCCTAGAAAACAGAAGGCAAATCCCCCCCCCCTTCCTGTGAGCCAGATCAGTCTGATAGAATAGTCAATGGAAATTGAACTAGCTAGATGTACAGGATTTAGGTGTTCCTAAATACTTCCAAAGCATCACACACCATTGAGACAGACTGTGAACAATTTCTCTGTAACAATAGCCCCCAGAATAAAAGATTTGGTCAAATAAATGACACAGAACAGGCACGTCACATGTATCACATTTTTGGGCACATTTTTAATATGTTTAGATGGCAGCATTAAGTAATGTTTGTTTATTTGAGCTTGTTCTGGCCACCTTAGCCTGTAATGAAATATTATTTCTCACTTGTATCTCATTAAAACAAGCAGAAAAAAGTCTGTTCCACTGGGCAGATTCTGCCCAGAAATTCCCACAGAAACTCCAAAATCTTGTGGAAAGCCTTCCAAGAAGAAAGTCTTATAGCTATAAAGGGGGCGTCAATTGCGTGTTAAACGTAATGTAATGTCATTAAAGTCCCTGATGGTGTGATGCGTCCTAATACTTTTGTCCATTTAGTGTATGAATACAGACGACTTTGCCTGTCTAGGGTGTGGAAGTAGGAGGGATTACTAACTTGCTTGTAACATCCAGCCGTATAGTGTTTCCAGCTGCTGCGGTGTTCCAATTCGGGCACTAAGGTTTAATGTTAATAAAACTGCCTTCGGAGACATTATGAGAAGTTTATGCTTTTTTCCAGTGTGTTTGCCAGAAAAGCTACAACATTTCTTCATCTCAGCTAGCTTTATCGTACGTCCTGACAGACATGGAGAGGAAGGGGCTGTTAAGTCAGGAGCCAAAGTACATTCCCCCGCCGTTCAAATTTACACTGATATACAGGCGATTGTGCAATGGTTAGCTCATATCAACACCTATCTAAGAGAAGATGAGAAATTCCTGGATTCCGCAGCATACCTTCTGCAGCAGCTGCACTTATATAACAGAAGCATGTTGAAAGTGCATACTAATTGTTCGTGACCCACACTTCATTCAAGCAAATAGATAACAGATGTTTGTAAGTAGAGGAGAAATGTTAATGCTATTGAGCATAGTCTAGGTTAGGAAAGGTAGAAGCATTCTTAACATTTAACATGTTTGCCATTTTTGCACCAAAACAAGTGTAAATCTCTTACTCATTACTATAATTAATGCTGACTCTGAAAATAGATGTGTAATATACAACACAGTGTCTTTAACCAAACTCTGCTGTTACTTCTAACCAAGTATGTGTTTAAAACACTAAACAGGTTCATTAAAAATGGTCTTAATCAACGTGTTGTTTTATATTCATGCAATGCAAAAGTCTACCAAACTGGCAGTGATAATGCTACATGTTTAAAAGGTTAATCTAAAATGCTAATTCGATTTACATGACCGTTCTACAGGACCTTCTCAAACGTCAGCTCTTGGAAATGTGAAGAATGCCGCTTGCATGTCACTGTTAACATGCTGAACTTTTGTCCTGTGACTGCTCCCTCTGTGGCAGCGCAGCAGGGCCAGGGCGACACCAAAACAGGAAGCGCTTCACTATCAGATGTTTATTCCCCTCATCATGAACTACAATGTCCATCAAACACCAGGCACAAAGCACGAAGAGGCTAAGCTCTGTGTGGACCCAGCCAGTGCTACAGACATCCTGCTCTTTCTTCAAATCAGAAATCCTCTACTTCAGTAAAAATTTCACCTGTATAATCGCAAGAACGGCTGCAGCCCACAGCATACTGTATCGATTTCCCAAATAGCAGTGGACCTGGCCCTAGGTCAGGCATCATCCATAAGCAATGTAGTGTAACTGATCTCTGCTTTTCATCCCTCTGTATACAAGATGGGCAAAGGACCAATGTATGGTCAGGTCATTTTGTTTCTGCATGCAGCAGAAAGTCTAAGGCAGCTCTGTGTGGTTTGCGTAGTGAACTCTGTGTGGTTTACAGTGAGTGCAGTTCATCTGAAACTATAAACCTAACTTAGGACCAAAAGTTCATCCAGGAGCTGACAAGATAGCAATGAAACATCGTGGTCAGATCCAGTTCCACACAAAAGCCCTGTCATTTGGGAGCTCTATAAACATTTTTCTTGCAAAGCAGTGTGATCACATTTTTCTCTGTTATTGCTTAAGGTTTTGAATTTGTTTGAAATGGCTCAGGCTCAGCTTACCATTTTGCAGCTCTTATCAAAGACAGATACCATTAACAGGACTTACAGCTCCAAACAGTATGTGCCTTTTGAACACCTTGCCTTGCAGGGCAGTGCAGCAGGATAAACAGTATGAGACCAACATGACACCAAATACATCACCGATCCAAACCAACAACTTCATGATTTCTAGAGCTGCAGAATATGCTTGTTGTTAAATACTCCTCCAATATTGGACTTTGAGATGCTACAATAAGGTAGTTCAGTACAAACATATGTAAAAGTTACATGTTTTGTTGATATTAGGTGATAAGTTGATACAGTGTACACCGTGTAAATTTGATGTTTTCCAAATATGCTCAGTTCAGAAAACAATCAGCAATTGTGCAGTAAATTGTTTATAAATAGGGAATGTTTAATTCTTTTCATGTGGAAAATCAACAAAACATTACTTAAACAGTGGTGCCCAAACATCTACACAGGACTTTTCTATTACAAGAATATAACATAAAATAATACTCAAAAACTCTAATTTTACATTATCTGTACCCCAAGACAATCCCAGAAGTAACACACATATATCTTGCCATGGCAGTCAGCAGAGAGATTCACCACTCTAAGAATCAGCCTCCTGCATTAACAGGATGATTTCATGCAGCTAGCAAGCAAAGTACCAATCAGCAACTGATAGAGGGAGGCAACTGACAAAACACAACTTCAACAAAAACAGATTCACATGCAACAAAGAGGTATCCACTGGCGCAGTGGCCATCAAAAATGTGCCAGCTTCGAACAGTATTTTAATAAAATTAACAAATAACATGATTTTTAAAGATGTGTTGAACTAATATTTCCACATAAAATGTTGATCTGATAAGCTACTTTATTGTAGTCACGTTGTGTAGGAATTTGCGGGTGCCAATCACTGTTGATCACTTTGGATAGTAATTAAAACAACCGGTGCTCCACTGCCACAGTAAAGATGTCGGAGTTAGTAAGTTTCACACCATTTCCCTTTGCTTGTATCAGTCTCTGAATTGTGACAAATTTTAGAAAAATCTGTGGAATTCCCCTATTCTATCACCCTATTTGCACTTCAAAATAAGAGGAATGAAGATTCAGCTCATTATTCCGTTACATTAATGTTATTAATAAACATCTGCTTCACAAATGTAGTAGCTGAAACAAATTACAGAAATGGAACAACCAACCGTGCAAACAAGCCAGTGATCTCATCCTTTGCAGGCCAGAAAATATGAATGTGTTAAGGGTCAGAAAGAACGTTTGTAATATCGGCAGATGAATGTATGGCTTAAGATCTACTGTTGAATCATTTACTTTTCCTGGCGGTCCTCCAGTCCTGTAAATGTAATGCGCCCAGAGGCAAAAAATCACCCAAAGGCATATCTAATGAGATAGAAGAATATAAAACACTTTTCCTGCCTGCGCCCTACTGACTGGTCCAGCACAAACGTGTGTGTGTGTGTGTGTGTGTGTGTGAGAGAGAATGTGCCTGTGCTCATATGTGTAAAGATGGCCAGGACGATGGGAGAAGTCAGAGTCATATTTTCCATTGATATCAAAGCCATATGATCCTGCCGGGTTGGATCTCAGCAGATGGGGTTTTCGGCTCATCCCATGGGTTTTTGGGGAAAGGGATACAGAACAGCTCACAGAAAACACAAGCTCACAGAAAACACACCATTGCTCAGTTTTGCTCATTTCCAATGCAAATGGTTCTGCTACATGCAGCAGATTTACAATAGAACCACATCTAGACCACATCTAGAGCCCCGAACTGATATGAACATTTTCTCACTGACACAGATACTGCTTTTAAGGAGCTCAAATTTTGTTTAAGGGATAATATTGGCTGCCATTTTTTAATAAAACAGTGCTTCTCTGACTGTTTTGCTAAAAATATATCAGTTATCAATTGCCAAATAGAAAATTAAAAGCTCTAAATTACTTTCAAAGGTTTGGGCAGGCCAGGTCAAGTAACTAGCTAGTGAGCATCGATGGAGCTCATAAAGAACCGCAGCATTACATTGGCCTGAAGGAATGTGATCTTGACCCAAAATGCCCCAGACTAGAAGCAGACAAAGCCAAGCGCTGGCTGCAAGAACTGCCGTCTGACTGCTTACGTAGCAGATTAACGTGGAACTGTGCAAGGTTACAGTGCGCCTCTTATCAGCTGGCAAGAGCGCATCTTGTGCTGCTAACAGGTCATGTCAGCACATGACTGCTCGGCTGTTCTCACTGAGAACAATGCCATGCTTTTGATGGAGCTGTTAAGTGTGATGTAGTTTACAAGGTTTGGAACTGGGTTAGTTCACTGCATTACACAACAAAAGCCATTTAAGTGCTTTAGAGCAGAACCTTAAACCTTCTTAAACTGACGCTGATTTGTTTGTTTAGGGAAGAAAACCTGCAGCCAAAAAGGTGCTCGGATATGACTAGGCAGAGATCGACACATGCTTGCACTATTCGTCTTGTTTTGAACAGTAGTCCACATCAAGGCTCACACCTGTGCTGCCTTGTTTGTGTCAGTGCATTTCCCTCAGTGGATGTGAACAGATTTAGAACTGATGGAATGAAAATGTGGTCTTTAATCAGCGGCTAATGCCCCTCGTTGCTTATCCCCTAAAGCGACTTCCTGACGATTATAGCACAGGCCAGACATTAGGCAATTAGTCTGACGCTTTTACATAAATTAATGGAATGGAAACCACATAAGATATTTGATTTCATTCAAATAAGGCTGAGAGACCACTATGAAGAATGATTATGTCCTCTTCCTGCACAGAAAATAATTGACAACAGCGTTATTTCCATTTCAACCATATTCAAAACACTACTGAGACAGATTTCAGTGCTCTACTCTACAGGCTCCTAAGGAAACCTCCTACCGTGTTGCCAAGATTGGAGAGAGTGATGACTGTTCAGAAATTGCAAACACATGTGTTGACAACAAGCTCATCAATCAAGAAAGGTTGACTGATAATAAGAGGTGTAACAATGCACTGCAAAATCGTGATAAATGCATAAATGCAGTGATATGCACCATGCAGAGTGAGCAAACCATTGATTATTACAATTGATGCTGTGGTGCTAAAGTTTGTGGGGTATCAACATTAGTTTACAACCCACTCCAGCACAAACGCATTACGCACGGCAATCCTCCGGCCACACAGCTTCAGACTGATTAGTTTATTATGCTAAAAATTTAACAGTCCTCACTTTTATTACATTTACATTTACATTTACGGCATTTAGCTGACGCTCTTATCCAGAGCGACGTACAATAGTGCTTAAGAATTCCACAACTGTTTCTTACTTGAAAAACAGCTTAAATCTCAGTCAGCTATTTAACCGAAGTACTGAAAATTCAAAATTTTAATTTTCTTCATTAACATTTTGTTCAAAATGTGGTGAGAGTATTAAATTTGGAATTGTATTAAATCATATTGTTGGCTGAGTTGTATCCCTAGAAAATAAACTTCATTGCTTTTGTCAAAATGAATTACAACTACTGTTTACAAATTATATTATAATATTCTAAAACGTCTCGATTTGACAACATCCAAATCATTCCATTCCTCCACTAAATAAGACAGTAAATATTTTCAACAGTAAATGTAATCATTTCAAAATAAATGTCAAGATATTATGCTAATTGTTAAACATTTGTAATGTAGTATGTAAACATGTTAAGCGTTAATTACATTTAGCGTTAACTACGAATGAAAGCAAAGTTTGTTACAGCTCGTTCTGGGCCAGGCCCAAAGATTCTGAACCATACTGTAGTTTGTTGCATACCCTACTGCAGCAGGTTGATAGAATAGTTTGGTAAAAACATCTGTAGCCATACTGATCAACAGGTCAAAATCATCAAAGATAAGTTGATCTGGGTTTTGTAGTGTTTAGTTTTGTCCTAGGACATACAGTTAATGTGATGAAGCTAGTTGCATGATAGTCAGTATTATAAGCATATAATATACTAAGCCTTTTTTAAAGAAACAGTGGGAGCTGACTGACACTGATGATTATATCTACGCCACAGTGTGGCTAGTCTGACTTCACACTGAAAATATTGAAACAGTTACTTGACTGGTGCCTGCAGTTTAATAATAACTGCATGCAAGTCTATTGCAAAGCTAATATTACTCATAATTTGTTGTCATTTCTTTATTATTACTCATAATAAAGTTGCTGTGACTGAAAAAAAACAAAATGATCTGTGACTGAAAAAGGCCTGAAATCAGCATGAAAACATGGTTTAAGAAAGTGTGTTGTGGTTTCTGGGGTTTACAATTTTTTTGTTGTTGACCTGTGTAATATTTTACTTGATTTAAACGTGTACATCATGACATATATTGCACAATATATTACACACAAATACTGCCTTTCATTCACTTTTGGCAATAATTGCACTGATGCTGTGCATCTGCATTTGAATCAAGTAAATTTAAACAGTGCAGCAAATACATGGTCTTGGTCTTCCTGCACTTTAGCCATAAGTCTAATGTGGGTAAAAAGGAACTGTTGCTAAAACTTGCCTATTAGCACCATGCAACCTGCTTCATGTCTTGTTGAATTGTTACGTTTCTCATACAGGCTTGTTTAGATCATTTCTGACACTATAAGAAGTATTATCCATATAAGTGGACAAAGTGTGCTGCATAGCTCATAAGAGGAGCAGAGCAACAGCTGTTCTGAACACAGGATTATGTCAATTCTTGTGTCCACTTTTATAGATACTTAGTGTAAAAATGAACACAAGAGATAACCCTGGGTGGATATAAGCTTCTATTTTCTTAATTGCAAAACTACAGAAGCAAACTGCAGACCCCAAAAATAGTGCAAACCAAATATTTTTGTACATAGTGTCAAGATGTGGGAATTGCTACCTTTTGATCGATGATGGAGCAGACCAGGTCTTTGACGCCGTTGAGTGACAGGTCATGCGCGTCCAGGTTGACCGTCTCTCTGGTGAGTCCAATCTGCAGAAGGAAGGAGACTCCATGGAGAGATCCTCTGGAGAGAGTGGGGCTGGGGGCACTGTGGCTGCCGTTGGACAGGCGGCTGTAAAGGGCCACTGGAGGGCTGGGGGACGGGGACGGGGTGGGGGGCGTCGGTGGGTGAGATTGGAGGTAGGCTTTGAGTAAGGGCGTCAGAGGAGTCGTGCTGCTGCAGGCAGACATTGGCTTTCCTCCTGCGGCTGAGATGACTGCTGTGTAAAACTGGAGGTGACAAGCTTGAAATCTGTGGCTCAATACCGCCAAGTCGGCAGGTGTTTTATTTGGACATCTGATCCTTAAACCGTTCGTCAACAGTCTCTGATCTGCAGCACGTCTGCCCCGTCCTCGGCATAGGTTACACTATTCTTGTCACCCTTCTTTTCGCTGCTTCCCCTGTTACAATGATAGTGGGACGGTCTAGATAGCATTCTCTAGAGTTCTTGCTGCACAGCTCAGTGCCTCTGGTGCTCTAGACAGTACATGCTGGGTTGACATGAGCTTCGTTTATGTCTCAGCTGAGCAATCAGGACCCCAGCTTGAGCCTTGATAGAGCAACAGTCATCCTAGAGCTGGTTTTCAAGTGCCATTCCTATTTTTAAAAAAGAGAGAAACAACAAACACAAAATATAAGCAGTTGCATTTACAATTGATACACATGTAGCACCGTTTAATTACTTCCTGAACAAATACAGGGACAAAATGACACCTGACACCTGGTTGACACGAGATCAGTAGTTTCATTAATAAGTAATTCAAAGTAATATGACTCAATTTTCTGAAAGGAAAAAACAAAACTTTGTTTCTGATTAAAAGTCATTCCTGGCTGTTAAGAAAACAATACTTATGAAGGCTAAAGAATAAAAATTTTGAGTACATGGGCACCATGTAAGTATATATTTGTCAAAAAAAGTATAAAACTGCAGCTCACCATTTCAGGGACTGATTTATAAGTGACAAAGCAGGGAGGAGTGTTGTTTTTTGTTGTTGTTGTTATTGTTATCTTTTTGTTTACCTTTTTGTCACGTTTAACACTTAATATATTGTTTAAAAAATAATTGAATACAAGCAACTTCACAGAGGTGCATAATCAACGGTAGAGAAAGAGGTTTGTGATAAATGGCCTAATATTTACTGGCTCTGTCGGCTTTTGTAGCAGTTGTGTGTTAAAGCTAACATCTGGAACCACAGCAATTCCACATCTGGAGAGGATCCTCCCACTCCTGATCGCAGAGCTGGCAGAAGACCACGAATGCCAGCAAAACAAGTTATACAATGGCTTTGTTTGGGCCCTAAAAAGACTGCATAAGTAATATAAACTTCAGTAACGAAGCGTGACTACCTCCTAACACAAAAACAGCGTTCAGAGAAAACACAAAGCACCTGAATGTTGAGAAAAGGCGTTTTCTGCTCCGTAACAAGTGGACCGACTGAGCAAAACACCAGAAGCCAGTGCCTGTAGTGGAAAATGAAGAATAAGACTTGTTTTTTGGGAGCCCCTGATCTCTAATAGGAAAAAAATAACTTTAAAATCCCTGATGGTACCTATTTCTGCTGGAAGAGTCCTGAATTGTGCAGCTTTTGGAAAGTTTTCCTCGGTTTTCTCCAGGTGCTGAAGAGCTACTTCACAAGCATCTTGTTCTCGTTCCAAGCAGGGGCGACTCACTCCATCTCTTCTAAAGAAGAATAAAGTCTCTCTCTCTGGGTTTTGGAGTTCAGGGAAAGCATGCGTGGGTCTGGAACCCAAAACGGACCAACTACAGCCCCATAAATGCGATGGGTTTCGTTTTTTTCCCTGCCTTTACTCCTTGCGCATGCCTGTCCTGTACGCCGTTTCCGTTATGCGGACAGAGGCTGGGGGCGTTTTAGCTACCTCTACTGGCTAGAATCAGTCACGCAATGTGGATAAAAGTATTGGGACGCGCCTGTTTTACAAGGTCCATTTTCCATTCCAGCACGACTGTGCCAAGGTGCACAAAGCAAGGTCCATAAAGACATGGTTGGATACGTTCTTCCAGCATAAGTGTGTGACCACGTAAAAGCTCTACAGAATGAATGGTCATAAAAACCCACAAAAACTTCAAAATCTTATGGAAAGCGTTCCAAGAAGAGTGGAAGCTGTCACCACTGAAATCGGGGGACCAACTCCATGTCAGATAAATATTGAAAGCAATATAATTAAGTCGGAAGTGTAATGGTCAGATGTCCTACTTCTGTCCATATAGCATATGCACAATACAGTGCAAAGGTCTTGAACCGCCTGTTTTGAACAATTTCCTCCAGGATAAATAGTTTTCTGATTCTGATTCTGATTTTCTTTATATTTTGCTTTTAACCACATTATTGGTGCATAGACCAAAATACTTATGTGGCAGAAACCTCTAATGACAGTGTTAATTATGCTTGAGCTGCTATGTCTGAACTCTCTTATAGGGCCGCATGCCCTGTTAGAATGAATCGTCTATATGCTGTATGTTGTATGGGTATCTTAGAAGGATTGATGTGTACATTCTCTATTATGCATATCTTAAAACATGCAAAAGACTTGAAGCACCCCTCATTTCTTTATACAAAATATGGATAAACTCAGTAAAGCACTAAGCAGCAAATCAAGTTCTGGGCTCTAACCAATAATACTCAGCAGGCCACATGGAAAGGTTTGGATATGGTTAGCTAATACATGTATATCTGCATATACAAACACACACACAATCAGTCCCTATTTGTATTTATGCTAATAGTGTATTTTCCTAATATTTGTGTTTTATAGTGTTTAAATGCTTACCACCCAATTAAATGGCTTTTTTATTTCCTAGGTATCTTTTCTATTTGTTAATAAATAAAGAAAAACATCAAATTTATCAAACAAGTATTTTATTTTATTATAGCAAAGTTACAAGCACTAAATGACCGTTAATACTGTGGAAAGGAGAGATCAATTTTGTTAGCCCATGCCATGAGGCCTCCGCTTATGTCTTTCACAGCGATTCCCTCCACTTCTGATCCTGACATCTTCTCCAGGATCTCAACAGCCTTCTGAGAATCATTCCCCAGTTTACACAAAACAAAGACTTGTAAAGACAATAGGGGAAGAGAGAGAGAGATAGAGAGAGCGAGGGGGAAAGTGTGGTTAGCTCAATCCTTGTCATTTAGAAGCTGTTTTTTTTTTTTCACGATGCAAAATGCAATTTTGAAGGGTGGGGATGTAGTTTTTTTTTCCATTTGTGGCTTTGTGAGCTTGTGGGAAATATTCTGGTAGCATAGTTTTATGAAGTCAGGCCCATTACAGCACCTACCTTATTTCAAGCCATGGCATTAAGTAATCTTATCTTAATCGAAACACTCTACCTCAAACAGAGCTTCTCATCTCTAATAAAAACACACCACATACAAAAGCTTGATTATGGAGCAGCAGGCCAGCTGTTTCTGATGACCAGGCTATTTCTGTGTTGGAAAATGACTGCTTAGCAACGCCATCACCTCCATCCTCATTGGTCATCCAAGAAAAGCAAGTACTCTGGCAATGCAATGTTACAAAAGCCTAATTAGCCTGAGGAAACTCAGATTACCACTCTTTTGTTTGCCGCGTATGTAGCTGGCCCAGTTGTCCTGTGATAGCTTGCTGCAGACATTTGGTATACAGAGGGAGTACTTACTGGTACACACAAGATAAGATCACTTAACACACGTGACTCAATATACTAGCATTGCATCAAGTAGTGGGTGCTTGTCCCCCAGCAACAAAATTGTGTGAACAGAGAAAAGCACTGTTAAACGAACAGAGCGGACAGACAAGTCAGAGGGTTAAGAAATTCCACAGGCCACCAGTGTAGCCTCAGGTCCGCTATTTAAGGGATAGCCAGATACCTACACTGATAAGATAAGATAAGATAAGATAAGATAAGATAAGATAAGATAAGATAAATCTTCATCAGTCCCACAAGTGGAAAATTTCAATTTGCAAAGTGGGACGATCTGCAAAGTGGGGCAGCTGGATGGCCTAGTGGTTAAGGCATCCGCCCTGCAACCAGAAAGTCCGGGTTCGATCCCCAAGGCCGCTAGGCACCACTGAGGTACCCTGAGCAAGGTACCGTCCCCACACACTGCTCCCTGTGCGCCGTGTTCCTGGCTGCCCCCTGCCTGACTTGGTGAATGGGCTAAATGCAGAGGTTGAATTTCGTGCTGTTCACGCTGTGTGCTGTGGTGTTTTCACGTATGACAAATGGTCACTTTCACGTCATATGATGCAATTATTTTTCAAATCCTATAAATGCTTTTTTCACCACTTCTTTCTTTACAGTGGCCTTGTTTCATTGGCTCCTTCTTCAAAACACAGCTCTAGTTTGACTAAAAATACTAGTCATGTCCAATGTCCAAAGAGATTTTCACATAGTACATAAACACACAAAACTTAAACAAACCACAGTCCATGAATGGAAACTATGCTGCAAAACCAACACATTGTCATCTATCCACCTTAGTAGCAGAAAGCACTTTAGCCCTGCCCATTCACACAGTAGTTATGAGTGTTTCAGTCTAGATTGCTTTCTGATTGAGACACAATACAGGACAGACAACCAAGAAATTATATTTC
>JBBPDH010000001.1:29056467-29089868 GCA_037974565.1 Clupeocharax schoutedeni
GGAAATGTAACGCGAGTAACTAGCTCGGGAAAACTGTAATAATATTACCATTTTCAGACGAGTAATGCCTTACACTAGTAGTTACTGAAAAAAGTAATATTATTACAGTAACACGTTACACCCAACACTGACTATACTGTACTCTACTATATCATACTATACGGTGTTGTGCACTTCACTATACTATACTGTACTAGACTAGACTAGACTATGATATAATATAATATAACTGTATATAACTATAATTGTAATATAATATACTGTACTGTGCTGTATACATCATGATCAGTCAGTAAATTGCTGATGGGAAAAGGCAAGCAGCCTAACAACATTCCAAAGAAAAGAAACACAGGTGGCACACATGTCTGCTCTTGTATAAATTTGACTATAACCTCAGAAACCTTATACAAGTATAATCATATTTCAAAATTCATCTGGTTAGAGCGCTAACAGATGATGGATGGATGTAATTCTGGAAGCTACTCAATAATTGCATCATTTTTTGACATGTTATTTTTGCGAAGCTACTTAGTTAGTAAAGGTTAGTAAGGATTTATGCTACTCATTTTGTTTCTGTTGCATAGAATGACTGTAGCTTCTATAAATGAGAGAGTTCATGTTTTCTGTTCTTGTCATGAAGTACTGTACATGCTAACCTGGCCAAGGCACAGTCAAACACAATTGTATACTGAACTGCACTGTACTCTACAGTGCTATATACTGAACAGGACAGTTTGTTTTTGATGTTTTAAACCAATAGAGGCTCTTACTTGTCACTCCAATCTCCATTCCACTCAGTTTCTCCCCAGGGGTTGAAGAGCCTCACCAGTTCAACCTGCTTACCCTCGCTTAGTACCTAATAAAACATACAGGCCTCTATTAATCTGTCTGCATCGCAAACCACTTACTATACTGTACTTTAGTATACTATAGTATACTGTTCTGTACTATATTATGCTAACCTAAGCTACAATAATACAAGTGATTTAATGATCATTTTAATATTGTACGGTAGAATGTGGTTCATGGATGCAAAAACTGCAAAAGTGACAATAGCATCATTAATTCCTCATGAAACCAATTTGCGTTGGATCATGTCAAAGTATGACCGCGGTTTTTAACTTTTGTTTTTCCTGTCATTCACTCAGACAGATGTGACAGAATACATTCCAAAGGGACCTCTATATTAGAGAAAATAAAAAAGAGCCAAGTTTGCCTCCCTATAAATTTGTCATCGTGCCAAAAACATCTGAAAGCACTTACTTGGAAGTTGCTTCTCATTTCTGAATATTAACATAGGGACTGGATGTGAACACTGATCTAACATCAGTTTACAGGCATGTTTGCTGGCTATGCTATGTTACTTAGGTAGCTACATTGAGTTCACCGTTCAGGGCAGGTAGCACCATCCCTCCTCCCCAGGCAGACATCTGCTTTGGGCCCCATTAAGATGCAAACTTATTATTGTTTTTGTGATGCAAAATGAATCCATCACTCAAGACCCACCTTAGTGACCCCTGTCACGGTGTAAGCATGACCCTTCACTAGACCATTGTCTGATGTTTGATTAAACTCTGCCTGAAAAACAAAGAGTCCAAAAATGTGTAAGGAATTTGGGCCTTTTATGCAACTAGTTTGAACTGGATATTATGGGGGACATTATTATACTGCTGGTGTGATGTTGTATCCCCTGCATTCATTTAGCATTTAGTGAAATCACTAGTTTATAGATTAAACCATTGGTACTTGAGCTCCATGTCCTGCTCAATTTAGTGTTTATGCTGCTCCAAACACAACTGACCCAATGAATCATCTAATTAACAAGGCTGCCCTTCGTTATGGTGTATTTGTTAGAGCAAGGAAAGCATTAAAATGTGCTGTATCTTCAATCTAAACAAGAGTATTTTCAAGTGCTGAATGAAATGCAGACATGTTTACACCAGTAACAGTTACAGTTTCAGTATGTATTAGTAGCTGATTATAAAATCTAAAGAGCAAAATAAAACTGCATATTGCTCACATCTCCATAGGTACCGCAACCCATCAAAGAGTTGCCTTTGGCTGCTTGGTGGATCAGGTCCCACAGCCCGTTGGGTTTCTCACTTGGCATAACTGTCATGTGCACACCTCCAGTAAAGTCCAACAGAGCTTCAGACACATTGCCACTCTTCATGTCTTCATATGAGCCACATACTCTGGAGAAAAAGGCAGTAACACATTTATTTCTGCTCATATATTTCCTTTATAGCGCAAACCTTAGGGTTCCAAGACCACAACATTTAACCTAGGCTTGTAGTATTAGCAGATTTTTTAAGACTTATATTTAATATTTGAACATTTCCATGGAAGCAATGGGGAGAGCTTAGGTGGGAGCTTTCGCAGTAACGTCCTCCTAAACAAAAGTAGTGATGGTTAAATACCATCCAGAATATATTGCCATAAATGTATACTGTTATAGTACATGAAATATTCAGAATACTTAAAAAATAAAAGTACACATTAAAGTACACATTCAATCAAAATCTTTGAAAGCCATGTTGAACTGTGTGCTGTATGGTTAATTGTTTACTTTCTATTTACAGTACTTTTGGTGTAACAGTGAATTTGCTGTAACCTAATTGAGATCAGCCGAAAAATTGAGCCAATATTTTTTGCTTGGAAAAACACTGTAGAAATTTCAACGGCATGAACTAGCATAAGCTTGTGTTTTAAAAGCTGATGACAAGCGTATACCCATAAGGGAAGCAGTGGACTAAAATATATTTCACATGCTGCTCCAAACACAACTGACCCAATGAATCATCTAATTAACAAGGCTGCCCTTCATTATGGTGTATTTGTTAGAGCAAGGAAAGCATTAAAATGTGCTGTATCTTCAATCTAAACAAGAGTATTTAGCTTGGTTGAGTGTTAAATGCATCGCTTACCTCTAGATGTTTCTTGAAATTAGAGGCTGAAACCTTGCGACAGAGTCTTTATTATTGGCAGGCGCAACTGATATTTTAACATTAAATGTTCACTTTTTGTTTGAAAGTTGGATAATTTATGCATATATTTCCATAATATGAAAAAGCCACAGCAGGCCAATCTACAGTTTACCACAGCCCTTGCTTTGGTTAAGGGAAAAGTGTGAATGTGCATGATTTAAAACAAAGAGAAAACAAGCAAAATATTTTTTACATGTATTATAAATACTGCCACTTGAAATGTAACATGGTCTGAATTTTTTATTGTATAATTGCATAATATATGTAGCTCTGATACATATATTGTGTTACTTCCCAACCCTGACATCAGTTAGGTCAGTCCATTTAAGCACATGCTATGTTGTTGTTACATTGGGACTTACTTGGCATATGCTTTCTCTAGTAAAGCAGGCCAAAACTCAACAGGAGCTCCAGGACTTTGAGGATATTTAGAACATTTAGGATGTGCAAAAAGCAGCTGGTCATCAATGGTGGGAAGTTTGTCATCAATCACAACATCGACCCATTTCCCAAACCTCCAGAACTGTGGACCAGTTACAAACACCGTCAAACAACAAATGACTAAATAGAAATAAAGAAGCAGACAGGAATTCCAAGCTACTGATGTAAAGTAGTCATGCTATGTTCAGTACAGGTGGGCAGGTGAAATGTATCTCTTGATGTAAGAATGGAACTTTGAGCTGGAATACTTGCCCTGAAGTGAAATATTCCTGCATAATCCTTCTGAAATGATTGTCCATGAGGAAAGATCCTTTCCATGATTGGTATCTGAAATGTCAGAGCACCAAGTGCAGCTAGAAACCAACAGTTTCCTAAAAAAAAAAAAAAACACTTGCTGATGCCCTGGGTTTCAAATCTTGCAGAATGTTACAAGCAGTAGATTTTAAAACTTTGTATCAGAACTGTGATCTAGTTTATTTTTTTATGTACCCATGTATAATTTTGGTTCAACATTTCAGCTGTTTTCTACAGCGATTTAAATATAACACATATACAATTTACTGTATTCAATGTGGACCAGGTACCATATTAGAATAAGGGGAAAAATCATGTTTTTGGTCAGTGTTGATGTCATGTCTCGGCCAGTGGCCGGTAGGGGCCACTATGTTTGGTTTAGTTTTGGGGGCTTTTATTTTGATATTTTGTGCATGTTTGTGTCATGATTCTCAGTTTCAGGTGTCCTGTGTTTAGTTTCACTGATTGTGTTTTCTGATTGGTTTCTGTCCGTGTCTGTCTGTGTATTTCAGTTCAGTTCAGGTGGACCGCTGTATCGGTCCATCACCCTTAACACCCTTTATCACGCTCTTTTTGTTTGTTTCATAAAAGAGAGAGAGACACAAAGATGGAAGTCTGCCTCTTTCGTCACTGGGAAAAAGCACGGCAGCGTGGTAACCCCCACAGTCGTGACAGTTAATCACCTTACCAACGTTCCCTTGGGCAAAATCAAATCTGGACACGCCATCAACAATCAGCTGAGCATTTGCCACCAGTTTCTGAAAACATACAGTGAGGGAAAACAAGTGTTCAGACACTTTGGTGTTATTTAATATACTCCATGCATAGGTTCACTTCAAATTGTTAAATGTTAAAGCAAGGAATGTTTGAAAGATGGATTTGATCTGAAAAATAAAATTGTAAAAAAAAAAAGTACATCTACTTTAATAAGATCTACTCACTAAAGCAATTATTACAACATAGTTGTCTACAATTTAATGCTGTTACAGAATTTCTATTCTATGTATCTTTAATCGTTCAAAAAATATAATAAATATAACCAATAAAAAGCTACAGAGCCTAAGAGAATACCGTAAACATCCACAAGGGAAATTTCTAAACAGATGTTCCATACAAGAGTAATGGCAAAGAAGTTAAACGGAAAAACAGCAAAAAGTAAAAAAGTGACAACATGCAAGCAAGAACATTGACTAGCAACATGTACATAGACTTTTACAGAGATGAATAAGCAATGAAGTACACAATTATGATTTTTATTCCCACATCCCATGCAAAAAAAACAAAAAGAAGGTGAAAGTGCTTGACCGGCCTATACAGTTTCCTGACAGTCCAGTTAAAAATTTACATTCACGGCATTTATCAGACGCTTTTATCCAAAGCGACTTCCATTCTCTAACTACAGGGGGCAGTCTCCCTGGAGCAATGTGGGGTTAAGGGTCTTGCTCAGGGACCCAGTGATGGTATGCTGAAGGTAGGATTCGAACCCATGACCTCTTGGTTCAGCGGCAAGTATCATTCCTACTGAGCTACCTCCACCCAGCACCAAAATGAGCTACCTCCACCCACCCACCAAAATAATGCTGAAGATTAAATTTACAATTACATTAGAGGGACCTTCGTAACATTGCCAAGAGGAATGGGGCAAAGTTGAACCACAACACAGCAATGTTGATGTCAAGTCAAATCATGTAAGTTTATTGTAATTTCAACCAAAACAACAAAAAACAAAACAACCTTCCTCCAGGATCATGGTGCAACACAATAACAGAACAAAACACCACAAGAACACAAGCGCAGACGGGACGAAAGAGAGTCAAAGAAAAACAACTGGACGAGACAACATTTAGTGAAATCGACTGCTACAGAACAAGTTGAATGAATACACTGTTTTGACAGGTACTGTACTATAGCAGCAGAGAGTTACATCTGTAGAAATGCAGAACAGAGTTAGACAGCAATAAATGTAATTGTGCAAATATAGCAGTAGCAGGAGAGAAAACGCACAACATAACAAATAGAGCTGTGTTTACAGAGACAATTGAAGTCTGAATTGTTTGTTTAAGGAAGAAAAGATCAATATGTGTATGCACTGTGTTAGGAGGAGGAGAGATGTCTCAAAGACATATTACTACTAAACTACTAATGTTAATTATTTTATTGTGTGAAACGATTCATTTACATATCATTTTTGGTTACTCAAAGACACTTCGTAGCAATCAAAATAAACTATATGTGAATCAAAGACATAGACAATGCTTCTGATATAAACCTACCTTTGGTCTTTTCCATTGCACTCTAGCCATTTGGTCAGGATGCAAAAGACTTTGACCTATAGACCTGCTTTCTGGAGGGAACATATCATCGATGTATCTCAAGCCTCGAACAACATAATACTCGTGCAACAGACGGTAGTCCTGGTCCAAGAACTTTTTTGGGTTGCCGAGTGTCCCCACACCATCACTCTCCTGACGCTCCTTCATAATATTCAAACACACACCAGGAGGAGGCATTTTTGACGAGTATATTCTGTGAAAAAATAAGGTCTACGGATGTAAATGTCATATTAAACATGAATTTTTCAGACTGTTTTCAAGGAAGAGCAACATGCTGAGGCATGAACAGCAGGTGTGCAGAAGAGATTTGAGAAGTCAGAGAATGAATTTTACACAACAATAAAAGAAAATTAGTAAATAAATACACAGTCTAACATGTTCGGTGCAACTGCCAGAGCTTAGATTACGACTGTGATCCTATTGTTATAGTATTATTTCATTGCAAATGAAGAGCATTCAAATGTGCCAAAGGGCTTCTTTTCTTTTGATGAACCACCATTGATTCTCTAAAGAAGTAGATGATGTTTATCATGACAATACTTACAATTTCTCAATTTTGTGCACTTTGAAAGTTTGCCATGCAAACTAACCAACACTCCTGAAGCCTGTGTCTTATTATAGCCTTCCTTTAAGGTTACACGCCTGTTTGAAAATAAGGAAATGAAGTGACTATTTAGTAAATGTGTAGTAACTGTAAGAATACAGTAAAGTTCACATACGGCATTGGAACCAAGAAGATTAATGGAGGAACTTTACCTTGTGACGAACAGGCAGAAATGAGAGTTCCCTCTAAAAGGGCAGAGGCTTTAACAGCTACCTGTTGTCCCAACCTTTTCTTTTGCCTCAGGTACGCCTGCTGCTGAATACCAATAGGCTTTCTGACTCTAGAAGCCCCACCCATCTCCAAGTTCACTATGACTGCTACCTCCAAGGAAGTACAGATTTAAAAAAAACTGAATTCCCGTAACCCTACTGTTATATAATATACAATTATAAAATAAATAAAATAACAAACACGTACTTAAACTCATACAAAGCATTCTGGCGAAAGTAAATAGTTTCAAATAGAAAAACTTTATTTGTCCCCAGGGCCATTTTTAAAACTACGTCAGTCAATTTATGTAGTGGACTTCAGGGAGGATTTCTGTTGGTCGTATGAGATTTTTTGTAATGCATGCTGGACACTGAATACATTTTTGTACAAAAAACAGAATAAAATGGACACATAGACAAAAAGATATCATGAAGTTTTAAAACCAGGAAGGTGGAAGGCTATAATAATACACTACAGAATATTGAATTGCATGACATATAACATAGTAAAACTAGTTTTGGAGCAGAATAACCCTTGCCCTTTATGCTTCGTTATATCCCATGAGAATCACTGAGTAAAAGGTTTTTACTTTCTCCAGATTGGCTCTTACATATTTATAATGTAATTGACAATATTTTTGTGTAACTGTTTCTCAGTCCTCACAAACTCGTGCAAAGAGTGTTTTCATTGTTGCAAATCATCCCATTGCACCTAAAGATTAAGTGTTAAAAGGCTCTTGGCCTTCTTACTAAACAAGCCCCATACAGAGCAGGTTGCATAGGCATGCAGTGACTTTTCCCCAAGATTTGCTGATCATTTAAGCCATACCCACTAAATAAACTAGTCTAAACTGGCCTGTGTGTGCTTCTGTCTGCTGTACAAACAATGCTGGTATTTGACATTTACCTGCTGTGGTTTTCCTTGGACTGATGTGCTTCCTTGCACCTGATGTGCTTTATGTTATAAATGCCTATGATTGGCTTTAATACATATAGCAAAATTACACAAAATTAACATAAATCAAATCAATTTATGCAGCTTCAGTAAACTCTACAGTGATTGGAGGAGCACTCCATGCTTATCTACAATTTATTATATTTGTGCTGTGATCCTGTCGGTTGTCTACTGATAAGTAAGCTGAAGTGAGCTTGTGAAGTCTAGAATGGTTGTGCTGCCTACATTCCCACAATGTGTGATTATTCTGTGAAACCTGTAACAACATGTTGATAGATTTGACTGGACTTGGCACACAGTCTCTGTCTCTGTCTCTTTCCCTGTCTCTCCCTGTCTCTCTCTCTCTCTCTCTCTCTCTCTCTCTCTCTCTCCCATCACCAACCTCCTTCTTTATCTAGCTCTAGTTGTCTTTGAAAAAGCTCCATTAATACCATGATTGATGAAAGGGGTGTAGTTGGTTGTTGGAGAGGTCATAACACTATACAGCACAAAAACAGTGTTTGTTTA
Organism: Clupeocharax schoutedeni; assembly: GCA_037974565.1. Taxonomy (NCBI): domain Eukaryota; kingdom Metazoa; phylum Chordata; class Actinopteri; order Characiformes; family Alestidae; genus Clupeocharax; species Clupeocharax schoutedeni. The sequence goes on from JBBPDH010000001.1 coordinate 29,064,798, forward strand.
ACGGCTGAATATTATGGCCATGCAAAACAAATCTCAAACAAATAAAATTACACCACAAATAGTGAATGGGATCCAAAGGAGGATTCAAAAACATGCATTCACCTTGTAATTTGTTTCTAAAAATGATATCGACACAAAAATTAAAAAAGGGGCTGCATTTTAAATCAGAGTGCTTGCAGATCTTTAGGAGCTGTTGAGCTTAGTAATTCCTTACTAAAGGAAACATGACCCCAACAATCAATCTGTCGAGTGAAACAATGGAGAGGATTATAAAACTCATTCAAGAAGGAACTCCACCACAGAGTGTGTCAATAGATACTGATTGCTCTTAGTCAGCTGTTTCTAAAATTCGAAGTCGAAACAAAATAGGAAGGCTTGAAAAAGAAAACATATGGAAAGACCACAGAAAAAACACTCAATTTGTCTTGAGAACAGAAACTTTCCCAACAAAAATAATACATGAACAAATCAAATGGACGGAAACAGGAGTCAGTGTTTGTGACAGAACTCTAAAAAAACAATGGAATTTATACACAGAGGGAAGTAAAGTTGCCTTATAGTCACATAAACACACCACAGCATACAGTATGAGCAATGTGAAATTATTTCTCTGCATTCAACCCAGTCACCTAGTGAAGCAGGGTGCTGCCACCAATAAGAGGTACCTGCGTAGCAGTGTGTGTGGATGGTAACTTGCTCAAGTTTACCTTAGTGGTGCCACTAGCAGTGCAGGGATTTGAACCCGAACCAATAGGCCACCAGCTGCCCCAGCATTAATACCTATACAGATAAAAGCAAGGGTGCAGTGGCCTAAAGAGAAGCAGTCATGATATGGAAGACTGAGTAAAGTGACCATTTGTCATACCTGAACACACCACAGCACACAGCACAAAAATCTTTCTCTGCAATTAACCCAAGCAGCGGGAAGCCAGGAACACAGCACCAGGGAGCAGTGTGTGGGCACAGTATGTTGGTACCTTGGTTGTGCCACTAACAGTCCTGGGATTCAACCCACAACCTTCTGATGTAGGGGTGGAGGTAGCACAGTGGGTAAGATACTTGCCTCTGGACCAAGTGGTCACAGGTTTGAATCCTACCTTCAGCACCACCTCTGGGTTCCTGAGCAAGACCCTGAACCCCAAGTTGCTACAGGGAGAAGCTTGCCCCCTGTAGTTAGGGAATGGAAGTCGCTTTGGATAAAAACGTCCATAATAAATGCCATAAATGTAAATGATGGTGGGGCAACTCCCCAACCACTAGGCCACAACCTGCCAGCCGACTGGATACCATTCCGTGTTGAATTCTGCATTAGCCAAAGAGATGATGCTAATGAAACCATAACTATGGAAAACAAGCTAATTCCTGCTCTCATTAATGATCCAGGGTTAAATATCAGGTAAAGGACCAGTGGAGATGGCAGTCATTACCTCAACGCTAAATGCCGAGGTTGGATACGTTTCTCATCCCATCGAGACAAAACAGGTTTGCTGATGAAGTCATTTTCCAGAAAGGTAATGAATCTCGCCACAGAACCAAGAGTGTTAAAACTTTTCTGCATCAAAGGCATTGCTACAATGACATGGTCAAAAAACAATCCAGATCTCAATCTGACAGAAAAATTTGAACAATAAAAAATTGTTAATGACGGCTAAATCCTGCAAAGCTGAACATCCATGGTGGAATCCACTTGATATTCTTTTTTATGAAAGGTCCATGTATTATTGAATTCTGACCCAAGGAGAAGCAAGAAAGTAGCTGTAATGTTTTTTAATGATTCCATATTCCATATCTTCTGCTTGATCTAGGCATTATTTAAATATATTTAACTTGTTTAAGGTATCTTTCTTGAAGCCAGGATGTTCAGCTTTTAAAATGTGCACATTCTCACATGATTATTTATGACTGGATGGTTAGGAACCCACCACACCCTGCTCAGCAGAGATTTAACCATACCAGACCATTTCCTGCCAAAAAATGCCTTTGGTCCCTGACCTCTGCCTAAAGCAACAGTTATAATACTAATATTTCACTTTAAATCCAAAGCCAACAAGGACACTATTATTATTAATTTATTCTTCAAACATCAGATAATAATATTTACTGGCCCACAAGGAGCCATAAAATTTACGGAGAGGTCCTTGTCATTTTTTCAATGATGCCAACAGGCAAGGTGTTTCTCTAAGATACACTGTTTCACACAGTTTTCACACAGGTAGGAGGGCCAAAATAATCAGCAGCCCTTGTAGACAGGATTCATGACTTCTCAGTAATTGCTACACTCCAACTACTGGAAAGTCCTTGAGTGTCAGGAGAACATCAAGAGACCACTTTGACACTGGCCAGGTCTTTTAATCATCAGAGTCACCAGCTGCAGAAACATCTCTCTTAAATCCTGTCTAATAGGAAACAGACTTCCCGGAGTGTTATACGGGTACTTCTGGAAACACATTATCTTTTTGCTCACTGTTTTGCTCTTTCAAAGCATTATTAAACCACAAAAATGTCATATTTTTTTATATTTTGAAGACAGATGGCTAGATTTTGATGAATTAATATAGATAATATATGTTAACTGAATGCTTAATTTTTTTAACTGAACTTATAAGTTCATTTCATTTCACTTTCTTTAAATTTCATAAGTTAACAAAATCTAAAACACAGATTTGTATTTTGTGTTATTAGTACTATTAGAGAAAAACTACCCAGAAGGCTGTCCTGGGCAGTCTATGTTACTGCATATGTTTATAATCCCCCATGTGCTCCAAGATCTAGTTGTGGAATTCCAGGATCCTTTCAGAGAGAGAGTTTTCAAGCTTTATACGCAGATAAAAATTCTGGATCTAGCAGGATCATGTCCCTTGTTTCTACTGAATAAAAATTATATTGTTTCAATCAAGGCTGTTGGGTGGAAGTCAAAACATATTAAAATGTCAAATGGATTTGAAGCATTTTTGTTTTTAAAATTGGAGAAAATAAAGTGGCCCTTCTAGTCACGTGAACTCATCACAGCACACAGTGTGAACAATGTGAAATTCTTTCTCTACATTTAATCCGTTCACCAAGGGAAGCAGTGGCCAGCCAGCGTGGGAGCAGTGTGTGTGAACATTATCTTATTAATCAGAATCAGATTCTTGCTGATTGGCCAAGTATGTGAGCGGGGCACATACAAGGAAATTGATTCCAGCCAATGGTGTCTCAACAGTATAAGACAACAATAATATGTAATGACACAATGAACAATATACTAAACAATATAATATACAATTATATACAATCTACAATATGAATATGCAATATAGATTTATATTCGTAAATATATGATAAATATTAATAAATGTATGTTTGTATTATTTCTACACATAATATGTTTATACTATTTATAATATACAAACACCCACAAAGTGTACATAAAGTGTAGTAGGTACCTTAGTGGTGCCACTGGCATTCCTGGGATTCAAACCTTAGACCTTCTAATCACAGGGCCAACAGCCAGCTGCCCCAAAGTTGATGAACGACCGCACCCTGATTTTAACTAGCAATCGACTAATCTTGTGTCAAAGGTACTACTGCGCCACAAGGTCCCGCCTTTGTGACAGGAATGTGAAAAAAATTACAAAACAAAGGGATTTAAAAGATGAAAGATTCAGTGCTTGCACTTTACAATTTACAACTTTGTAGTTTTGCATGGTTGCACAAATTAAGGGTTTTATGTTCAATTTAATAGAAATCCATGGCATGGCCTGCCAGAAACTATAATGGGTTCAATAATGGAATGACCCATATGTAAAAGAAATGATGTCTGAGAAGCAAGGGTGTGTTAAAGCAAGGAAAGCTCTCAGCTCGGCTACTATCCTTCACATCTGCAGTCTGGCACTGCTGGAATGAAGGTGGAATTGGGTAGTCTCATATATCGGAATTTAACCCATTACACCTATTTCCTTTGCTTGATATGTTATGTGAGCTTCAACCCAGTCCTATATGGCTAAGGAAGATGCATTTTTCACATGTACTCTTTTTGGTTTAACAAAGCAGTAAAAAATCAAAATTGCACCCAAATTCTTCCTGTATCAACAAGGGAATTTTGAATTCCCTTAATTCCACGGAGGGGTAATTTTAATTTTTCATTATACAAAGCCATTTCCAACAACACCTTGCTTTCAACTGTGTGGACACATTTTGGACAAGGGCCTCCATAAAGACATGGTTGGATGAGTTTAGTGTGGAAGAAATTGACTGGCCTGCACAGGGTTATGACCTCAACCCCATCCAACACCTGAAACAGAAATCCAGCACCAGTGCCTGGGCTCATAAAAGCTCTACAAAATGAATGGGTATAAATTCCCACAGAAATTCCAAAGTCTTGTAGAAAGCCTAAACTGTTATAGCTGGAAAGTGGGACCAACTCCAAATTAAAGTCTATGTATCTGAAATCAATGTCATCAAATTCCTGTAGGTGTCAAGTCCCAATACTTTTTACCATATAGCGTACATTACTATAGAAAATATGCTGCTATTATAAATGCATAGCTAACTGCCGTTAGACATGTATGAGTTAATGTTGCTCAGTGCAGTACCACCTGAGGGGTGTTATTTCATGCAATCTGTTTTACTACAAAAAAATCCTTTTCAGCTAGTAACTGTTTATTTGTCTGAAATCCTAGATAAACAACACTAGGAAGGCAGATATTTAGTCCACTAACTAAATAGTCCACTAACGAAGGCCAGTCTCTCCACTTTTTAGAGGGAGGGAGTGGCCCAAAAAAATGAAAGGCACATATAATTTTTATATGCCTATATAACTGTTTGTAAATACACAGTATTGGTTTCAACAAAATGAAGTGTTATTTATAATAAAGTGTACATTTAAATTATAATTTTTTTAAAAATATGTTTTCCAATATTGTAACCTTTTTCAACCAGTTCAGACAGCTTGGTGTGGGTCAGTGGTCAGACAAACTACTCACAGTATATGTTGCAGTGTTTTTATATAGGCAGTGTTTTACTGTATGGCCTTCCCTGTCAGCCAGCATGGAAGGAACAGTGGCTTCCGGAGTGAAATAGAAATAGAAAGCAGGAAGGGCAGCACATATGAGCTCTTTAACAGTAGCTGTATGTTTGCGTTTGAACATTGTCAAGGTTACTGACAATACACTATAAACCTTTTAACTTGCTGATGTTTAACCTAAATGGGTTTCATATAACAAAGCCTGTCAGTGAGCTTTTCTCCAGCTGGGAGATATGAAGACTAGAAATTTTCTTTAATTGTTAAGTTGTGCCAAGATATTCATACTTTTAAAATATCTTTGTTGCCACTGTACATTCATAATACTCTCGCACTCTGAGAAATAGTGGGAAGCACATCATGGTGAAAATGTAAGGAAGCTAAGCAGCTGTGAGGTTAGTGCATTTACTATGCAGTGAAGGGGCCTCTTGGGCTGTTTCCTGCCATTGAAATTGCAAGATAGGCCTGCCTCACTTTACAAACACAGGATGTGATCCCTGGCCAGAATTATCTGGAGCCAACAAGCAGTATAAACAATGCGAAGGTCGAGGCAGGGGCCCAACACAGCAAGAACATACACAATTATTGTAACATATGAAAAATCATACTCTATCACACTTTTTATAATTCCATAAAGAACATTTCTGGAAGCCAAGTCTGCCCAGCTCCAAAACAACAGTGGGTAGTTTTGATTTTTTTCTTTAAACAACCTACCAAACTATCTTTTGAAATGCTGCACATAAGGCTATGATAAAGCGGGATCTTGGAATTTCTTTTTGGGATGGATGAGAGGTGTTTGACATAAACATTTTACCTTTACCTGTTTGTGTCAGCTACTGCATAGCAAACATTCACTTACATCACTCTTAAGCCATAGAAAACCATTAGCCTCAAAACCTATAATATCATTATACGGTATATAATGAAATATACCAAATATACCACATCATCAACTGCTGGGCGCACACATATTCATTGTATATTATATAAGCCATATACTGTTTTTATTGTATATTGTATGAGAATAAAATCTACTTTAATTCTAGCGTATTACATCTGTCTGACTTTCCATCTGTCTCAATTCCTATCTATCTGTCTGTTTATCTATCTACCTGCCTATCTAACAGTCTATCTCTCATTCTGTCTATCTAGCTCGGTTTATTATTTGTGTTTGAGTGAAGTTTTGCTGAGAACTCTAGGACAAAACAATCAAATGTGTTTCAAAACAGATTTTGTTTTTTGCACCCAAATAAAGTGAATGATGAGGCTGCAGGGCGTTGTTGGTCTCTCGTTTGTTTTCATCAGCTATAGGCTGCGATGTCTGAACCAGGAGTCCAAACACAGTGGTCAAAACAACTATTGTTTTTTTTTTTTTTGCCTCCAGACAGGAACTTGCTCAGGGGACAGACAAAGAAGTCCGCTGCTGATTCGTATCCCCGCTTCGGTTTCTCCTCCAAACAGGATGCGGCTATTTGTTCCCGGCGCTTTGGCCTGAACAAGCCGTTCTTCTCCGGGCTCAGTTATGCACCTGAGAAAACTCTTGGAACATGAAGTGAATGTTTCTGAATCTGTGTAGAGGGGCTGCTAAAAGAAGAAAAGAAGATGCGCTTGCTGCTCACTGTGCTCTCCGTTCTTGTGGCTGAGTGTCGGGCGGAGCGCCCGGCGGCCACCAGGTGCACAGCGCGAGCCTGCATCACACTTCACTTGCGTAGGGTGTCGTTCAAGGAGGCCACGGAAAGCTGCGTCAGCCGCGGGGGGCACCTGCTCACCACAAGGGACGAGGAGGAGGAGGAGGACGCGAGGGCCCTGCTCGCGCTGGCGGACGAGGCTGGGGTTCTTGCAAGCGGCGAAGAGCGTCTGTGGCTCGGGCTGAAGTTGTATAAGGGCAGCTGCGTGTTGGACGGAGAGCGCCTGCGCGGGTTCCGCTGGGTGTCCGGCGTGGCGGACTTGAGCGCTTTGGCCAGGTGGAGCCGCGAGCCGCACAGCACGTGCACGGAGGAGCGCTGCGTATCCATACGCCCCGCGGTGTCCGCGCGCCTCGACTGGAGCGACGGCTCGTGCAAGGAGGCAGAGTTGTACGCGTGTCGCTTCCAGTTCAAGGGTATGTGCGAACCGCTGGCGCTCGCGGGCCCCGGCGAGATCACTTACAACGTGCCCTTTTCTCCCGAGCCTTTGAACGAGAACGACACAGTGCGCATGCTGCCACACGCCACGTTAGCCGAAATCAGCTGCACGAGCTCCGGAGAGAGTCACGGCACTATGTGCAAGGACGCGGCCGCGGGAGGGAGCTTCTCTTGGACCCTCTCGGGACCCTTCTGCGCGTCGGGGGAGCGCAGCTGCGCGCGCCAGAACGGAGGCTGCAACCACGTTTGCACTGAGGACGTAGCCGGAGGGGTTCGCTGCGCGTGCCGGGAGGGCTACCACCTGAGCCAGGACTCGTTCACGTGCCTTGAGAGGGATGCGTGCCAGGGGGCACCCTGCGAGCACAAGTGCGTGGCCGTGGGTCCCGTTTTCGAATGCGCGTGCCGTGAAGGCTTTCGGATCGCACAGGACCAGTTCGGCTGCGTGGACGTGGACGAGTGTGAGCTGGGCGTGTGCGGGGGACACGTGTGCCATAACAGGCCGGGGAGCTACGAGTGCGAGTGCAGAGAAGGGTTCGAGAAGGACGCGGGGGGCACGTGCGAGGACATCGACGAGTGCGGCCGAGGCGTGTGTGGAAAGCGTGCCAGGTGCCTGAACTCGCAGGGCTCGTTCTCGTGCTACTGCGGCACGGGCTTCCGGCCGGCAGACGGCGGAGTTGGCTGTGTGGACGTGGACGAGTGTCTCGGGCGGGTGTGCGAACAGTTCTGCACGAACACGGAGGGCAGCTACGCCTGCTCGTGTCGCGAGAACTTCCGTTTGGCTGAGAACGGCATCAGCTGCGTCCAGGTAGTGGAACCGGGTCCTCCCACTACAGCCCCCAGGCACCCGGTCCAGAACGGGCCCAGTCAGACCACCACGGTCACTCCGACGACCACCAGTCACAGGATCAGCACTGAGAAAGTTGGCCCCGGGCGCATGGAAAGCCTGGCCGGCTCGTGGGTGCTGGTTTGGGTGCTGGGCTCCGTCATTCCTCTCCTGCTGCTCGTCGCGCTCACCTCTGTGTTCGCGGCGCTTCGCTGGATACGTTCGCGGAAAGACGCGAAGAAGAAAAACGCTACGGCAGACGGGTACTGCTGGGTCTCCTCGGGCTTCCAGGTCCAGCCAGATTCGGAACAGCACTGACCCAAAATACGCCTCGGCTTGGACACAGGCGGGTGTTGTCAACGTTGCCTTTGTATGGAGGTTCTTTACACAGCCAAAAAAACAGTAAAGTGGTCCCTTATAGCCACGCGTGAACACAACACAGCACAGGACGCCATGTGAAATTCTTTCTCTGCATCCCACTAGGAGTCCTGGGATTCAAACCCACAACCTTCCACCAGGCTGCCAGCTACTATAAGACTCTAAAAAACATTTTGACTTCTTTGCCAAAGTGATGTTGCAAAATGATGCTCTGTTATGGTGAACCACCGTGAGCCAAAAAGACCTTCTGTTTGTTTGTGGTGATGTGTGTGAACATGACAAGCAACTTGTGTTTTATATTGTATTATCGCTGTAAATAAAACTTTTTCTACATTGCCTACAGTCTTGATTCTTCTGGCTTCCATAAAACAAGCATCTTCTTTACATATCAGTAGGATTTTTGTTTAGTATTTTATAGTGTTGGTTTGTCCATGATCAAAAATTGCTTTTAAAAAACGGGAAGATGTTTGATTTATTCTTATATGTTTCTGCATCACAGAGCTAGGAATATTTACTAGTTATGCCATTTTGTTTATGAGTACAGCAACACACAAGGAAAATAAATAAAATATTTTAAATTTGGATGTAATGAGATACAGGATTTCACTAGAATGAACCAAATGCTTCAGTTTCAGTTGTAAACAGAAACTTATATCCTCATTATATCCTCATTTTCAAATGTGAATGTATTATTCACATTGGCCAGCATTAGATAAGCATGCTGTACATACAACATGCTGCCAAACCTGTAGATGTACATAACATAGTGTACTGCTGATGAAACATAATTAATATACAATGCGATGTAATACTGCATGTAATGTACGTCTGTACCATTAATAATGAGAAACAAGAGCAGGGCATTAAAACTATGAATATATAAACCTGCACTGTGGCCACAAATTGCTCATATCCTCGACAATTAGGCACAGCCCTTTCTGCTTATAAAGACTGGCGTCATCAGCTACGCAGCATTTCCTGGAAAGTCTAAGCTACCCACACTGCAAAAAAAGTACCAAAATGAGTTCTTGCCCAAAATTACTTTTTCTTTTTAAAGAACTTTCAACCTTTCAAAAGGAACTATGGAATCGGCCCTCCAGGACCTGAGTTCTACAACCTTTACTAGTACTCCAAAGAACCGTTTATAGAGTGCAAAAACATTTGAATACATCCTTGAAGTTCTTGCTACATAATGAAAATAGGCTCTTTAGTAGTCTCAAAGGAAATAAAGCGGCTATAGCTAGCACCAGAACTGTTGTTATAGAACTAAAAATGTGTGGATTACACACGTTACATTACATTCATACTTACGATGGCAGGAAACAGGGCAGTGTCGGAACCAGGGCTGAGTTCTAAGTGCTAGAATCTTTAGACTCTATGACTAAAGTAATCACTGTTTTGAATCATATCAGGTCAATGATTGCTTTGTGTGGAGTCCGACTGGACTGCGGATGGTGATTACTATATTCCATTCATATCACAGTTTTCAGCAGTGTGGAATAAAATAGTCAGTATAAGTGTCTACAGAGCTGTGAGTGTAGGTCATGTGTCTGATGACTGAGCGATGGCTAACAACACAGAAATTCCACAAAGGGCTCTTAGGAGGGGCTTCCTTCCTGCCTTTCCTTTATACAGTCTTTCAGCAGCAATGAACAACTCGTGGCGGTGGGCAAGGTTTTGGAACACTTGCACCTTTACACTCGCACCTGAGGGCCGGCATTTGTGATCGTGCAAGATTTGAAGAATGGGCTGCGACCTACTGCTCGTGCTGTCTCTCGTGTTCGCTGCTGTCCACGTCGGACGGGCGCTGCGGTGCGCGTGCACTGAGAACTTGAAAAAGTGCACTAGCATCCACGAGACACCGGCAGACTTTCAACGCGCCCGGAGCACGTGCAGAGATTTGGGAGGTGAAATAATGCAAGCTGGGTCCTCTCTCTCCAACGACACTATCACGTCCCTGCTGAACAACGCGAGCGGACTCTTCTGGACCGGGGTGAAACCAAACGCCTCGTGTTCAGCGTGCCCCCAGAAGTGCCTGGCTGTTTCCAAAGGTACAAAATGGACGGAGAGAGAGTGCGAGCGGACAGTCGATGGGTTTATATGTGACCGGGTTCGCTGGGACAGCGTCTGCTTCACGAACATGACGCAAAACGCCACAATTCTCAGTAATGATACATGCATCCACGGGCACTGCGAGCACGATTGTGCCAAAGTGCCCGGTGGGTACATGTGCTACTGTAAGAAGGATTTTAAACCTAGCAGAAAAGATCCCCGAATCTGCGAACCTTTCTGTTTATCGGCCACCTGTAAGAAGGTGTGTTTGGATAAAGACTACTGCAATTGCCCCTCAGGTTATATCACAGATGAAGACATTTGCACGGACATAGATGAGTGCACGTCCAACCACAACTGTGCGCAAAAGTGCATCAACACCTTAGGGAGTTACGCGTGCTCTTGCATGGAAGACCATATTCTTGTGAATGGCTTTGAATGTATTCCCAAAATGATTTCCACAACCACCCCCCATGGCCTGTTCCTCACTCCCTCTTTAAACTACACCCGCGGGGCTTTGGCCAGTCCGGGGGAGTATGTAGGGGTCGTGGTTTTTATCTTGTCAGCGCTCCTGGGACTCGGGATGCTCGTACGCTATTTTACTAAAAGCAAAACCGAAGAAGGACTGAAGGAATGTGATGAGCTGGAGGACGCACAGCAAAGGCTGTAGGGGTCTGACCCAGTAGTTAGGCTTAAGGACCGTCACTCTACCGATCACCTGTAGACGTGTGAAGGGCATGAATGGGTTAAAAGGAGATACGCACTGAAGAGCTCATGTTCGTTTTTTTGTATGTTGTTTATGCTGTTATTGCTGCTTTTACAGACATGTGGGAAACAGTTAGTACGTTGTTATTAACCAGTTATTGTTTTTTTAGTTAAAACTGGCTGGAGTGCTAACCTGCCTTTTCAAAGAGTTTTAATAGGTTACAGTAGTTTACCATAAAAAGGTATTTTGGGCTCAATGATATTATGCACTTTGTAAATGGGCCTGGAACATAGCTTTTTTGGACCTGATTGTACACTGACACATGATGTTAAATACAGACTGATCAGTCACAGGACTGCTTTTCTAATAGAGGATTTTTTAGGTTCAGCTTACACTGCAACAAGTTGAATTTGCAATGCAGTCATCATTTTAAACAAAGTGGTTTCTACACTGATTTGTTCTATATATCTAAAGAGATGTACATTTGAATCATGATATTCAAAGAAATAGCTTTAGGTTGAAGAAATAGTGACATGAAGAAGAGACTTTAATTTCTTGTTGCATCTAAGGGTAAATAAAATGTTTTAAAACTCCACATGCACTGGCTTGTTCTTTGCTCCTCTGATATAATGATATAATGATAAAAATGCTTACAGTGACACAGTTGGTACTCATTTTTCTTGTTCTATGTACAGATGTGGCAGGTACATTAAATCACACTCTACAGCCCATGATTGCCACATTCAGTCCTGTTGGGAGTGAAAAGCCTATTGGTGTTTCAGCACTGGATAGCAATGAACAAAATAGAATGAGACTTGCCATGATTAGATGTTCTGAACATGCTGAGCCTGTCCATTTTTTTACAATCACAGTTCATTCATCCAACTTTGTTTGTGTCATGACTTGACTATAAGACTTTACTTCTCAGTCTTATGTTTATTACACAATATTATATATGTAGACACTTTTATATACTAAATATATTAATCAGATACTATTGGCATAGCCAGTAAAGCATAACCGAAATAAAGATCTGGGTGATCATGAAAGAGTCTTCAAGTAGGTGTCCTACTTGGCTGTTGTATAAATAGTATGCACTGGTATATTCCAGAAAAGACATAATGCATGTTACTGATTCAACATGCTACTGATTCAACACCATGACAGTGAGAAAAGGCAGGGCTTACCTTATGAGAAATGTGCTGGAGTATGACTTAACTGCTTCACGGTAAACTGACCTGAAGGGAACTTTGACCCGTATTATACCAACCAGCAGCTTATCACGAGTGTACCTCACCTATGATCACCTGAGGAACGATAACCCAGCCTTAGTATTGCTTATCTGCTGCAGGGCAAGGAATACACGCTTTAAAGTGTTTGTTTATTAATAGTGGATGCGAAGAGGCCAGAGTCAAGTCAGGACGGAATTTCATAGTGATGGAACTGTGGGGTAGGTGTTCACGAGTGTGTTCTCTGTTTTGTATGAAGCTCTCCGGCAGAGCTGGGTGGGAAGGCAGCAGATGGGGGGCTCCACCACCACCAGCAGCAGCAGCAGCGGCGGTGGTGGGGTTGAGGCAGGTGACGCAGTTTTCCACACCGACCATCCTGCACCGTAATCGTAGAGGATGAGCAGCAGCGGCCCCCCTGCTTGATCCAGTATAATGGGAATAATATGCGGAGCATCATGAGGAGCTGTGTGTGTTTTCCGTGGCGGTGTGTTCACCGTCACACCCCGAACCGTGGCGAGGAGATACTGGCTGATCACTGAGCCCCCACAAAGCACGGATACGACATTAACGCTCTCTCTCTTTCTCTTTATCGCTCTCTTTCTCATTCCCTCCGCCGTCCACATTTCAGAGCTTGACGCCCGATGAGCTGGACTAGGTGAGAAGATGTTTCATCATGCTGGGAGGCAGGCTAAGACATCTGGGTTTGTCCGCATTGCCGTCTTCGGCCCGTTTCTCATCATTTTCAGCACCACCATCCCCCTCCAGCAGCTGGTCACAGCCTTCCCAGACCCCACAATAGGTAAGAATCAGACACCTAGCGGTTAATGTTCCAGCTAAACACGTTTATTCTGGACTAGCGGTTGTTTTGATAGGATGGAGACGAAAGGATAGCTGAGGTATCGAGCCCCACACATGTTTATACTCCACCCTGCTTATCTCCTCAGCCACTACTCCATTGTACCCACTGAAAGACAGCCCACTCTCTTTTTCATGTTTCCTGTTCGACCGTTGCTCATGAAGCAATGATTTAACGAAGCAGATATTTCTCCAGTTACTTAGTGTGTATCCATGTGCCCATGTATGTGTGTGTGTGTGTGTGTGTGTGTGTGTGTGTGTGTGTGTGTGTGTGACACATTCAGTAGAGCAGTTTTGCAGAGATCCAGGTGTTCCAGAGCATGGACACAGAACACCAAGCAGCGGTGTGTTCTTTGAGAACTCAGTGGCCAGGTTTTCTTGTATAGAGGGATACAGACTAAAGGGTGCCACAAAGATCACATGTACACGCTTCCAGAATGGATCGGTGGGTTGGAGACCGAGCCTTAAACCACTGTGCCTTCCAGAAGGTGAGAATTTAAGGCAAAAAGTTCCCCAAAGTAGCGGTTTCCTGTGCTGGTTCTGTAGTTCACCTGACACGCACAGTGTTGGTGGTCTGCATGCTTATGCACCTAATAAGATAATTAACAAATCCTTCCTAATGTAAGGTTTGAGAATCAAAGCAAGAAAAGCATTTATAAATATGGGATGGAGGTGCTAGTATTAGGAATCACTGATTTGGGGTTGGTGGTAGGTGGAATTTTATAAACCAGCCTAAGAAATCATATTAATGTAAAGCTAAAATCTTGATTGCATTTAAAATTAGGCATTATCTGAATGGCTTTCAGTGTTTAATATCTACCCCTTTTTAATGTCCTGTTTCATTGCAGGAATGCTCCATGACTGAAGAATAGTGAAATAGTAGCTCTGTCATGTCACCAAGATGAATGAAGGGGCTTTGGAGAAAAAAATTATATTATGACAAGTGGCCATTAGTTCACACAGTTATAATTACAAGGCATAAGGTTTACACATTGGGAAAGAGATCCTTGTGTTTATTGGGGTCAGCTTAGAAATTATATAGTTTTTTGTGAATTAGATTTTATAGTGAATATTACAAGAAAAGTCTTAAAGAAAAAAACATGTATACAAACCTAGGTCTTAGCCCTTAAATTTTAACTGCTTTAAATGTTTGTTGTGAAAACTATCAGTGTTCGATAATGGAATCAATAGCAATAATGCATTGGCTCATGAGATTCATGGAGCTTGTCTTCTACAACCCTTCTTCATATTTAACAATGGTGTTGTAAACTAAGCTATTTAAAAATGGACCAGATTGTGGCTATAACATAACTTATTTATACCCTTCGTAGATTGTCTCCCTCCATATATCGAGGATGCTGATGTTGTTAACAAGACTTACAGGCCTGGGGATAGCCTCGATATCAGCTGTCATGAGGGATTTCAGATCCGATATCCCGACATGGATAACATGGAATCAGTTTGCCAAGAGGATGGAACATGGGAGAACCAGCCACTCTGTCAAGGTACAATGTAATCTGACTGTAATCATATTAAGCGCTCTGTATCTATACATATAGACACAGTAAATAGAGCCATTGTCCTGAACAATAGCTGGTGTGGATTATAAAAGTGCTCTGTACATTATTTATGTGATGCATTAATAGGAAAAAATCTAAATGGACAGAATATGGTTATTTTATCAGGCAATGTTTAAAATGAGATGTTGTTTACACTAGTTCTACATCTGTTCAAATCTGGTCTTTGTTTTCTTCTCAGGCTGCCTGCGCCCTTTGATTCCTCCTCACAGTTACATGAACATCTCTGAGACTGAGTTTTCTGTACCAGTCGGAACAGTGGTCTACTATCAGTGTTACCCTGGTTACAAGCTAGAGGGGGCTGAATTACTGGAATGCATGTACAACCTCATCTGGTCAGACGTGCCACCCCGGTGCCTTGACGTTGAAGGTGATTGCAATATTATAGTCCACATGCACCTTCTATGTTATTTTATGGGAACATCACCACATGTTTGTTCTGTTGGACAAGTGATTGAATACCAAAGAAAGGTTACATACCTTATCTCAGCTCAACTTCCTTTTCCCCAACTCTGTTTCTCTTTACAGTCTGTCCCTTACCCCCGATGGTAGAGCATGGAGATTACATGTGCCACCCCCATCCATGTAACCGCTACATCCATGGTACTGTGGTAGAGTTCTACTGTGATCCTGGCTATCATCTAGCGAATGATTACAAATACATCACCTGTCAATACGGGCAGTGGTTTCCTCAGATGCAAATCTACTGTATTCAAGATGGTGAGTCCAATCATGAGATAGACAAGAGCTGAAAATGGCACAAACAAAATATTTGATGGATAAAGGAGTATTCATGCGGTTGAGTTATAATAGTAAAGTGTTGTAATGTCTTTTCCAAAAAGCGACAATAATGGTACAATAAGACAACAATATCTGTAATTGTAGCATAATGCATTTCACCTCATTCAGTTTATGAAGTTGAAAAGATAAATAAGATACGCTGCCAGAAAAATGATCAAATTCCATTTTTGAAAAGAGCCTTTTTAAGAGTGCAAGACTGGAGTTTTGATTAATTCCTACAGAGACCACCTATCCAGGCTTCCAGGACTCCTTATTTACCACATGGAAAGTGGTGGCATTCACTGCATCCAGTGTGCTGGTAGCCCTGCTTTTAGTGATCATGGCAAAGGTGTACCATTTCAAGTGCAAGACCCACCGGAATTCAAGGTAACACAGTGGTTTATCTGATTCAATAATAGGCTGATTAGTCAGATCGAATATTTTAGAGAAGTGAAAGGGAGGGCAGAGCAGGGTTTCCACAGGAAAAATGCATCAGTTGCTTTCTACTTGGTTTATGTTGGATGAAATGCAAAATAAAATTGAATAAAGAGGAACTAATAATTACTGTCTTTTTAGCGAGGAGCAAGAAGACCATAGGGGTCCGAATATCCTTGTAGTGGATGGTGTTGCTGTATCTCTTCCTTCCTATGAGGAGGCAGTGGGCAGTTCTAATTATCAACCATCGCATACGTTGCCCCCTGCTGCCCTGGGAAGTGCACAGCTCTCAGAGGAGCAAGACCCACCTTCATATCCAGGGTACACAGAAAGTCAGAATGGTGCTCCATTGGACATTGGGGAGGGAGAGACATGTGACAGCATCTCAGATACATCAGAGTGTCTTCAGGCCTCACATCCATCTTCTTCACATGCTGTAGGACTGAACAACACATCAGAAAAGAATGTGATCACCTCCATGGACGAGACTGCTTCCACAAGCCCCAGCATAGACATAGCAGATGGTAAGCTGTTTTATTTCTACCTATCGCTATAGATGTAACACTGCTGTGTGAGATATACACTATATTGACAAAAGTACTGGGACGCCTGATCGTTACACCTACAGGGAGTTGAATTTCATTCAAATACATAGACTTTAATATGGAGTTGCCCCACTTCGCAGCTATAACAGCTTCCCCTGTGCTTTGTGCACTTGGGCACAGTCTTGCTAGAATAGGAAAGGGCCTTCCTCAAACTGTGTCCACAAAGTTGGAAGCATGGCATGTCAAAAATGTCTTGGTGTGCCGATGCATTTAGATTTCTCTTCACTGGAAGTAAGGGGCCTAGCCCAAACCGAAAAACAACTGAAAAACAGTTGTGTCACAATACTTTTGTCCATATAGTATATGTTGCATTGTGTGAGGTTATAGTGTGTAGTGGATAATTGTTTGTAGTGTGTAACTGTTTGATAACGGTGCATGTTTTCTGACTTCTTTTCTATAGAAATTCCTCTTGTGGAGGGCAGTGAAGAGGACTGCTGATTGCTGTAGATATCCACCTTGAACTTTGGATCTTCTTACTACTTTTGTTGGCACTCCATACTGATTAATTAATTTAATTTGACACACACCTATTTATTTCTCTTACCAAATATGGTTGATATTAAAGAAAGAGCACACAACACACTAGCAGGGCAATATAGGCAATAAGAGTCACGTTTGTCATTTCTCACGCTCCTATCATGGGAAAAAAAACTATGCATTCATTGAACAAACTGTTTAAATGGAAATCTTACATCATCTCTCAAAGATACAGCAGTTACCAAAGGGAAAATGAAAAATTTACATAGCCTTTAGGCATTAAACTAAATCATGCTTTTATTCGGTTAACTGTCTGGGTAACCTTGAAATACTGTGTAAAACACATCACAAAACACACTGCTTTTAAGTCCCACTCAGAATCTGTATTTGTTCTTGTTTGGAGATGATAAAGATTACCAGTATGCCATTCAATCGTATTTACAAATATTTGATAAGTGTAATCTGAGCATTAGATTTCACCAATATGTTTGACGCTAACACGTCTAGACATGTTCATAATTAAAAACAGGCTTTCTTAAATTATTTCTCTCTTTATTTTGAACACAAATAAATATAAATTAAATCATCTTGTTCATGTTACCGTTACTGAAGTTTTGTATTCTTTAAAAAAAGGACTGAAAATCAAACAAAGTTGGCAGGGATAGACCTTGGGGGGGAACTGACTAAAATGTCATTTTTATAACATGACTGGTCATTCATGGAAGTCCTAAATTCACACATAGACAAACATCTCAAGGCAAATAATTTTTTTAAAGTATAGGATATCCTTCACTTTTCATGCTGAATAGCCTGCCTGTCACATCCGCTTCCAACCTGACACCATAACCCCTAGTTTGGCAGTACAGTTCACATAAAGAAAGACAAGCAGACACACCCATCCCACCTAAGAACAATGTCCTCTTACAGTAAAAATAAACCCTTCCGATTTAGGCACGGACGGGGTGATGATGCACTGCCTTTCCAAGGTTCCAAAGTTCCTGGAATGCACTCATCCAAATTTCAAAATCTAAATATAAGCCTACCCATTCATTGTTCCATATGGTGAAGTGATGTGTGTAACCCCTAAACAATCTAGAGTATTCCACATGTACCAAAGAGTGAAAACCCCAATTTTCTCTTGTTCCAAATCTTCAAAAACATAATATGAGGCAAAATACACAAAATTTAGGTTTTAAATGGTGAATTCTTTTACTGGATGAAAAAAGTTATTTCATTACTTAAATAAACCTTTCCAGCAATGTAAAACTGGATAAAGCACACTATGCCATTCTGGATTATGGATAACATACAGATGTAAAAAAGAGTGGGAGAGTCATTTTGAGGTTCTTGGACATAAAATGGATACCCTTGAACACCCCAATGGGCTGAATATTCGAAAGTGGTGCTTTTTGAAAGGTATTACATGTAGTGCAAAGCTAGCATGACAGTCTACACTAACATCATACCAACAGTCAAACATGGTGGTGGCAGTGTGATGGTGGTGGGATGCTTTGATGCTTTAAGGCCTGGGTGCAAATGTGTGTGTGTGTGTGTGTGTGTGTGTGTGTGTGTGTGTGTGATTTCTCTCTGGTATTATTTTGGCCCTGCGTCCCAATACTAAATGGATTTAATTCACAGGGCCTCTTAATAGACAAAAGCACTGGGACGGAATGCCGTTGAACTCTACGGTCGAGCATCCCAATACTTTTTTCTCCGCTCCCTATCATACAGGAAATAATGTCTCATACAGGAAATAGCGAAAATGAAGAGACATTTTAGCAAAGTTTTTATTTTGTAAACCACATTCAGTCTCATTCTTATTCGTCAACAATATTACATTATTAATTTTATTAAAGGTATCGTCACATGACCAGCATTTACGTTGCGTCTTTGTCACGTGATAAATGTTCGTTGACGAAGATATTTAGTTGATGTCGAAAGCAACACTACTTTGAATCCCGACCCCACTGAGATGCTCTGGCAAGACCTAAAATGAACAATTGATGCTCTAAAGTCCTCCAGTTTGAGTTAGAGCTATTCAGAGTGGGCCAGAATTCCTCCACAGAGAAACACAAAATTAAGTTTAAATGGTGTCGTCATTTTTTTCATTTCGTTTTCATTAATCATTTAAAAACATTTTTTGTTTCCTCATATTCTCCTTGTCTTAAATCACATTATTTTGTATGATAATCTGAAACCATTTTCAAATTATTGTAGATAAAAAAGAAGAACTGAAAAATGAACAATTGTACAGATAAACCTTGTGAAGGAACTCAATATCATTTAAGGTCAGCTCCAAAACGTATTTCATTTTAATGTATAACATAACTTTGGACATTCATGGAAGTCTTAAATGGACTATGGGGGCTCTACATTTTAACTGTGAGTTACAATTGGCATTTTAACTAAAAGAATAGTTTGGTGGGAACTCTACTTCTATGTAAACTGTTTAACTGAAAAGAAACTTATTTTCTGAACTAACTAAAAAGAAATTTTAAAAAAGCTACCAGGCTACTTTAATACCTGGAGTTAACTGACAAGTTAACATAACTAAAGTCTATGTTTTACATCTGTACAGTTTACATCAGTATGTTTAACATGAATACAGTGACTTTAAAATGTTACTTTTTACATTATTTTTAATGTCTCAAAAACTGCTTCCAGTTGTTTTAAGGGTGGTAGCTAAAAGCAGAATCAATCTCTTCCCACTCTGTAACAGTGTAATGGCAAATTCATTTTACGTTGATAAGATCTACACTGCATTATGGATAGTGTGTAGATCAGCAAAGAGGCATTGACAGATCAATTAATTTGCAGGCTGAGAGTTGTTCAGGACATCCCATTCCAGTCTGGCAACAGAAATGAGGAAATATCCCTGAACCTAAGAATACTGCAGCTGACAGAAAATTACAGGTCTAATCTTAAAGGGCATAATGATAATCATTCATCAAACAAAGTATTACAGAGTTGCTGGGGCGTGGGAGAAAGCGACAAATATCAGAAAAGCCGAAAAAACAGTATTTAAAAAAAGTAGAATATGCAAAAATTCATCAAGAATGATTAGGGCCAGTTACCCAGATATAACCTATGAACCTTCCAGTAATCATTCAATGAATAATAATATGTGCAAATATATGCAGATACAATGCTATGGTATGTGAAACCAAAGGCTGTGGTCCCTGAATTCAGAAAAATGTGAAAATCATTCTTTTCCTCTTTACTCTTGGTAATGTGGAGGGCAAAAACACAAGAAAAATTATCATTATGTTCAAATGCATGTTCCGCATTAGTAATTTTACAAACATCAGGTAGCAGGCAAGATAATATCAATACAATTAAAAATATCAGCACACAAAGGAGTAGAGGGAAATTGCTGATAAAACAGCAAGACAATAACTAGAGTCAAAGTCGAGATTCGAGCCAAAAAATACATCTGGAGTGGACTGAGAGAGATATCAGAGGGAAATTAAAAGGGCGGGGAGTAAGACACTTAAAGAATAAAAGAAGGCTGAGCCAGATAAGACAAGAAGAACAGAACAGAGGAAAGAGATGAAAGCACTCAGACTGGACAGGTTATTTCGGAAAATACACTGTATGGATAAAAGTATTGGGACGCCTGACCGTTACATCAACAGGGACTTTAATGACAATTCAAATACATAGACATAGCTATTACAGCTCTGTGAATTTTTGCTCATTCATTCTGTAGAGCATTAATGAGGTCAGGCACTGATGTCAGACAAGAAGGTCTGGCTCACAGTCTCTGTTCCAGTTCATCCCAAGGGTGTTGGATGGGGTTGAGGTCAGGGCTCTGTGCGGGCCAGACAAGTCACTCTGAACTCATCCAGCCCTGTCTTTATGGAGCTCGCTGTATGCTGGAACAGAAAAGGTTCTTCCCCAAACTGTGTCCACAAAGTTGGAAGCACAGTGTTGTGCTAAAAGCATTGGTATAGCATTAAGATGTAAGGAGTCTAGCACAAACCCTGAAAAACAGGAGTGTCCCAATATTTTGTCCATATAGTATATACATAGATGCAAAACTGAGACAGTCAGAAATGTTCTTAGAGGAAACTCAATACTACAATCATAGACTGAGAGAAAGGTTGAAAAGTATTCTTAGGGGAAATTAGCAACAATGGTATAGAGGAGACTGACCTATTGCAGGAGCATTTGTTGACATGTAGCCGAAATGTCAGTCAATAAAATTAAATAAAAACAGGACAAATTAAAGCCTGCTTTGCAATGTTTACGTAAAAAACGCATATTTGGTCTGAACAATGAACAACGAAAAAAAATATGAAAAAAGGACTTTTGTTCTTTTAAACAGACGTGTCATCATGTTTTTACAGCCATTATTATCTCAAAAAGTTTTAACCTAAAGATTTTAGAGGGACATACAGTTTGCTATCTTTGGTGGAAGACAGAATACTCATGTCACCTATAATATTAGCTATAATTTTGCCTCCTGTGAAATTATTGGGTAAAATGGTGTTTCCTACAATATAACTGAATATATTATATAGATACAATATATAAATATATGAAGTGAGACGTCCTGGCGCCTTTTACGGCTCTATATAATGTTTTAGGGTTTTTTTTTATTTGTAATACAATCACCAGGACACCGGGTTTGCATTCTATGATGTGGGTGAAAAATAATGATAACAGTGGCTCAAGTAGCAAGATCTGCATATTAAATTATCTGTTTTGGCGAGGGGCACAACTACTCACTTTTTTGGGGTATGCAACAATAATTTTGGCACCCCCCACCCAACCAAAATAAAGGTATAAAAAACATGTATATTTACAGATTATAAAAAAAGGAAAAAAGTAAGAAAGTGGAGTAAAATGTAAGATATTTTACATTTGACCAAGTTCAAATAAAAAGTCTACCAAAATACTTCAAATGCTTCAAAAATGTACTTCAGTACAGCAACTATTACAAGTACTTTGTTACTATCCAGTCCATCACTGGCCGAGGGACACAGTGGGAAAGATTATGCCATGCCTTAGCACTTCCCCATTTGTCAAGTATAGAATTGGCCAGAGGAAACAGAACTAGGCTAGTGTGTTTCTTGTGAAATTGTATTTATTAAAAGAAAACAATTTGAATATTTAGAACTGTAAAAATAAAAAAAGAATAAAGATTGTATTTTAATGTTACAAGATCACAATAATTTACAACAACTGTTCTCTGCATTTAACCCATACACCCAACTGAAGCAATCTGTGCCTTGCGCCTTGCCATCAGTAGTGCCGTTCTGCCCTCTTGTGGCCGTATCTATATTACAGTCCATTGTATAAATATGTCGTTTCGTGAAATGTCCGGCCTCCTTAAAGTGTTCTAATATGTCAGACCCCACCAGATGGCATTCTGGCAGAATCCATCTGTTGTTCGCGCAGTAACAGACTGTTTCAGTTGGGTGAATGGGTTAAAGGCAGAGAACAATTGCTTACATGCAGAGAATAAAGTTCTTCAAAGGGCTCTAATATAGATACTAACACACGAGGGCACAACTGGTTGCAAGGCGCCACATTGCCCCCTGGTGGCAACATTATAATACAGTACGTTAAATAAGTCGTAAAATAAGTCGTAAAATAACAGTCTTCTTTGAAGGACAGTAATGTGGATTTTACCACAAGATTTACCACAATGTGTTGCCGGACATGATGCTTCCTTAAGAGGACGGCCTTCACGAATCACTGCCACCTATTGTATTGATTTCAAATTGCATTTTAAGGGGAAACGGAAACTTAATTGCCCGGAACACTACCATGACAATCTCTAAATAGCTGTCTTAGCTCACATTCCTTACAATAGCCTTTTCGAACGTAAATAGTTGTTTATTTCATTTAGGTTATTTTCGATAATAAAACTAGAACAAAGCTTACCTGAACTGCATCTGAAATGCAGTTGACGAGGAGAAATTCCATGCAAAATGCCACGGACTGCGCATGCGCAACGACAGGGGGTGAAACGGTCGGACAAAAACCTCAAAATATCAGGCCTTTTTTTTCTCTTTCTGAATTGTGCACCTGATAACTTTTTTACTCTCTCCATCCTGCCGCAAATAGATGCTCCGCCACGTCAATGAGCGACATGCTACAACTCCCCCGCCCCTCCCTCCACTGGGGTGAATAAGTCCTGTGGAAAGAAAAGGAGGGGGCGCCCGTAGTGGCAGCATCGCTGGTCATAACATCTACTGCAAGTGGCATATGCATGATTTAAAAGCACAACAACAGTTTTAAAACATAAATGCCAGTAATATTTTTTCTGTCCCTCCCTTGTTTTGGAGCCCCACCTTTCGGTGCGCCCATATGCACCGCATATACTGCATACCCCATTTTTGCGCCACTGATTTTGGTTGTAATGTCCGGGATTCTTCACCTGCTAGCTATTGTTGAATGTGCCATTATCGCCATCTACTGGACAGGCCACGAGTCTAAGAGAACAAAAATGAAGTTAAACTACATTTAAGTGAATGAAAATGTGGGAACTATTTGAAATCAGCGCATTGAACTGCATTGACGTGCCTGTATAATGTGCAGTTTTATTTGTCTTACTCTGATGGGGCGTGGGACAGAAATGTGATGAATGGGTTCTTACGTCCTGGGGCGGGGGCAAACAGAGCTTCAGCAGATAAAAATGCTGGCCTGTTTTTTTCACTGTGGATCATCAGTTACACTGATGTGCCTCCTCGTTTCTTCTGGTCTCGTTAATGCTTTGATTGCAGACGCATTTAATTTAAATACACACTGACGAAAGTTAATCACTGTCATATTCATATAAAGCCATTACGCTGAACTTAGGTCACGTTAGGTTTTTTACTGGTGACTTGTAAATCCTGTCCATATTGAAAGACTATAACAAAGAATTTATGAGCCTATAATGGTCACGTGCTTGTATTTCAAATATGAGTCACTGCTAAAATTCTAACAGGTGTTTTAAAATTATGGCAACATCATTGCATTGCATCACTTTGCATTTAAAGTTCGATTTTAATTAGTTGGATCTCTGTGCGCCCTGCCTGTCCAAACCAATGCAACCAATGCAATTTCAGTGCATTTCTGTTAGAGAAGTATTGCATGGGTGCAGATGTTTTGGAGCTGGTGCGCACGCCAAAATGGAGCGCGTGCGCGCAAAAGGCTAGCGCTTTACGCACGTACACAGAACCACATACACACAGAAGAAAGACACACACACACACACACACACACACGCACACACGCAGGCACGCACTCGAGGGAAAGCATTCGTTCACTCTCTCGAGCACACGGCAAAAATGCCGAGCGAGAGGGCTCTTCAGGGTGAGGGGCACTGGAGCCTCAAGCTTTCCATCTCTCCTCACCTTCAGCGCGTGTTCCTGGTTGTGTTTGTCCTCGCGTCTCTGAGAAGAGCCCGGTCGCATCCTCAGTGTCTGGACTTTCAGCCCCCCTTTAAGCCCCCATACCACCTGGAGTTCTGCACCTATTACGAGAAATTTGGCTGCTGTGACCAGAAAACGGACAATATCATTGCGGAGAGGTACTGGGACTTAGTGGACCTGCTGGGTGAAGAAGAATATGAAATGTGTGGAGACTTGGTGAAAGACATCGTCTGCCAGGTATGCACTTTTCATTGACTATAAATATCTGAATCATCAGTCACGTGCGGCACTCTTTGCACTCGTTTACATTAGTTTTATTGCGAAGTGATTTTTAAATGCATTGCACCATTGCTTTCAAAATAAAATGCAGAACCAGTGTGTTAATGAGAAAGGGCACACCTTATCATTCTATTATTTTGTGAATGAAATGTGGATTATCTTCTTATGATGTAAAACATTCTACCATTTGCAATATTGTGCAGTGTTTTTATCGGGTGCTAAAACATTATCATGCAACAGCATTACATACACTACCGATCAAAAGTTTTAGAACACCCCATGTTTTCTGTTTGTTTGTAATGAAATTCAAGCGGTTCAGTGTCTCAATGTTCATTCGGCAGAAATTTCTTCCCAACTCTGCAGCAGGAGTTCCCATAAGTGTG
>JBBPDH010000001.1:29093247-29110971 GCA_037974565.1 Clupeocharax schoutedeni
AGCGACTTCCATTCCCTAACTACAGGGGCAGTCTCCCTGGAGCAACTTGGGGTTAAGGGTCTTGCTCAGGGACCCAGCCCAGTGTTGGTTTGCTGAAGGTAGGATTTGAACCTACAACCTCTTGAGCCAGAGGCAAGTATCCTACCCACTGAGCTACCCCCACCCCCACACAAAAAATGACATCAGTCAAGACAGGTGTGACATAGCAAGCATGCAAACGCATGCGCTGGAATTCAGAATTCAAATCTGCATCATTGCTGACGATGTTTTATAGGAGTGCTCGCCTTACGCTGCACATCTGTATGATGCTGAAGACCCGTACACTCCAGTGCGCCACTTCCCGGGACTGTGCTTCAGCTACTGCTCCAACTTCCACACTAAGTGCCATTCCGTGGTCAAGTATTTGACAGACAGCAAGACCCTTCAAGAAACGTGTGAGAAAGACCCCTCGCTCTTCTGCAACTTGATAAACCTTCCCGACCAGGACTACTGCTATCCCAGCGTGCTCCAGAACAGCGAGCTGTACAGTAACCTGGGAAAAGTGGTGGAGGACCCAGAGGGCTGCCTGCAGCTGTGTCTGACAGAGGTGGCCAATGGGCTGAGGAACCCTGTGCTGATGCTCCACAGTGGGGATGGCACCCACCGCATGTTTGTGGCCGAGCAGCTGGGCTTCGTTTGGGTTTTCCTGAGAGACGGCAGCCGCCTGGAGCAGCCCTTCCTGGACATGAGCGGTGATGTGTTGACTTCGCAATGGCTGGGTGATGAGAGGGGCTTCCTGGGTCTGGCCTTTCACCCTCAATACAGAAACAACAGTCGGTTCTTTATCTACTACTCCATCCTGGTCAACAACCAACTGGAGAAGATTCGCATCAGTGAGATGAAGGTTTCAGCACATGACATGAACGTGGCAGACACCAGCTCGGAGAGGTAAACGAAATCAGAGAACTTGGGAATGATTTATTATGAGAGTCTGAAAAACAGAATACTGCCTCTTTCATATTTTGTTCATATCTCTCAACATGATCATTTTAAAGATAGAATTTCAATCATTGCGTTATTGGCTCATTTTAGGGTGCTACTAGAAATTGTGGAACCAGCTGCAAACCATAATGGCGGACAGCTTTTGTTTGGTCTGGACGGATATCTTTACATCTTCACGGGAGATGGTGGAAAAGCGGGTGATCCCTTTGGAAAGTTTGGGAATTCTCAAAACAAGTGAGATCCAGAATAATTCCAGCTGAAAAACGAGCCCCTTAGCCTGTCTGAAATTTGGCTGATGTTTTTTATTGTTATTTAATGACCCTGCATGTATTCCTCCTAAATTTTAGTAGAGTTAATGGAAGCAGTTTCATTATTAAAGTCGTCAGCTTCTTAAACTTTCTTCTTCTTAGACATAGCCTTTAAATACAGCCTTCAATTTTATGTATCAGTTTAATTAAATGCTTATCTCTGATTACAGATCAGCTTTACTGGGCAAAGTTCTTCGTATTGATGTAGATCGGGACAGTAATAATGGAAAGCCCTACAAGATTCCTCCAGATAATCCCTTCATCAGTGAGCTGGATGCCAGGCCTGAGGTCTTTGCTTATGGCGTGCGGAACATGTGGCGCTGTTCAGTGGACAGGGGTGACCCAGTGAGCCGCTATGGCAGGGGGAGGATTTTCTGTGGTGACGTTGGGCAGAACCGGTATGAAGAAATCGACATCATTGTGAAAGGAGGAAACTATGGCTGGAGGGCTAAAGAAGGCTTTGAATGCTTTGACATGAAATTATGTCAAAACTCCTCACTGGGTGAGCTGAGCTGGATTGTCTTACAGTGAAGTTACTTTTTCTTTGAGTTCAGCTTCCTTTATTACATTGACATGTTATTTATTTGCGAATGGTAAAATAACAGCTTCTCCAAACATAACTTCTGCAGCACATTATTTTAAAACATTTCCCCAGGAACAGCTGGCCTCTATGGCTAGTAGAGCCCTACTTCTCTTTCAAAGAACAAAAGGCATCAAAATGAGGTTAATTTTTGTCATCCACATGGTTTTATTTGCTGCTAACCAACAAAACAGACTATTTTGGGCTTACATTGACCTAGAAACAGCTTTACCAAGGTTTGATATTTAAACAAACTAATTTGCTCCTTACTAGTAGGTCATTGTATAACAGGTATGTTTCTGCTTTACAAAATCATTTAAAAATACTTGAAGGGTTTTCAAATGGTACTACAGTTTGTGAGTTACTGGTGATTTCTTTGCTAAACCCATCCAATATTATTATCAGCCATCACTGCATTTTTCTGCAAATGTTAATGAACATTAACTTTATATTTGATTAACTTATGTTTGATTAATTAGATTAACAAAAATAGACACATGAAAACGTTTGTGGCACATGCAAACATTTAGGCCCCACAGTAAGTCAATGCATAGAATCACCCCATTGACAGATATCACAGCTTTCAAACACTTTTTGTTGTCATTGAAATGTTTTTCTCCTTTTGTTTCAGGAATATCACCGAACTGGAAGCATTTCTAAGCTGTCTTGCACACACAAGCATGTTTAGATGTCTGCCTAAATACTTTAAGTGATGTTCAGACCTGCAGTGTTGCCCTTAACTTTCATTTCATGGTGGAACTTGTCTTAATGTCTTATTAATGGACATCACCTGACCCATAGATATTCACCAACAGTTTTCAGATAGTTAAAGAAGTTAAAGACGTCTGACCATCAGCTCTGGAACTGATGAATCGGTTCATGTTAATGTGAAGTTGTAATACTTTTGATTTGTTTTTAATAGTTTGAGTTGCAGAGCAGAGAGTTTGTGTATTTCTATTCACTTCAGAAATGAATTCTGACACAACATTAACACAACATTTGAACAAATCTAAAATGTCAATATGGGCATTAAAAAAGGTTACTGGCAAGTATAGCTGAGATGTTTTGCTCCATTTTAAGCAGTCACGCCCTCCTTTAACCTTTCTAATATGATCTTAAGTGAACACCTACCTAAATCTTTGCTTGTTATATTGCCCACACTTTTAAAAGAAGTCCTTATAGGCAATGGCTCTCATAAGAAAACCACAAACTTCTATATAAGTTTCATGTGGGCAGTTCAACCTGCAGCATCAACATAGCAAACCCAAGAGGACAAATTACAGTCTAACTTTAACATATCTTTGCAGATGACATTCTTCCCATTTTTGCCTATGCCCACCATGTTGGAAAGTCAGTGACTGGGGGCTACGTTTACAGAGGATGTGAGTCGCCCAACCTCAATGGTCTTTATATCTTTGGAGATTTTATGAGTGGGTAAGAAACAGAGGCACTGTGGAAGTTTATCTGACAGCACAGGCTGTTTTTATTTCAGTTTATTGCCTTTTACCTTAAAGCCAATGTCTCTTGGTGGATTATGCGTGCTCAAATCCCTGCAGTAAGCTGTGGAATGGCATTGGTATAGGATTTCAGTTTACCTGTCTTGAAGCTATGATGAATGCCTTTGTCTTTGTCCAGACGACTGATGGCTCTAGAGGAGGATAAGAGCAGTGGGAGCTGGAAGGAGAGGAATGTGTGTATGGGTGACACTAAGACCTGCTCGTTTCCTGGCCTTATCAATCACCACCACAAGTTTATAATCTCGTTTGCAGAAGATGAACCAGGTGGGTGTCTGCCAGAGTACTCTAAATCCCAAAGGAATAATGGGAA
Source organism: Clupeocharax schoutedeni (assembly GCA_037974565.1). Taxonomy (NCBI): domain Eukaryota; kingdom Metazoa; phylum Chordata; class Actinopteri; order Characiformes; family Alestidae; genus Clupeocharax; species Clupeocharax schoutedeni. Next base: position 29,096,944 of record JBBPDH010000001.1, read on the forward strand.
TTACAGTAAGGCTACAAATGGCATTTATGCAGAATTAATTTATGCCTTTTTTCATTTTGTGTCCTCCTTTATGAAGGGGAGCTCTATTTTCTGGCAACTTCATACCCAAGTGCTGTGTCCCCCTATGGAACTCTCTACAAATTTATGGACCCATCTAGGTAAAATATGCTGAATGTTCTGAACTGGACAAATGTTTAACATGAAATGTTATTACAAAAGAGAAGAAATGCACATATTAACAGGGCCCCTTGATAAATATGGGGCATTTTGTACTGACAAAAAATCCTGCATCTGTACAGTGTTTGTAGTAACAATTGTATATTTCATATCTACTGTTAGGGTGGTAGACTTAATGTGTTAAAAAAAAACGATTACAAAGATAAAGAAATCACTCCAGCTAATTCTTGGTCTAATTTACTTATAAATGATGCGGCTATATGTTGAATCAGCGTGAAAGTGTAAAGACCTTGGAGGTATGATACCACGCTGGCACGGAAACCTTTTACTACAGGTTTCCGTGCTACATAGTACGGTTCACATTCCTTCCTCAGAATTCTTGAATCCTCAGTTCAAGCTTAAGCCAAAAGGCCCTTTTCCAGTCTTCTGGAAAGTGTATGTTAGACTGGACTCACCAGCAGACAGATCCACTCAGACATCTCAACTTATTATGCAAGCAGTCAATCATGTAAACTGTTCCAGAATATTTAATGTAATCTTTGTATCATGATACTGTATACATTATTTTGCGCACAGAGGAACAGGATTTTAATATAAAAGTGATTCACTAACTTTAAAAAAACATACGTAAAATGACTTGCTTGTTGTCCTGTCAAAATGTCCCTAAAAGACGTTTTGTTGGTTTTAATCCTATCTGTCCGTTAAAATATCTGCAGAGACTTTTCTGCACATCCGAAATCAATTTTACTAATCGGTAAACCGTACCTCTGTCACAGCTGTTCCTTATTCTCCAGCTTTTTTTTACACACGTTCACAGAGCAGTGGAAACATCAAGAATGGATGCCATTAGGAGCAGCAGAAATTTATTGTTCATTATTGGGTTCAAAACCCTCTGAAATGGACTGATCTGGTCATGCTTTTCCAAAAACATCAGTCATAGATTTCTCTTTCATTTTTGGCTGGAATATGCAATGTGGTACTCACTTTACCATTTGTAGATCCATTAGGTTCCCTGCCAGGTGAGCAGAAATGTAAGCTTTAGGAAAATGAGGAAAATGAGAGACAAAATAGGAAAGATATTTTGGCGAGATAACAATTATGTATAGTTTCATGGTTGATGAGATAGTGTGAAATAGTGTGTGGACAAGTGCAGTTCAAAATCAAATGCCATCTGTTTACAGGAGAGCACCTCCAGGGAAATGTAAAAGCAAGCCACTTCCTGTGAAAGTGAAAGGGAAGAAAGTGCCATTCGTCCCTCAAGAATGTGAGTCTGAGCATCCTTTTTAGTCTTTGTTTGTATGTTTCCTTTGTGTCATTCTGAATGTTAGGGGTGTGAGCTGGTTAGGGATACAACTGTCAAAATCAGAACTGGCGGATTGATGCCCCACGTATGCAGTCGACCAATTTACTACATTTATTTTAACTGATCTCTACTGCAAATTTATGACTGAAATAATGTAAGGTATTTGAAAAGTGTGTAAATGCTGATAGGCCACCTGTACCAAAACATTACAATGACTTACTGGACTAAGTGGCCAAATGCCTCCAAGTATTGCTTTAACACTTTATTTCATGTCATGCTCTGACAAGTTCTGATTTTTGCAGATTAAACAAGTTATTTATCATTATATTATCACTTTGGGTGGTAGAATATACAAGAAATGCGCTCATATGTGCATATATATTTGGGTAGTTCAAAACGTTGGCCAGATTTATATTAGCCCTAGTTTATTTATATATACTTTCATGATAACTATATATATGTGACGGCAGTAAAGAAGTATGTCTGTGCATTCCGAGGTGAGGTGGCAATAAAAAGAGAACTGGAAATCTGTGACTTATACCGGTTTATAGCATGGCCTGAGGCCAGAGGTACAAGTAAAAAAAAAATTGTTGTTTTCATTTTAGTGACTGTCCTGGACACCAGTGAAATACCTACCAGGCCGCCTCTTAAAACAATCAAACTCACAACAAAACCTCCACTCACCAGTCCTCTGACAGCAGCTACCACAGCTATTCCAAAACAAAAGCCCTTGAATGGGACATTTTCAGTAAAACCACCAGAAACAAAGAAGAAGAAGATATCGTTGTATAAAGTCAAGCCCAAGTGTAAAAATGTCACTAGAAAGACACCAAAGAAAACTTCAGAAACTCATCAGAAGACGGTAACACAAACCAAGAAGAACATTGTTGTAAAAGATGAAAGAAAATGCAATGTTTCTTTGAACGCCTCAACTAAAGAACAAAAAATTAAACCAGGAAAACCAGCAAAACCAACCAAAGTGGACAAATCAGCTGTCTGGCCACAGAAGACTAAGAAGATGGAAGAAATGGATACAAAGAAATCTTTGACTTCAAAATCCAAGGCAACAGGACCTAAGAAGGTACCTGTGTGGTCCCAGAAGACTAAAGAGACCGAGAAAGAGATAAAAAAATTTGTGACTTCAAAACCCAAAGTAACAGGACCCAAAAAGGTACCCGTGTGGTCCCAGAAGACTAAAGAGACCAAGAAAGAGATAAAAAAATTTGTGACTTCAAAACCCAAAGTAACAGGACCCAAAAAGGTACCTGTGTGGTCCCAGAAGACTAAAGAGACAGAGAAAGAGATTGAAAAATCAGTGACTTCAAAACCCAAAGTAACAGGACCCAAAAAGGTACCTGTGTGGTCCCAGAAGATTAAAGAGACAGAGAAAGAGATTGAAAAATCAGTGACTTCAAAACCCAAGGTAGCAGGTATCAAAAGGAAACCTGTGTGGTTCCAAAAGACTAAAGAGACTAAGAAACAAGTAAAGAAATCTGTCACTCCTAAACCTAAGCCAAAGGGTCCCAGCAAGAATCAAGCCACAAGCAAAAAGCTGAAGGAAAGCTCCCTTTTTAAAAGGTGAAGATACCTTGAATTCCTCACATAAGTGCTGATGGCTCAACCTGAATTTGAAACAAATTAAGCTTTTAAATAGCTTATCGAAGCAACACTTAAGTTGCGAAGTTGTGTTGATCATGTGGTCTAAGAAGGTGGAAACGGCGAGTCTTTGCCACGTATGTAGATCCCCAGTCTGCATGCCATATGAAAGTTGTTCAAATGTTGATCCTAGTTTGGCATGTGGTTACATAATTAGTGCAGTGCAACAAGTTTAATTTCATATCAAAACAAACCCAAAATGGGGTAACTATATGTAGACAAGCAAGAATGTCGACTGTGTTTGAAGCTAAAATATGCTGTGTTGTAAAATGTACACATTTTATGAGTCTTCAGAAGCACAGAAATAACCATTTTTGATCTAAAAGAAAGTTTTGTGAAGCCACAATGGAATTGGTTTGCCTTTAAATAAACTCCAGTAAAAAAGACCATCAAAGAGCAATATACAGAATGCATGATAAGGTATGATTTATGCTTTTTGTCACTATTTTTCTTCCTCCAAAATGCAGTGTTTCTGTTTTTTTGAAGTCCTTTGAAATGACAAAAGATAAAAATACCCAGTATTCAAAGCATGCACCACAAAGGAGTTAATTTAATTGAAATGCAGCCAATTGGACATTTGTCCCATAATGACATTAACTGAAGAGGAAAGAGAACAACAAATATATTAAACTACCAGGAACCATGACCATGGGTAAAAAGATGGGTAAAAAAATTTTCCAGGCATGTTTCCTAAGTAATAAAGAACTCTTCTGAACTCTACCAGGCTGCATGTTTAATTTCTAGGATGCTGTTTAAAGCTTTCTTTACATTAGAGGGTTGCAGAGCAACTATTTTGTCCCAACAGATCACTGATGAAATGTGTGGACACACAAATTAGACCACGTCTGTTTGGGCCTTGCTTTGTGCACCTGTGGCACGGTCATGCTGGAACAGAACATATTCTTCCCCAAAATTCTCTAAAAATCTTGGCATGCTGAAGCATTAAGATTGCCCTTCACTGGAAGAAAGGGGACTAGCCCAAACCCTGATAAAAATGTGTGTCCATATATGGTCTTAGATCAGATTAATATCTGATTAGTGAGTATGATATGGTAAGATTATCTACTGCACAAGCATACATGTTCTGAGCTGTGATTTCTATGGTGAAGGCCTGTGCTATTAGTTTGTTCATTGCTTGCATGCATGCATATCATTTATCTCACATTACTGATTAGGATGTGTCAGACACCTGCCTTTGTTAGAGAGTCTACTTGTGGGCCAAGCATCTGATTATAGGACTGAGGGGCTGTTACTGATGCGACTGTGCATCCTCAAGTCAATTCCAATCTGAGCAAAAAATCAGTTGTGATCGTAGCCTAGCTTATATAATTGGTGAAATCTTTTGCAAGCAAAAGTACAACTTTAAGGACCAACACCAAATATCCAGTATATTATTGTAATCAACAACATCCTGTTTTCTGAAATAAAGAGTTTAACACAATTATCTCAACCACTTTTTAAAATGTCAAGAATCCAGAGAAAACACTGACCTCGTTTCAGAACAATCAGCCATGCTATGCTAATTTTCTGAGCAAAAGTATTTTGACGTGTACATCTTAGAGGCTTCATTAAATCCAATAGATAATCCAGAGTGAAACAGTAAAAAAACCCAATGCAAAGAAAACCACATAGCACTGAGAGCCTGGCACTAACAAAACACAACAAATCCCACAGGCACTGAATGCTATTGCTAGCTAAAAATTAGCATTAACATATGTAGTAATTATAAACTTATAATGACAAAGCGTATTTACAAACTGACAGTTTTACATTATATAGTTTGCTATATAGTGACATATGACAAACAAAAGTCCTTTGACTCACTTGAATAGCTCACATTTTATTTAAGATTGCTAGATTATTGTACTAAGTAGACTAGCATGCTATTATATAGAAAGCTAGCATTGGACAAACTAAGGTTAGTTAACTTTATTAACTTTATTAAATAAAGCAGGCACTAAGTATAAATTCAGCTTCACTGCATTGAAGACGATGGTCTTTCTGCCACCTGGTTTTACAGCAAAGTTGAGGATATTTTGCTTTAACTGATTATTATAATTGTTACAATACTGTTACAGTGGTGATACAGTAAGGAGCAGCATATAATGCGTGTACTATTAATCAGAATGCTGTGTAAAACTGTTGAACACACTTGAATCCATTTGATTCTTCCAGCTGAAAAAGTTCTTTACAGTGATGTTTCAAATCACAGGTGGCAGCTTCGTATGTACATCATCAGGTCTTATAGATAATGGCAGGGCTGTTCTCTCGGTTACAGCCTCACACAGCCTAAGACAAGGCAGTCAGGCTAAAAAAATGACATTTATAATTCTCCAGCATGTTCAAACCTGACTCCCTGCTTTCAGAGAGTATAGGCTAATGACAGGGATTTATGGCAGAGCTGTGATGTGTGTGAGAGCAGTTCCACAGCCAGAGGGTGAAAACTTGATGTCATGCATTTGCATTTAAAAGACAAAACTAACTAACTAACTTCCTGTCTTTAATACAAATGCTGGGCAAGCATGGGTTTGAAGGTACAGAACAAGCCCAGGCTCCTCTTTCCCATATTAAATGATATTGAGGATTAACATATCAGCGGGTTATTAGAGTCAAAATGGTTGACTGTAAGGCTTAAAGCACTAAAGGGTGCATTCAAAGCTGCGGAAAATCGCTGCGACTCCTAACGTTGTGTGGCCTTGGGATGTACTAATACAATTCAGGTGCTTCAGAAGAGAACAAGAAACCAGCTCAGTGCAATGTGTGCAAACCACAATGCAAACCAGAGAACTAATGATAGGCTATAGTCTTTTCAGTCCTTTCATCTGTTGGCAGCTTTTCAGAACCCACACTTTGGTGCCTTTTTTTGCTTAGAGGGAGCAATTAGGACAAATGCCCTCCAGTGTTAAAATGAGTCTGCAGGAGCGTCTGTGATTATGTAACAGTTTTAAACATAATTAACATTTTGTTTATGCTACACCATAAAGAATGCATTCAATAACAGAAAAAAATGTAGATCAATGACAAGAATGTTGCTAATATTCAATCTTTTAACCGTTTAGTTACAATAAACAAACAGCTTAATCTAAGAAACTCCAAGAAAAAAATCACACAATTTGAAGAGCAGAATATTTGAAGGATAAGACACATTTGGGCTGTGACAGTCATGTCAAAACCATGTTTGATCATTATTTTAATGCCTATTTTAGTGTGAATATTTTTCCTCTGTTACAGTGAATGTAGTGTTGGTGCTTTAAATCATTGTTGAGTAGATTCCTATTTTGTATATTTCTATAAAGTCAGGTGAGAATCTAAACATGCTACCATTTGTTGAAAATCGTTGCCTTTTCAAAGAGTGCCAGTCATTTTGGAACCATGGTATGTGTCATAGACTTCCTGTCATAGTAAAAGCTTGTTTTTAATGAGTTGAACTAATCAATATTGCAAAGGAGAGGGTGCGCCGAAATGAAAAGTCTGGAAAACATCCCATAACAGACCAGATGATGATTGTCATAACCCTGACCCCAATAATAGCAGGCCAGTCCTGCCAGCTTGGTGAGATATTTCACACAGCAGTGCTGGCCTCTGCTTGAAGTGAATCTGATGAACTCTCTCTGCCTCTGAGTCACAGGAAGAGCAAGACATGTTTACTTGGTCCAAATGAGTGACAAACATGCCAGCAGCAGCCATCTGCCCAGTTCATTAAAGAGAGCAGCTTTGTTTCCATTGATAAACCCTGCAGACAGTTCAGAGGGAGGGAGGGAGGGGATGAGGCAGGGGGGTGGGGTTTGCTGAAGCTATTATTTAGCCCAGTGGCTCCCTATTCTGGTCCTACAGTACTGCTATCCTGTATATTTTGGTATTTTACCTGCCACATTATCTCGAAAGTAGTCTCTTGTTGTTATAACTGTTTGTGGGTGTTTTTGGTGTTCTACATCTGCTTCATAGATTTTTTTTCACTCACTTGGCTGTTTGCTACTCATGGGTTGCTGTGCCATTTATCTTTTAGTTTCTTGTTTTTGTGGACTTTTGTGGACTAGAAAATAATGAATAGGTTGCTGCAATACACTAAGAAAGAACTAAAAAGGATCAGAGGAGGCCAACATTTGTCTGAAAGTTGGCCATTAAATGCTCCAAGAGCTGAACTGAATTTGGGGTGATGGCAGTGCAGCCTAGTAAAATGTGATCCGCCACTGTGAGACCAAAAAATCCAGGTTGAGATCAAGCTACAAATGAAGTTATCTGGCTGAGTGGTAAATCCTGATCCATCCAACCAGCTATTAAACCCTTACTGAACTGAAGGCACCGAGGGACTAAAACTGAACTCATTTCCTTCCAAAACAATTTTCAGAATCATGATGTACCAGTTTGGCAATATTCTAAAAACATGAATGGAGGGGGTCTGATTTATTGAACATGGGGGTTAATGTTTCTTTATTATAAACCTTGCCACTCATGATCCTTTTTAACATATCAAACCATGACCTGCAGAACCTGGAGAATCTGTAGTTTCACCCCCATATTCACAGTAGGCTGAAATCACACATAAATCTTCATCTAAAACACACCTTCACCCATGGCTGTTAGAGCACACTACAAAAACACATTTAAAAAAATCAGGCCAGGGTACAAGTTGAGAACCACAAATTCCTGTGTTTTTTTTTCTGCAGAGTAATGTGATGGGTATATAGAAGCATGAAGAAACCAAGATTGAAGGTGACTAAAGTGTAAATGTGCTTTTTGCCATGCCAAAATCTGGGCACCCTGCTCAACATTTCTGTTCTTGTGAATAATGCTTAGAAAAGAAAAAAAGGCAAAAAGTTGAAGATGAAACACTCTTTTCAACATTTTAAGCAAGAGTCTGTTATTTTTGTTTAGTAAAATGTTAAGTGGGAAACAATAAAAGGAGTGGCCTGCAAAAGAATGGGTACCCTATGTGATCAGTAATGAGTATCACCATATTTGGCAAGTATCACTGCATGTAAATGCTTTTTGTAGCCAGCTAAAGGACTTCAGTTTTTTCCTTGCAAAGGGTTTCTAGTTTGGTGAGATTCTTCTGAGGTCTATCCACAGTCAGTTTAGGTCTGGTGGCTGTGAGGGTCATGGCAAAACCTTTAGTTTAGACCTTTAGACGTTGTCCGTTGTGGATTTAAAGGTGTGTTTAGGATCATTATCCCGTTATAGAAGCTTTGAAATGTTCTCCCATCGTGTTTCAGTTTGCCTTCAGCAATCCTAGGCACAGTTCTCTCATCTTCCTTGGTTTGACCCCCACAGCCACCTGCAGTTTCTTAATTACATTATAAACTGATACCCGAACATGTGTCCCTCTCCTAATGCCAGTATTGAAAACGTCAGACTGTCATTGAAAAATGGAGCAAAAGTCTTAGGTCTTAAACCTCTGCTAAGTCAAAAAATGCAGTTGCTGCTTTACTGAAGAATGAAGCAGCCTCATGGGGGCAGTGATCCGATGCTCTTTCTCCACCAGACCTTACACTAAAGTTAAATAGATCCTCAGAATACAATAAACATATTCACTGGCTCTCAGCCAATGAGTAATAATTGAATATTCAAATCTCCACCCTGTTTGTCAATAGAGGTCAATTGTAACTTAATAAACTCGGTCCCACACTTAATTTTCTATACCATGCTTTGTACACGTGAACATTGCAAGGATGCCTGAGATCCTGTGCATGAAAGGACTTCACGTGTTAAGGTCTGTGCGTTTGTGTTTTACTATATGTGTGCAGCATATAACTGCTTCATGACCTTATAATGGGAGTGAAGATGTACCATATTAAGTTGCCTTTTTAACAAGACCTTGTTAAAAGTTCTATGAGAGCTCAGAACTCTCTGGCTCCCCAAACTGCAAGCTGCTCCTTTCCATTCCCCACATAAAAATTGTATAAAACAAATTCACCAATCGTATTTAAAATGTTTCATCTTTAACTTTTTGCCTGTAGAGATCAGTTTACCTTCTGTTCCCTTAACTATTAACAGGAAAAGGAATTTTGAACAAAGGCACAGTTACATTTACAGGTTTTATGAAAATGACATAAATGCATAATTCCATGTTTTAGTTCACTGTAATTTTGTACGAATATGTTTTTGTCACAGACTAAAGCTATATTTACTGTTATTTTGCTGAAAACTTTGTAGAACCTGCTCAAAGTGAGCCTGAGGGAAATCTCCAAGCTTAGAGGGAAATTGTCTGAAGTAGGTTTCCTTGCAATTACAAAGGAAGCGCTGCAGTCCTTTTCATGCATGCCCTGCTTCCTCAGTGTCAGTTGTGACGCCAGAGGGTCAACACCCTCCACCTCAGGAATGTATGGTTTCAAAGAGACACTGATATATCCTTCAGCTCTGTTGTGAAGATACAGGTTTTAATTATTTTAAGTATTTTTTGACTCTTATCCTTCAGTAAAATAATAGTCTTTGATGATTTAAGCAATGTTTTGCATTCTAAAGCTGGTCCACTCATGCCCAGAACATGCCCAAAATCCTGCATTCTACAAGACAAGCACCTCGTTTAAGTCACAGCAATCAAGCTCACCCACCAGAAATTAATAACTGATATTACCTTCCACAGCCTGAAGGTGGAGCCATTAGTACATACGCTCATTAAAGTTACTCAATCTAAACTACATGAACTAAAGTATAGGGACACCCCTATTTTTCAGGGTTTGGGCTAGACTCCTTTTTTCAAGTGAGGGGCTCAATCTTATTGCCTCAGCACACCAAGACATTTTGGACAACATCATGCTTCTAACTTTGTGGATACAGTTTGAGAAAAAACTTTTCTGTTCCAACATGGCTGTGCCCCATTGCACAAAGAAAGCTACATAAAGACAGGGGTGGAGTAGTTAAGTGTGAAAGAACTTCACTGGCCCGCACAGAGTCCTGAACTCAACCCCCTCCAGCACCTTTGGGATGAATTGGAATGGAAATTGTGAGCCAGGCCTCCTCATCCAGCCTCATAAATGCTGGACAGAATGAATGGGCACATAATCCCACAAAAACGCCTAAATCTTGTGGAAACTCTCCAAGAAATGTGGAAGCTGTTACAGCTGCAAACGGAGGACCAACTCCATATTAAAGTCAATGTATGTGAATGCAATGTCATTAAAGTCTCTGTTGGTGTAAGGGTGAGACATCCTAATACGTACATTATATGTATAAGTATTTAAATAAGTTTTCAATAATAATGTTTTGTACAATAAGGGCCACTTCCCTCATCCCTCCAGGACCACACAGAAATCCCTCATACATGACACATATAGAAGCCTGACAATGATGTGATATTTGCATTAAAGTTTTATTTACAGCTTTACTGAGCTGAATGACTGCTTTACTGAACAAATCCAGACGGCAAACTTCCAAAGCACAAATTCATCGGAATTTCCAGCAATTCACGAATAATCAAAACTCTTAAAAATACCTATTAAAAAAAATACTATTTCAGTTAGTTGAATTGTCTTTTACTTGGCACCAGAATTTGCTATATTAAGTATAAACAAAATCACATTAGCATATTTTAAATTGAGTATGTTTTAGAGTCTACAGTGTGTGTGCTGTTCAATGTTAAGGAAACTTTGATAGCAAATGACTGTCCAGTGAACTGCGGAAGGCACTTGGTTTCATTCGACTAATTCCATTCCGTTTCAGGCTGGCTGAGCAAGGCTTGTGCTTCATGGAACAATAATTTTCTGAAAGCATTTTTAACAAGGCCTTGATTGACTGGGTGTCCCATTTAATGGGCGACGCAAAATGCACACAGATTTGATTACAGGTTCTCACAAAAAAAAACAGAAAATGTGAAATAACATGCTCTGTTATTCTGTTAAACACGTTTAACTGTGATCAGCAGGCTCTATTTCAGAGATGATTCCTTTTATGTCTTGTCCAGTTCTGTGAATGCTCACGGATCATTTGGCAAAGGCCTCCGAGTCTAGAAGGATATCTCCATGCCACACGAAAGAGATATTTCTGTTGCATAAGCAGAATGTTTCGCAACAGAAAGTTAGTGTTATTTGTGACTAGTAAATGGTTGTGATGTAACTTACATATAAAAAAATGCTTTGATCTAGGGCATTTACACAGAAGTCGACTAGTCGTGTGGGATTTTTTTTCCCTCTCTCTGCCCTCACTTGTGTATGCAATGCAATCTCGGCATGATTGGCTTACGCCGACCTGCATTCCTTGGTTTAACCCATTATTAAAGTCCCTTCATAAAAGGGGCGGTAACGTTGGTGCGGGGGGAATCTAAACACAAGACCAGCAGAAGACCAGCAGAAGACCAGCAGAAGACAGAGACACAGAGATCCTTCACTCACACAAATAGCATGGTGACCTGCAGAACCTGCAAGTCCGTGTTAAAGTACAGTAACGGAACTGGCGCTCTGCATCTGAAACAGCTCCGCTAGCTAACATGGCTAACGCTAGCACTGCAGGGAGTCGTACACTTAAATTTACCAATTCAAGGTATCAGGCTTTGCTTAGTTTTTTTAATTGTCATGTTGACCGTTAATGTTACAGAGAATTGTAATAAAAGTAGCTCAATATTGGAGCCTGTATTCCTCCGTTTTGTGTGATATGACGTCATCAAATGACTAGTTGGCTCAACTTCGTCTTTGCTGACCAACTAGTCGACTTCAAAACAGTCGTTAATGCACTACTTTGATCAGTGTTTCTCAACTCTGGTACTGTAGTTAACCTGCAGATCTTAGTTTGACCTTTCCCCCTGTAGCTTTTACTAAAAATCCTTCTTGGCATGTAAATTCCTAAACTGTGAATTCAATATAACTGATTATGTGAAGCAAAGTTTTTTAGTTTAGAATATAAAACACGTGTGTGATTGAGCTCGACTTTGATGTTAGTTCCATTCTATACTACCTTAATAACTGATTTTATAAACAGGATCGCCAACATGGAGGATTCCAGTCTTCTTGACAATGTAGTACTGTCCAAGTACTGGCGCCGTTTTCTGTGGGTCAGGCAGCCGGTAGCTGGAAAAAACAAAACAAAACAATGGTGTCCTTGTCCACTCCACATATAAAAACAAATACAGTAATCCCCCGTTTTTCTCATGGGTTACGTTCCAAGACCTCCCGCGTATAGTGAAAAACTGTGTTGTGCCTAAAATGCCTACTTTTATTGTGTAAACCCTAAATATGCCCCCACATATGCTCCCAGAACACTGTCATTTTAATTCAATGCTTTTTAATTTGAATTCCCTGCTGAGAGAAACATTGGGACACCGCGGCGAGGTGAACAGTTTTCGGAGAATAAAACCTGATCTACTCAGGCTAAAAATACACATGAGGTCTAGTTGGAAAGGTCTCCTGGAGATCTACTGAACTGTGAATTTAAAGTGTCTGAATGCAACTCGGAAGGCCACGGGACGAAAGTATTGGGACACCACGATGAGGTGAACAGGTCTTCTTGTGTGAAAACATCCAGAAAAAATCTATTTTATTGCCACCAAAACACAAAAAAAGATGGAGGATATTTGCAGTTTGTGTTATTGCGGGGATTTCCATGTAAAACTATGAGTTCGGTTCTCAAAAAAAAAATCTGCAACTCCTGATCTGCGCAAAACTGGCGGATTACTATACAGTTTCTGAAACATTTTTAGTGCAACTATAAATGTATAATAATTACAAGCAGATAAACAAAACTATTAAAAAGCTTAAAGCACTGTCCGGTTTGATTCAAAGAATAATTAAAGTAAAAACTGAGGCCTGATCAATGTGTCACTGATTAACAGAGGAAATAAAAGCGTGCCAAGGACAGAGTAAAGGCTGCAAAAGTAAAACATTACTGATCGAGCCACAAACCGTATCACCTTAACACACTGCACAGAAAGTCACAGTTGTAAAACCCTTTTCTACCTTTTCAAACCTGAAAAAACAAATAATGTAAATGTTTAGGAATTAACCCTTAAACTGAGCAACTTTTTGCTGTTTCTGCTGTGTTTTTTTAGGCCTTTCTCAAACTTTTTAAGAGTATACAACAATAGAAGTCACCATTAATATATAAATGAATTAAAATAACTAAAGCTTTTAAAAATAGTGGTTCGTGTTCAGTGCTGTAAAAATGGCTTATTTAAGGCAAGTGTTAGTTATTGAACTGTCATTTAAAATGCTTTTTTATGGTTTCAACCATGTATTCTGAGTCACTATAGTAATATTGAGCAAGGTACCGTTCCCCGTGTGCTGTGATCCTGGCTGAATAGTTACCTTACTTTATAATGTATAAACTCCATAATGAAGACCTTCCTGTACAAAGTGAAGTATCTTCAAAAAAACATTTTACACAGCACCCAATGACAAAAATCATTAATGTTTACTTCTATTATATCGAACAATATTATTAATATACAGAATGCGTTTAAAGTCCATTGTGTTAGCTTGGGTGACTTACGTTTTCAGAGTGTCCAGTGGCTCTTTTCTACTGATGACTCCGGTTTCAGGATCAACAGTGGTGAAGATACACCTAAACACAATTAAGACACACCACAGTTGTAACACACAGTTGTCACAAAACAACACTACTAGTCAGATGATCAGTGAACAGCCTGAATAAATACCTTCCACAGCCCATGACTCGCTTTATCTCCACTTGACCAATCTGTACATGTTCCCATGTGTCCTGTTTTGGTAAGACAAATAATAAAACTGATTAAAAATAAGAAAAAAAACTGTAAAATGTAATATCTAGAACAGTCTTTAGAAATACACTACCGGTCAAAAGTTTTAGAACACCCCATATTTTCTTTGTATTGAAATTAAAGCGGTTCAGTGTCTCAATGTTCATTCGGCCGAAAGTTCTTCCCAACTCTGCAGCAGGAGTTCCCATAAGTGTGCAGCTCTTATAAGTTGCTTTGCTTTCACTCTTCT
>JBBPDH010000001.1:29119706-29136987 GCA_037974565.1 Clupeocharax schoutedeni
ATCTTGCAACATATGTCACCCTTGTGTGCATGTGTGTGTGTGTGTGTGTGTGTGTGTGTGTGTGTGTGTGTGTGTGCTGAACAGACAGACACAGCAGTAGTGCTGGAGTCACTACTGTGCTGAGAATGATCCAGCACCCGAATTATGCATGTAATGGATCAGCAAAAGCATATTTGTTGTCCAAGGTTGGCCTTTTAGTTTTGCGACAGAGCAAGTGTAGCAAACAAGTAAAGGAAGCCCACCATCTAGCTTCTTACTCACTCCTTACTCACTCAAACTTAAGTTGTTATGTCAAATCAAATAGATTTAGGTGAAGTTACAGTAGAGGCACAGCCTGTTTCATCACAATTTCATTGTCTCTCATTTTCTGTTTTGTCTCGAGCTTGTTGGTGGCTCCATTATTTCACTGTGCATTTTGTAACGCCGTGCCTCAGAACTGCAGTTAGTGCACGATGAGCTTGATAAGCAGAACATGATGAGTCGAGTAAATGAAAAGTTCAGATATACTGACAGCACAAACGCAACACAGCTCTACCCCACTCTAGTAGCTATGTACGTTTGGCCCATGTGGGGTAAACCACATAAATTACTGCCCTCATGATTACTATTTTTAGATCAACACATTTCAGTTTGTTATTTGGGAATTTCACTGATGAATTGCTAACAAATGTAAAGCACGCAATTCCAAAGAATTAAACTTTGCGCTATACAAACTGCACTAATGTACACTTGTTTCAGACAACTGTCGAGTTTACAGTAAGTATCAGTAGATTTTGTTTAGATGCATCCAAAAAAATGCATGGAAAAATTGGTTAATTATATATTTTGGGCTTCAATTCATACAAAACTGAAAAACATTTCCAGTGAAACTATGTCATAAATATATGTTTGTTTGCTACGTGTACACTAGTGTTACGACTGATGGTTGTTAGGGGCCACTGTTTTCGTTTTTGCTGTTTTTTCTGTTCTGATGATTTAGGGCTTTTATTTTGGAGTTTCGTTTTCACCAGTTTTTGGTTGTGGTTAATTGTGCCCTGTATTTAGTTTCGGCTCATGGTGACAGTCACCATGATCCCTTCGCCTAATTCATAGGTGTGTTTATGTTCTTGTTTCTGGTGGCCATCGTGCCCTTTACTTTGGTTTTCTTTAATAAAGACCCGGTGACATGGATTTCTGTCTGCCTGCCTGTTCCTGCCACCTTCCAGGTAGTTCCGGGACTGGGCCTCGCGGTCCGTCCTGTGACAGCTAAGCCACATTTGCTAACTTTCTTTGCGTTTGCTAATCATTGTTTCCACTAAGCCAGACCACATCACACCACTTCTGCACAAGTATAAAAATTATTTAGTGCTTCCATCTAAAATGCCATGTGTTAGATGCAAATGAAAATAAGCAATTTTATGACTTGTGTCGAGGTCCTGAAGCATTTTCACAGTATTTCAGTTTTTTAAATTATGCTCAGACCAGGTCAAATGAATTGAATATTTATTTTGTTGTTTCTTTAGTTTTGCAATAAAACTGTATGGGCTATTTTATGGTTTCTGTCCTGGTATCACAATATTTGCACAGTATTTGAATTCTTAAATGATTCTTCTGGCAGACCAGGGAAAATCAAGCCTAAATAAATAACATATGTCACCCGTGTGTGTGTGTGTGTGTGTGTGTGTGTGTGTGTGTGTGTGTGTGTTTGCAAGCTAAACAGATGCAGCAGTACTACTGCTCAGAGTCTCTGCTGGGCTGAGAATGATCCACCACTCAAATAAATACCTGTTCACTCATCCTCCTGCTCACTGATGTGTGTGCTAAAGGGCAGAGGTTGTCATTTGAGTCAAAAGAGCATAAATCCTCCCCAGGGTTTTTACACCACTTCGGGGCAACTGTATTCCCTAATGGCTGTGGCCTCTTTCAACAGAATAATGCGCCCTACCGCACTGCGATCCAGCTATTCCCCAGATATCAGTTTGATCAAGCATCTACGGGATGTGCTGGGAAAAACTAGTCCAATCCCCAGAGGTCCCACCACACAGGACTTAATGGATCAAAGGTCTTGTGGAGTCCATGCTTTGGACCTCCGCTGTATTAGAAAATGGGTTTTTATATTTTGTCAGATCAGCATACATATTTTAGAGCCTCCTGTGACACTGTAATAAGCTTGTTTTTCTGTAGAAGCTTGTTGTTCTGAAATATCAAGAGATGTTCCACATAAACTTAAAATATTTGCTTTGGAAATGAATTCATGCTTCGTCCTGGCAAGAAATTCATTCAAATACTTCAGCAAATTCCTGTGATAGCATTAATATGATCTATTTAATTTTATGAAAAACACATTAAATGTGTGTGTATTTCAATACGTATACAGTTGAGCTTGACTCCACATGATTTCAAGAGGTGTGTGAGGTAAACAGGCTGGTTAATATCTTGAATGTTTTATTTCTGTCCAGTGGCATTAAGCTTGTGTATAACCTACCGCATTTATTTATACTTGCACGGTTTAAACAGCATGTAAATATTTGGACTTTCATCCATTACACTTAGCTCCCTCAATATTATCTCAGTGATGCTGTAAGTGTTCCAAAGTGGGGCAGACTAATACCACTTTTGATTGGAGATATGTGGCCAGTTTGTGTGCTGTCATTAGGGTTTCATGGAGAAAGTCAGAGGCTGAAAGACCTCAGGGCAAACATCTGTAATGCAAACACTCCTTATCGACTGAAGAAAATCCAAACGTAGGTCAAACCTCTCGTTATGACCATCCATGTACATGGACAGCAATCAGTGATTTAATAAAGGCACTGCTACACTGAGGTAGCAGAACTCTTACCCAGAATTGAAATGTCAATATTAATTCACACTTTAATTCACAGTTTAAATGTTTAGATTCTGAACACGAGCTAAATATTTTCTGTGGCACCTTTTATACACACTAAAGTGTTTTGTTGAACCATCCCCTTATTCAAGGACGAGCCTCACAGCAGCATCAAACAAACATGAGAGAACGTTTATTTAGTATCACCCGACCTTTAGGTTTTAAACACTGCCACTTAGGTTTTATACAGAAGTCACATGTCTTTTTTACAGATCAGTCAGGCGGTCGTAAATTTACATGGTAGGTAATTAATGAGGACTAAAATATTTATTAGACACCAGCTGCACTTTACACTGCGTAACAATTTCACTTTCAATCAACAGAACCTGGAAGAAACTGATCTTTACATTATCTTCCAATACTAGTTTTGGGATATGAGGTTTTCATTTGACAGCCACAATAAGCGGGGAAAGTTAAAAATATCGTTGCTATCACCGAAGCATATTAGCCTTGTTAAAATTCTGATGGCTGGTGACAGCTTCCTGCAGCTTATACAATGGCACCTTTTAAAAAAACAGGCTATTTCAGGATTGCATTGGAACCCACAGGCTCACCACAATTATCACTTCCATCACAAAGCACTAATTGGACAGGTAAGCAGCATCAGTACACAGGATATGTGCCTATGTTTCCTTTCTCCATTCTCTTCCCTTTAATTACACAGGTCCACAATGTCAGAAACCACAACCATGCTGATTTCACATCTGCTTTCAGTTATTTCAGTCACAACCAATTTTTGAATTATGAGTAATATTAGATCTGCAATAGACCTTCACGCGGTGTTTATGAAACCGCAGCACCAATCAAGTAACTGTTTCAATATTTTCCGTGTGATGTCAGACAGGCCACACTGTGGCATAGATATAATGACCAGTGCCAGACAGCTCCCACTGTTTCTTCAAAAACGCTTAGTATATGATTATTATATGCTAATTTTACCAACTATCATGCAGTATAGAACTAGCTTCATCACAAAAACTAAACACAGATTTGAAATCAGCATGAAAAACACCATAAAACCCACATTAACTAATCTCTGGTTGGCCTGTGTTGTAATATGTGTTTCCTCATGAACTCATCGCTAAATAGAAGTAATAATTTTATTTGGAGTGTAAAAAAGAACAGTTATTTTTTACCCTAGACCCAGAAACATAAAATAAAGAAAACAACAACCAAACCAAAAGGTAGCTGGACTGTTGCTTTCAAGTAGAAGAACCTTTCAAAAAGGTTTTTAGGGCATCATCAGGGACTGATGCGCCATTTAAAACTGCCTTCATCCAAAGGAACGACCTTCATGTAGTCTGACTGTGATCATAATCATGCAGTAATTCCTGGAAGAGACATGAAATTCATGGAAGTGCTGAGATATTGCGATGGTCCTACCACCCATTCAAACCACTGCCGCTTTTTCTTTGACATGTTATGATTTTAAATATGGTTTATTGATCCAATTTTCCTGCCATCTGTTATCATCCACACTTTAAGCGACTTTGAGTATCTTCAAAAGTGCTCAATAAATAAAATGTATTATTATTATTATTATTACTCCAAATTTGGACTCCACAGAATGAATGGTACTGAGTTTATTAAGATAGACCCTCTTCTCAGAAGAGTTTTTACAGCTATGGCTCTACAATTTTTAATAGTAAGAACTGAGCAAAACAGAAGGACCTAGTAAAAGGTGGCCAGGTGGGCCCTTTAATAGAGGTGACAACAGATTACAGCATCCAATACCATCATGATATTCCAATTCTAATATGGGGATATTTTTGGCCTCTAATTAAGCTGAAGTGCCTGGTAAAGTTGGAGAGAGGGATAGGGAGAGAGGGGGGGGGAGAGGCTCTCCTCTCTCTCTCTCTCTCACCCCCTCTCTCTCACAGAGAGAGAGAGAGAGGAGAGAAAGTGAGAAGAGCGTATGTGTGAGAGAGAAGAGGCAAACAGAATAAGAAAAAAGAGAGAAAGAGAGAAAAGAGTGAAATAGAGAAAAGAGAGAGAGAAGAGAGTGAACGGGAGAGAAAGGAAAGAGACACTGAGAGGTGGATAGGATGAAAACAAGGAAAGAGAAAGAGACTGAGACAGAAAGTGAGAGATGAAGAGAGAAAAGCGAAAAGAGAGAGAGAGAGAGAGAGAGAGAGAGAGAGAGAGAGAGAGAGAGAGAGAGAGAGAGAGAGAGACCCTACCTATGGTAGTTATCACAGTGATGGCGAAGTAAAAGGAGCCGGCGAACTTCCACTGCACTCCGGCTTTGTGGGGCTTTAGGAGCAGAACCACCGTTTCAATCTGTTCGAAATCGGATTTGCTCAGGTTGTATTTAATCCTCATCTGAAATTTCCGATAATCCAGCTTTTTCTTCTGGATTTTCTCGTGCTTGGACTCCAGAACGTCGAACACTCCCGCTCCAATTAGCAAATAGGACAGGGTGCAGATGATTAAGGCGAGGGTCCGCACGTTCTGCCTCTTCATTTTCACGGAGCCCCCCTATAAACGCCCGTCCGAGTGGAAAGCCTGCGACGCGCGAACGGGACAACTCCGGAGCGTCATGTCCCTCCGACTGGCCCCCGGGGACGCGCGGACCGAGGGTCCCCCCGTGCGCTCACACGTGGTCACGAGGGCCCGCGCGCTCTGGGAGCTGTTCTTTCAGCACCACCCCCGAGCCGAGCACGCGCTCCTTATTTGGTCATTCGTTCCTTCGAGTTCCTCAGTGCGCGCGGAGGGGAAAGGGACTGTCTATGCCCATGAAATCAAGAGAAGCCCTGAGTACAGTGTGTGCCACTGGCCTGGGTGGGCTGTCCCAAGTGGAAATGAGAAATGACTTCAGGAAGATTTTTCTCTTCTTGAAGTTGACCTCCCTTGATATAAAATGTAGTGACAAGGCCTGGGTATAAAAACATTTCTTGGCACTTCATTTTCCACTTCATTTTTCACTATACGCAGGTGCTCTTTACTGTAGATGCAAATACTGTACTACTGCATTTACATTATGATGGATGTTTTCATCCATTTTGTCAAATGACACTTAAAAGTGTAATTAATATATAAACAAAAAACAACTGAAGATATATTATAGGTAAACTGTAGGCATATTTCACCCGAAAAGGTGCCTTTTAAAGGCTGGTGTATAATCCTCAGTTAAACCAAGGAATAGTCCATTTAGAGCATGGTTCGTCATCTACGGTAATTGATGTATAGGTAAAATCCCATTTCCTTGCAATTCATGTCCCATGTTTCTTAGTAAGGAAACAACTTCTGAATATGTTTTTAATATGTAAACAAAAAACACATCTTAAGATATATTAGACACATAGGTCTGTTAATCCAAACTGGCACCCTTTAAAATAATATATAAAATGGAACGTATGTAATCTTCAGTTAACCCCAATAAAGAATGTATATTTCTTCATGTTAATGTTTCTAACTAGCCAATTGACTTGAGTGTTTTTTACAAGAAAAAACACCTCTACAGATATATGCATATTGTAGGAATGTTCATCTGAAAAGGCACCTTCTGAAAACAATACTGAATGGCTGGCATGTAATCCTCAGTTACCTCAAGTAATGGACGTAAAGTGCCAGTACAATTAGGTATATTTCATTTTCCATGTTTCTTAGTAATAAAGTGAGTTTTTTAAATAAAAAAATAACAAATTTAAAGACGTTATACTATAATGTAGGTGTATTAATCTGAAAAGGCGCCTTTTAAACTATACTGAATGGACTGTAAAGTGATATGCAGTGATATATGTGTATATATGAGATGTCTATTCAGAGATTTAATTGCTCTTGTTGCTTAATGGCCAAATGGCCCCTGAAAGGTTTGTCTTTCCCCAGAAACCCGACGCGTTGCACAGATGCAGTGAATGTGTTCTGTTGACCGAGCATATATTTAAACTGATATGGTTTCCAGGCGTCCTAAGTTGTTGTCTAGCAACATAATTAGTGATCTGATCCTTTAGTCCTTCAGTCAATAGCGGTGTCCCTTTGTATACACGCGCTCCCTTTGCATTACAATTTGCCTTTGTGGAGCGCGCTGCACATCAGCGTGCATGTCAGAGTGGATCTTCATCTTATAGCCAAAGGACAAAAAGGAGGTAAAAAAAAACAACTGAAAAACATAAAGGGCAAACACTCTTTTAGAATAAAATGACTGTGTATATATATACACATTTATCAGAAAGCACCAGGATTGTGGTTCTTTATTTTCTAAAAAAAGAAAAAATCCTCTTTGAACACCTCTTTGGTCCATGTGGCACAATAATGTTAAGGGCTGTATGAATGGCATCCAAGCCTTCATTGTTACTGTGATATTGTATCATATGAATTCAATCACAGAATCAAATTCTTAAAGAACAAAATTTACAAAGAACATTTTACATAAAAAGGAACTTCATTATGGCATTGATCAAAAAAAGCCTGGATAATCGAATAACAAAAGTACCTGTCCTCCATTTCCCCCACCCACTCTGCAACTAGTTGGGAGTGAAAATGAATGTAGAAGTCTATTAAGCATCATAAACATTAACCAGCATTACCCAATCTGTGTCAGAGAGATGTAATTCCCTAATTCAAACTCAGGGTGGCAGCGATTAGTACTAAACAGAAAGGGAGCAACAACAATTACAAAAAAAAAGGATGCTAACATATTACATATGAAATCATTTTGTTTTAAAAGGCTGTGGCACTATCAACATAAATATGATCTCGACTGAATGCTGATGCTCAGCGAAGGCAACTGAGTGTTCTAATTTCACAACGAGTGCCGTAATAACAGCAGCTGAACATGTAAAAACCTATATTTATAGAGAACATACACTGATGTGTGTACCGTAAAAGGATTGTAATTTCTTCCCTACCTCTACCTGCTTTCACTGGGATCACGAGCGAGGCTTTTAACCAAAGGAGCTTCAGCTCACACTTCTCTATACATGGTAACATTAAAAAATACAACCAGTCCAACAGCCCTACCATGATTAAATAACATTGAGAAAGGCTAAATAAGAGGTACCTGGACACCTACTGTAAAGTGAAACCATTTGAGATAATGTTACACATACACCCTTCAACAGCAGTGGAAGAAGCAAGCAGGGTGTTTGCTTTTGCTGAGGTTATTCAGAGATGTTCTGAGTCTCTACAAGGCTTCGAACTCGTCTATCCTCTGCTTGGTGTTGCCCATGCGGATCTGACGCAGGGTTTTGTACTTGTCCCTCCCGGCGCGCATGTTCTCCATGTGCAGGATATCATTCTGAGTCTTCTTGCTGTCATCCCGTGCATCGGCCAACTCCGAGCTCAGGGCCTATGGCACAATTTGACCATGGTTATTTATAGATAGCTATAAATAAATAAGTCTTCTTATAACCCAAGGAACGGCGAGGCGATCTTAGTGATGGTGGAACATTTTCCAATGCAAGACTTACCTATTAAAGATTAAATATAACTATAGACATATATCACTGTCCTGATGTCAAATGTATGTTGTTTAAAGATATGGAATATCTAGCTGGCTCTCATCCAACATCATAATGTAAATGCAGTATAAGACCTTTGCTTAGTACAGTATTTGCATCTACAGTAAAGAGCACCTGCGTATAGTGAAAAACCGTGTTGTGATGTGCTAAAAAAAAAACTAAATATGCCCCAGAATATGCTCCCAAAACACATACATTTCATTTAAAACTCATTCGCCTTTAAAAAAATGTACCGTACAGTTTACACTAAACTCCCACAGTGCTAAAATGTAAAAGATCGATATTACCCCTGCATAGACTGCACTGTAATTCATGCAATTCATTTTCTTTGTTATATGCAGATCAATACAGTAATAAATACAGAGGGAAACTCTACTGCAGCTATTTAAAGGGCAGCAGCCAATCAGCACCAAGGAGAAAATAAAAAACGTTATCGGATTGGCTATTTACAAACTTAGTAAATTATTAGTAAATAATTTACTATCAGTAAACTAAGTATACATTATATAGGGCTGGGCAATTAATCGAAAAGTAATCAAAATCGACATTCATAACCTATAAGTGATCAAATTTTTCCACGTCGATTATTTCGATTACTTTTCCTTTAAAAACACTACCGCGTGTGGAGTCATGTGACCCCACTCCGTTATGTTACGTTATTCAGCCGACATGTCGAGCACGGAGAGCTTAAACACTGAGACAACCGAGCAACTTGTCAGTGAACTATGAGGGCAAAAAATAAAAAATAAATAAAAACAATTGCTCATTAATCGTAATCGAGTTAAAATGTTCAATTAATCAAGATTTGGATTTTAGGTCAAATCGCCCAGCCCTAATATTATATATTATAATTTAATGTTTATATGTATGAAAATGTATATATCGTGTATATATATATTTATCTCACCATGAGTTGTCTCTGCACACGCTCATTTTTCTCAGCCTCAGTGAGACGATCCTCCTCGTTGCGGTTGTCCTGGATGGTCTCCACCAGGAGCTCAGCACTATATGTCCTCGAGTTCTCTTCATGGTCCTCATGCTCCACCTCCTCCATATGGACATCTTCTACCACGAGCAGAGCTGGAGCAGGCGCTGGAGGAGGCATCATCACCAGCTGCAGTTCCTCGCGGGTCTTCATCAGGTCTTCCTGGACCTCCTTAGCCTACAACCCATGCAAGAATGGAATTTACACTTATGCTGCTGATTCAGTCAGGTGGCATGAACAATCAAAACAAGGTGGAGTTTGGATTGGCTGCACCCTAAACAAGTGCTCGATTTTGTGCCGTGCTCAAAACACAGCCAGGACTCCATGGACTGGGGTGTAAACAGTACGTTTTAAAACTTTAACCTTTAACCTACATCAAAACCAGAAGTGTTAAACTCACTCTGTTCTGCCATTCGTTGGCCTCTTCTTCCTTTACTCTCTTGGCCTCCTCCAGCAGGGCAATCTTCGCAGTGTAATCAGACAGTTCAGCAGCCTTCAGGGACAGAAACAACAAAAACGGTCTTAAATTCACATCAGATTCCATTTATTGTCCTCACCCAGCCTAATCTGCAGAGTCTGAAGGAGATCTACTATGACAGAGTGATGGGAGAGAAATGATTAGAATTCTCATGATTGGACAAGAAGTTCTCTTTTTTTTTTATCTAAAAATGCCATTGTGCACAGTAAGTGCCATTGTACCCCCCACTCATCTGAGCGGGACTGTCCTGTAGCATTATATCCAACCCTGGATTATGATATATTCAATTTTAATCACCTTTACCATCTACCACGTTAACAGGTACCAAATTTGTATCATAAACTAACAATTTAAATGAAAATTAAAATGACAGTATTAAAATCACTTTTTGGACGCCCCCTAGAGGGCAACAGACCGCAGGTTGAGAACCTCTGCTGTAGACCTTTTACATTATGAGGTTTAAATTTGAATAAGTTTGAACTCACTTAAAAATGTTTTATAGAACCACCCACTGATTGGTTCCTCAGGGAAGCAAATTTACAATTATTCCATGGAACTGCGTCAAAGAGACACCTTCTTGGCACTTTTATTTTCAGGACTGTAACATCTAATTTGAGGTTTAAAGTGAGGATGAAAGTACATTTACATTTATGGCCTTTGGCAGATGCTTTTATCCAAAGCGACTTCCATTCCCTACCTACAGGGGTCTCCCTGGAGCAACTTAGGGGTTAAGGGTCTTGCTGAGGCACCCAATGATGGTGTGCCGAAGGTAGGATTCGAACCCATGGCCTCTTGGTCCAGAGGCGTATCCAACCCACAAGGCCACCACAGTCCCCCATAATAAAACGCCTCTTTACTAATGTGTACCATGTTTTTTTTGGTTTGAGGAAACCCCCGCCCCCTAAATCCACCCCCCCTCCCTACACACCCACACACCCACACACTCACCAGCTGCTCCTGACTCTTGGCCTGATCCTCAGCTTGCCTGGCCAGTTCCTCTTTAGCCAGCAGAGCCGCCTGTCTTTCAGCCTCCAATCGAGCGGCCTCTCTCTCTACTTTCCTCCTCTCCTCCTCCAGCCGCTTGGCTCTCTCCAGCTGTTCCTGCAGGTCTGTGTAATACACAAACACCACCAACAGGAGGCAACAGTTACATCACACGAGTTTAACAGGAACTGAAGCCATTAAACAGGCCTGACCAGGGCTGTCATTTTACTGGGCCATCAAAATAACCGAGTGAAAGTCGGCCATTAGAACATGCTCAGGCATGTAACAGCAAATGAACACAAAAGTAACTTTAATGACGGGTAACATAAAATGATAGCCCTGCTTAACTCAGACTAATGGATATGACAGAACTGTTTATAATTGTCACACTTACTTCAATAATTTCATGTAGTTTTATGTTGAATATATATTTCTTGTACATCATTTTGATCTATTTGTGATATTATTTAAAGTTCTGAGATCATACAGTCCGTGTAGATTTGTGGGCTTTTTGATACTGATCTAATTTTTGTTTTTTTGTTGTGTAATCAATGTAATGTATGATTTCATTTATTTACTTCCTAGTCAGATTAAGAGCTTAAAATGTCAAAGTGACTTTTTGTAAGCTATCAACAGTGTGTCGATCTCACATTCTCCTTCTTAATGGAGCTCAATAAAACTCAATAAAAAAGTGACCTGGTGGTGAGAAAAGGCTGAGGCCTTTCTGACGTCTGTAAATCAGCGTGAAAATGGAATCGAAGCAAACAGAACCGTACCTCTCTCCGCTTTTCTGGCCTGCTCTTCGAACAGAGAGAGCCTCATCATCATCTCTCGCTTCTCTCTTTCCATCTCCTCCTTTTCTCTCTCAATGCTTTCCCTCTTCTTCTTCTCAGTTTCTAGCAGGGCTCTGGAAAAGGCAATAATCGTCCATTAGCACATCAAAAGGTGTTTTGAGAGCATTGTCTCTATGCAGTGATGAACATTAAAGGTGATGAACAATTTACTGGACACCTGCAGAACACGGGGTATGGCTGGAGGCACTGATGTGTAAACAGAAGTGTTTTAGCAGTAATGTTGCTTCATACACAAAAGTGGTCAAACCAAAACAACTCATCCCACTCTCTCAGATTGTGAGGGCTGTGCCCTGTGTTTTCATATTGCACACTGCTGCTGGCCTAAATGCTGTGCATGGTTGACGAAAGTCAAGTCAAGTCAAAGCAAATTTAGAATGAACATAAGCTGCCTAAACTGCTGTACAATTAAAACACACAAATCCAACATTTTTATTTTATTTTAACGCTTATGTTTTGTCATTCTATATTTCTGACATGACCATTTTCAACAATTAAATAGGCTCCTTGTAAATGTGTCCTTAACATATATGCATATATAACATACATAAACAAAGCTCTTATTTTGACCAACACTCTTAGTTAAGGCTGAGCTTATTAACTCATAGGGCTACATGGCTGTTGGCTGAATGGGCAAATCTATGAAAATGTATGGACTGATGTGACATCACAAAACCTTTTTCTGCAGTTTGACTCCACGAATGGACTATATAAACTGGGGACTGAATGGTAACCCTTTAAAGTTTACACAGAACCATTGTACATGTTATAGGCCTCTGGATTTGAATGGACATACCAACAGGCAGGCACACAGATATATATATATATATATATATACACACCATTTACATTCTAGAGGACTAAACTACTCAATATGATTATATAAATGCAAAAAACCACAACAGGACAAAAAGTCAGACCTCTCCATCTGCCTCTGGTGTTTCTCCTCTCTGGCCTGGGCTTTCATCTGCTGCACCTCAATAGTGTCAGGCTTCCTGCGCTGCATGTAAAGTTCGTGGTTGCCCATACATAGTTGCAGGATGCGCTTGTTAATGCGCAGGCGAGGAGCGTAGAACACGAAGTCCTGTGAGAGCAAGTGAAGGAGGAAGCACAGACTGAGTGAGATTTACATGTGTTCCAAAGATGAATAAATCAGTAAGTTCCAGTTCACTTAACAGCAATGCAGTCTAGACAAAAGCCATTGCGGCGTTAAACTTGGCTCACCAAGCTGAAATCGCCCTGGGCTAATCTGGGAAGGACTATAAAGTCAGGGAATGCCTCTAATAACTGCAGTAGCCATTCTATCTTCAGGCTAAACAATGATGTAACTTTGCAATTCTGCCAAAGGAAAGGAAATGGGTCTGGTTCCTTCTAACATTATAAGACATTTAAAGCTACAATCTGAAGTACACTATCACTCTTATGAAACCTCAGCTCTCCAAAGTGGTAACTATAAAACTATAGCTGAAGCAAAAACTGCAATTCATTTTATAATAATGATGAAAGCTTTACTTATCACAAAAACATACTTCTGAGTCATGTCACTATTTATAGACTGAAATGTGACAAATCAAGTTGTGGTTTGGAAATCTTCAAATCAGCCACAAAAATACAATTTCCATTTGTCCTACACATTTCTGTTATCCAGTAACGTTTGATGGAATATATTTCTATGGAAATTTATTTGATGTACAAACTCAAGTCAACATTTGTAAACAAGTCTTATTGGGTTTAACTGCTATTTATTATTGTGGCATTTGTGCATACATTTTTTATATACAAAGAAAGAAAGATAAATATAAAGGGAAGGTCTTCCATTTCTCCCCTCATTGTTGAATAACAGCACAACACTACATTTCACAACCAGAGCCAACGTGGTATTTAATCTAATAATAGAGTTGTAGGAAAAATATCAACCTGCTTATATATAGAGCAAAAATATGCATTCAAAGAAAATTTCAATTCCATCAACATAACGGCCACTAGGGGTCCTTCTGAAAGAGGCTACACAAACTCCTCTAACTAAATTATATCCTGCAAGGTTCACAAGAAAACACTTACAGGAGCCTTTTTGTCAATGGGTTTGATGATGAACTTCTTGTCATTGAATGATATGTTCCTGATTTCACTCCAAGGAAATCCAATCTTTGGTGTCAGTCTGTGGGCAAACAGGACAAATAACATGGCATCATTCTCATGCTTCAATACAATTTCCCAGAAAATTATTCTTTCTGAATGTATGACATAAATCTCAGGATCTTATTACAGGTGTGCTGTAATAAGCACACCGGGTCTTAGGTGCAGTGAACTCTCAACAACAACAGATATATTTACTCACTCCATAAACCTACAAAACTTGGCTGGCTGCAGTTGACAGTTACTCCTGGGGTCACTGTCTGAACAGGCAATGACTCCTGGCACACTGACTCTAATACCTGTCTGACACTGATGACCCAGTACCAACTCCTGCCAATTTGTTTTCCTTGGTAAACCATGCAACATGACATTTAAATGCTTACTTGTCATCTTTCTCATAAATGTTAAGCCCAAGAGCATCCACACCCAGCCACAGCTCGGTTCCCTTCTTGTTCTTGATGTCGAAGTAGTTGACTCCATACATCTCCAGGTCTTGTGCAATTTTTAAGTACTCCAGCATAGCGTCTTCCCTGGGGACCAAAAATGAACATCACGACTTTCAGATCATAAAAAAAAAAATTTTGATTGTGTTTTTTGTTACATTTTTTTCATTTTTGTAGCATTTGAAACACCAGTGACTGAATACACTGTGACAACTTTATGAGACATGGACCAAAAAGCCCCAAATTACCTGGAAAAATGGAACATTAAGACCTTCATAATATTCTACAAGCTAGGCACTGTTACTGTGTGTCATTTGATGTCTGTGCATGTCAGACTCACTTTAGCATCCCCCCGTGCTCCTCATGCCAAACCTGGATCCTGTCCTCCCACTGTTCTTTGGAGAGTTTGTGTTGGTCAAGCACTCTGTAGAGAGAGAGAGAATATCAGTCTCGAACACATAAAAATGATTTCGTCTACAAATGTATCATGGGAAAAATACACACGGGAAAGAATGACAACATTCTTAGATGCCCTGAGATCAATGGCGGTTTCTATAAGACTAAAGGTGAATGTTTCACCAAGAAAAATAATACAAAATAAAAATCACTTTTAATTGGTGTGAAACAAAAAATGCTCATAAAACTAAGGTTCTTCTCCTAACTTCAGCTCCTTTACAGCGTCACAGTTGTATAAGAATCTGGTCAAAAACACGAAACAACGCCACCCCCAACCGTAGTTAAACAGAGAATTGCTGTAACATGTTTCACTAGCGTCCCCATTCATTTCAATGTAAATCTTCTCAGACCCCCGGTGGCTCATGGATTTTCGAGGTTTCAATAGACTCTAATGGTAAATAAGTCCAGCCGTGAAACAAGTGACTGCCTACTGTAATAGGATAGTTCTCCACTTTAAAATGACTGACATAACACTGTTATGGCCTTTGTTTTCACTTTGTTTTATTTTATGTACTGAGCCCTGACCTTGTGTGTGAGACTGAAGCTTCATATAAAACAAAATACATGACATATTATTTACTAGTATTTATTAATATTATTTATTCTTATTTTAGATTGTATTATTTGTCTATGAGTGCACAGAAATAAGGGCATTAGCTTGTTAGCTTGACCACTTGCTAGCGATCCCCGCCACCACCCAGCCAAGCTGGAACTGGTGAAATCCTTGAAAAAAATGGTATGGCAGTGTGATTAACAACTTCATCAAGGGTAGAATGAATTTATATGGTGAGAAAGATATGTTTTCTTGGGATTTAGAAATATTGTTAATTATGTACTGTTGAAATAACCATCAATATTACATGTTTACATGGTGATTTAACACTAACTATGAGCAGGACAGAGAAGATACATCAAAATGTGTGGCAGCAAAAGCAGAACACGGAGGTGAAGTACTTAGGGCAAGAAAATCAAGCTGCCCAGGGTGCACGGCGAGTTTGTTTCGTGGCGTGCACTGAGGATGAAGGGTGGTTTGTTTCACCAAAAATATTGACCAGGAGCTACCACTGCCTGAGATTACAAAGTTGCAAAGTGAACCCCATAAACTCCTCAGTGATAACTACCTGATCACGATCATATAAAAACTCCATTGGGAAATGGTGTTACCACTATATTAGTTTCATAGTAATAACTGATTAAGTGAGCATAATATATACTACATTATAATAATAATCCTGTAAGGAGTTAAAAATAACAATAAAACCTGGTAAATTAGCCCAGGTCTTCAGTAACCTTTGGGGTAACAGTCGTTCAGATGTGAGGTAGCCAGCCTTGTGGTTCTCCTTGGAAAAGTCTCCAAATTTGGCCTGCACAGAGTAAGAGGCGAGCAGCACTGCTGTTTCCGGGGGGCAGTAGATATTGTCGCTCAAGATGCCCTCTTTCACCTGCAGGAAGAACAGCTTGCGGGTGATGTCCTGGATCAGCTCCTCAGCCACATCCTCGGGGAAGTACTTTGCCCGGAACATAAACTGAAGGGGGTTCTCTCGCTTCACCTCCTGAGATAAAACCTAGGCCAACACAAAATAAATGGTTAGTTAGGACCATTCATTTGACACATGACAGGGTTTTATGCACAAGTAACGCCACAATATAGAAACACCTTTTTACTGAATAATAGAGAAAGTAGTAGACCGATCAGGACTGTAAAAACTGGACTTGTGCTCACACTTGCAGGGCCGGTTCCATGGGAACACATTAAGTGTTGCTCTGGACAACAAAGGGTTTTCAATGGAGTCTAACCACTGCTATTGTTTTTTCGTCAAAGACCAGGCTTTATCTATGTCCGGGAAACCGGCCAGAATAGGTCACTAATCAACAAACATGACCATGTGACCAGAGAGCCAAATGGACGGGTGTAGGTTAAGGTTGTGGTTTAGCATTTAGACACATTTTCTTTGGTACACTGCCTCACCTTATCTTAATACCTGTGACATATAAGTTCCGGTTACATATAAAGCCACTGTAAACTACAAAAGGTACCTGTATAGTAAGTGGATCTAATAAAACAGGCAGTGAGTTCAGACACAAAATGGTGGTGTACCTTAGTGTGCCATTTCTGTCTATCTGTATTGTGTACATATATACACACCAATCAGCCATAGTGTTAAAACCATCAGCCTAATATTGTGTAGGTCCCCCTCATGCTACCAAAACAGCTCTGACCCATCAAGCCATGGACCCCACAAGACCACTGAAGGTGTGCTTTGGTATCTGGCACCAAGACATAAGCGACAGATTCTTCAAATACTGTAAGATGCAATGAAGGGCCTCCATGAATTTGACTGGTTTGTTCGGCACATCTCCAAGGCACATGACTGGATTGAGAGTTGTCATCATGAACGGTTATATAGGTGGAATAACATCCACATGAATGCCTGGACCGATGTTTGCCAGCAGAACACTCCCTGATGCATCGCACTACCTCACCCATTCTGCATTCTTCTCATTGTGCTCTTCTCCAGGTAAGTGATCCATCCACACCCAGCCACCCGAAAATGTGGTTCATCAGACCACACCACCTTATCTATTGCTCCATGGTTCTGGTGCTCATCCACTGTTGGTGCTT
>JBBPDH010000001.1:29145511-29166696 GCA_037974565.1 Clupeocharax schoutedeni
AAACAGAACCAAACTAAAAAGCCATAAGGGCATCTGAAAACGGAACAGAACATAACACATGAATAACTACAACTTAGGTTCTTCAGCTGTCGCTGGCATAAGGTAAACAGAACCTAAAACAGAAAAACCAGAAAAACCAAAAAAAACTGAAAACAAGAAAACCAGGGCTGCCACGGCTCATAGAGTCCCAGCCGTGACAAAATGAATCATTCAATTCTAGAAATATAATATAATTATTAAACTATAAAAGAATCATTTTCGCCGCCTTCACAACATGCAGGTTTGAAACAAAAACAGCGGCGCTACATTATAACTCACCTGTGTGGGAGGAGCTGATCAGATTGCTCTCACATATCTGAACTTGGGGCGGCCCCGAATTCAAATCAACCTGAAAGCAGCAGCAAAGGGACATTTAAAGCGATGTGCCAGCGGTTTTCATGCCAGCCCTCTTCTAAAATGGTCTCTCTGACATCAACAAACATAGTCAGAAATAGTTTCCGCAAGAATGTTCCCAAGCATTCCTCTTTGTGTTCCCAAAGCACTTTCTCTAGCAGTGTTACAGAGTGACTGTCTCAAAGATCTCGGCTGGTTGACTTAGTGCTGCAAGGACTAGTCCTGCCGACAAGGTCTAATCTACAAGATCACAAGAGAACATTATGTGGCCTTCCCCTAATTCTTTGAGGTGCTGTACTGGAAAGGTGTGAAAGCTGAAACACTTACAGATGAGGCTGGCATGATTAATAGGTCCATGCTGTCCTCAGCCTGAGATTTTGTCTGAAACAAAAGAACAGTACCGTTATTTATCTTGTCAATAAACGAACACAGAGCAGGATAAGCCAAACATTTACTAATCAAATTCCCTGTTATCATTAGGAGACAATAGGTATACTGGAATGTCTGGTTAAAGGTGAGAACTTACCACAACGTGGCCACTCAACACCTTCATAAGTGCGCTGTGGTGTGATGTCTACAAAATACTCTTTGCTTGGACAGTTTACCTGCACAATACAAATCAAGATCACACATTTAGACTATGCCTAAAACACTTAACTGTTTTAAGAGCTAACTTAATATGTGACTTTGTTCATTTGTGTATATACAGTCATTTGATGTTTGGGTGCTACGGTCAAACAACTTGTTTTATTGATTTTTAAGGTGAAGATAAGCGCACAGCATCTATGCAGAACACACTTAGGTGAATGTAAAAGTTACTTTTCATGTGGGGAATTTAGTATATTTGGGAAAAGACACAATAACTCAGCAAAAATTCAATAAATACACAGAAACTGTCAGATTGAAGTTTGCCTGTAAACTTATTTTCACTAAGAAAATCAACAACACATATCATTTGATCAGGAGTGTGCAAGCTTTGCATGAACAATCCACATCACATTTAATGATAGCACATGGATATCATAGCATATATCCAATACCAAACCATGACTTATTAATTAAGACTGTACCATAAAGCTTAAAAGGCTAAGGCTGAAAACAATTAGATTCTCAAACAAATAAACAAAGGCACAGACAAGGTACTCAGCATTTACATGAACTAGTCAAAAAGCTACTTCTTTTTCCACATCAAGCATTAACATTGAATCACTGCCCACAAACACAAGGTATACACTTCAATAAAGCTGTGCGCTTTAAATATTGTTACTCACCTCTTTCTCTGGACAGCTAGTGAGACCAGCTGCATTGACCCGAGAGCTCACACCAACACACCAACACCAACACACAACTGAAGCAGACTGAATTGGAACAACCCGACACACTCTACAAAATGAAAGTGGGTGGGCAGAAGGGAAATTCTGATGTGCAATGGAGACAGGAAGCAGCATCACGGACTCCCACAACTAACACCCCCCTGTAGCAATGTAGGGCAACAACACATTCACTGTGGGTGGAAAGTGATACGTGCATCACTCGAACGTGAGCTTGAACTCAGAAACTAACACATACGTGAAGAATATCATCATCCAAAGGTGGCATTATCAAGCTAATAGTGTGTGGGCTCACGTCAAATGCAGACCATGGGCAATAAAAACCCCAAAACGGTCTTGCATTTAGACCAGAAAACAGCAAACCAGCAAACATTCAAAGGTTTTTAAAGGAACACCATGAGTGGCCTTTTTAAATTAATCCAAAAAATTCTGCCTTTCCGTTTTTTCAGCCCGAGTTTCAAACCACAGGCCATCATTTATCAACACTTCCTTCTTAAAACTCAAATGTTGAGTTTCTAAACACGGCCAGTTTCTAGTAACAGAAACCTGCCATTCAGTTTTGGATGATTATTTGCTTGACAAGCATTTACAGTAATAGGCCCTTTTTTGTGATTCATCACGAGATCCTATTGCTGTGGTGGGAATTTCTTTAAAAAAAAAATACAGCAGTGAAACATCATTGTGAGAATCAACATTTGACAATGATTTTTGTTCACGCTGTCATTTCACGAAAACAATCATAGTTCTGGCCATAATCGATACAAAGGAGTATATTTGAGCCGGCTGGTAACTAAAGAAGTGGCCAACTGTCTGTAAGTACGTCCTCCTACAGTCTACATGCAAATGCGTTTCTGATTAGGACTCCTTTGAAGTACACTATGCGGGGGAGCTTTATTGGAGAAAGTATAATGATCAAAAGATTCAAATACAATGTCATTTATTAGCTTGTAAGTGCATTATAATAACAGAATCAAATAAATCAACTCACACAGACTATTTCAGAAAGCAGTACATGGTGCATCACACAAGTCATGATGAAAACACATTACATTATACATTATAAACTGGGACATTTCAGCAAAAACTGAATAAAAGTACCAAAGAAAACAGACTTAAGGCTTGTTTATACATTCAGTGTGTAAAATAACAGCAGTGAATCACCAAACTTTCCCTGACATGCACCAGTAGTTAATTTGAAAGTAGGGTATTTATGGACAGCCTATGAAAAACAGAAGTGACACAATGCTCTGAAAGAATCAACACTGACAACATACAAGTCCAAAAACTAAAAAAAAAAAGTGCTGCCTTAATGGTATAAGATTTTCTTTTTGGTTTTTGTTTGTTTTTAGACCATCAGATACATACATACATACATACATACATATATATTAAAATGGCCATATCTGAAAAGTTTGTTTTAACGGTTACACTTTTTTATGTAAATATATGTGTCACACAGGTGGGTGAGGTGTTTGAAATGACCTTCAGTGCAGCCCACCAGGGAAAAACCCACAGAGGAGACCCACACCGTCTGCATCATTCCTTTACTAGACTGTGGGTTGCCAGACCACCAAAGTGCATGATGTTAATACCACCAGGCAGCTGCGTACAGTACACAGTGGCAAAAGTGTGACGCGTCTACATACAGTTTAAATACAAGCTGCTAAATCCTGATATATCACAGCATTTTAAATTCTGTGATGAATATTCAAAATTATAAATGATTTCAGTGACTTCCCAACTTTCATGGTGTCTAGCAACAGTATGATTTACAACACGCTACAGTTCCATAGACACATGAGTGGACTAACCATTTTTAACTTTTTCAAAGTGGAACATTTGGTGTATAATATTTTCTAACAAATAATATTTGCAATGATTTCACCGCAGTAATAATATTTTACTTAAAATGCGCTACTGAAAAGTCTAGAACTGTCAAATGTATAAACACAATGTCACAAATAATGCTTTTTAATCCTTTTATAACCTAAAATAGGAAAAACAGACCTAAACACAACTAATATTCTGTTTACTGATTAAAAACCCATTACAATCCCTTAACCCTTTACATATAGTCATAGTTTGTACTGTAAATCTTTTATCTGACTAGACCACAGAATCATATATCAAAACAAGTGCCTTTTAAGTTCTGAAATCCGAACAATCACGCAGGAAAGGTCAAATGTTCAGATAGTGCATGCTGAGAAACAACTTCTAATCTTACCTCGCATTAGCAGAGTAAAAAATGATACCTGGCCAGCAGCGCTATAGAAGATCAAACATCTCAGCTTATCTAAAGTATCAAAGCTCTTCTCTGCTGCTAAACTTTGGCTGGTCTTCTGGTTTGAAGTCCTTGTTAGGAGTGCCATCTTCGTTGAGAATGCGCCTGCTGGTATACCCCACAATAGGGTATTTTGATTTGTACGTTTCAGTGAAAACACTCTCCAGGGACTCCAGCTCTTTCTGAGTAAGGCCAGTCTGGCATGACAAATAAAGGCAGATGCAGAGTTAGTGCACTCATGAATTCGTTGGACCTCCAGTGGACTTGTGCTTAAAAAAATCCATCATTAACTCACTATGTCATGTGTAAGTTCTTTGGGGTCAAGTGACATTTTGGCCACAGCTCTGGTTGAGTCCTTGCCCACAAGTGCATTATAAGATGCACCTTTCCCATAAAACCCTGTTAATAAAAAAGAAACTGGTGGTTAAATCTAAATCATTATTCATTCAACCAGTGGTATTCTGGGTGTACTAGAGAGTTGACTCCACATGGTTACCAGTTAAAATAGAGGCAAGTCATAGTGAAACAAGTTTGGTCAGGCAATGTAATACACTGCCCGCTACGACTCTATCCTTAGGTAAGGATGACACCTAAACATGTCTTAAGTGCAGTTTGGATGAAGGTGCGTTCAGCAAGGCATCTAGACTGCTGCGTTCAGTTGCAGGCCTTGTAGTGAGGAGATCTACTACTCCATAAGATCTTCTGAGTTGATTAGACACTAGAAGGTGCTGCTGAAGGGGTCAAGAATGAATCGGTTCATGTAGAGCTTTTATGCAAAACTGTCATTTCTAAATAGTTAGTCACTTTTATACTTCTATAAAGACAAATGCAGTCATTTGCAGTCAAAGTTTATTAGGACCCACTTTCTTTTCTATCCAATTTATGTGGGCACTTGGGTAAACTTATGGAAGACAGTAATGAATTGGTACCATCATAATTCCATTTTACTACAGTAAACATTTTTATTGCTACATTAGGACACTAACATTAACACTACTGAGTGCTGATTGGCTAATCAGGTCACTGTCTGGACTCTGGAAAGGAAAGTTAAGTAAAGTGGCCCCCTTATACTCACGCATGAACACACAACAACCAATGTAAAATTCTTTCTCTGCATTTAACCTGTTCACTAAATGAAGCAGTGAGCAGCCAGTGTGTGTGGGGACAGTGCCTTACTCAAGGGTACCTCAGTGGGAGATTCAAACCCACAGCCTTCTGATTTCAGGGGCAACTCCCTAACCACCTGCTGCCACCAGATAAATGCAAAATACAGTCACACATGAACACATGGTAGAACAGTACACAGTGTGAAGTTTTCTGCATTTAACTGAAGCAGCGGGCAGCTCATGACATTTAGTGCTTCCTCAAGGGCCCCTCAGTGGTGCCACTACTGGTTCTCCGATTAAAACCCTTGAACTTCTGACACCCTAACCATCAGACCACCATAACTGGAGTGGGAAAGCACTCAAAAAATATGCCATCACTGCTGGGATCAGACAGCAAATATTTTTTTTCTATATGAAAGAAATTAAGTGTTGACAATTTGTGATTTTGCGCAAAGGCCCAAGTGAACCTGTTTAATGTTGCTCTCTCTCTGGAGCACCCCCTAGCGCCTGATAGTCCTGGAGCATATTTCTAGAACTCGATGTTTTGCACTCATTCAGACCGAGCCAAAGAAGCTCAAACCTAACTTTTTCCAGACGTGACATCAAACACCACGCCCTTTATGGCCATGTAGATAGGCTGTCCTTCCTGAAGAACACAAAAAACAACAATAAAAAATCCGTTTTCAATCAAAGAAACATATCAGTGTGATATCTAACGCACTGTTGGTCAGTCTGTACCTCACTTCCGTCGTATCTGCTCAGCTCCTCGTCTGTGAACAGCCTCACAGGTTTGGGAGACGAATTTACTTTTAATTTTGGCTCATTTGCCAGACAAATCAGCATGCATGAAAACCATGCCGCCAGCTGCAAATCCAGCATTGTATATTTGCCTTTATGAGAAACTGTACCTTTGTGGAAAAAGAAGTCTAAAATAAACTATTTATCCACTACTACCTACAGACGCGTCTCTTGAAGACGGCAGAATAATAATAACAATTCTAATAAAAATAATAAAACCGTCGCACTTTGGAGAGAAGTTTCTTTTCCCTAAACACTCCGAACTTCCTTGTTTCTCTTCAGCTTCATTTTAAAAGGCTGTCTCGTGACCGGATGCTGTTCCTGCTGTCCTTGACAGTCCGAAACCCAGAGAAATCCCCTTTATTCTAAAGCTTTATTTGCCAAATTCGTATTGTTTTATTCTTTTCAAAAGTTGTGTTGCGTTTTTTAACGCACGATAGGCTGCGTTCCTTTGTTATTGTCACACTCTGTTGTTGATTATTTTTCATTTTTGTGCTTTTGATTCATTCAAAATGCATCTATAAGGTGCAGAAAAATTTTGTACGCATTTGGAGGCCACCATGGTTTAGTTATATTTTTTTGTTTTTTGTGCCATAGAAAAGTGCAAAAGTTCTTGCAGTATCCAGGTGGTCCCATCCCAGGCGCGCTGTGATGTCACTGCTCCTCTAAAGAGTCTTCCTTCCCTCTTCTCTTCTTATACAGTCCTTTCAGGACTCTTTCATTGATCCAATGGATCCTAATGGGACAGTGCCTGGACCTTTGATAGACCTTTGGCAAAGTTAGGCAAAAGTGACAACAAACAACAAAAGGGAAGCGCGACACAGTGACAGAATGCTGCGTAAAGACACTCCTCAGTACTACCAAGAGGTATGAAACACAACTCGTGGGATGTTTTTGGATACTGTGTAAAATTGTAGGGAATGTATGCATGGCTATCATCCAGCAGAGGTCTGACAGAAGTTACTGAATGTATTTAGATAACTTGGATAAGTTACATCGATTAGTGAAAGTTGGTTATTTTGGTAGTTACATTTGTCTGCATGCTTTGTCCTGTCTAGTCATGTGACTGCAGCTGACTAACTGTTGCCCTGTTCTAAGCCATATTAGAAACTGCCATGGCAGTTCACGTAGTAAAAGGATCTTTCAATATCTCATCTTCTTAGGACACTGGTCCCTTACGATGGTGGATAGTTTTATTTTTTGTGGTGACCACTACCTGAAATTGCCCTTTATTTTATTCAGTACCATGTGATTAAATGTAAATACCTTCAGGGACTAAATGCTTTATTGTAGTTCAATGATGAGGACTGTGTACGAGCGTCTTACCAGCACAATGCAGATGCTGCTCAGGACCCAGATGAAGCCAGCTGTGATGTCTTGCCAGGTGTGGATATTTATATTTTATTTCTGTAGCCTTTTGGTTAATCAGGAAAACCTCAGTGAGATTAAAATATGTTACAGGACTGTACCGACCCACATAAATGAATATATGACCTACAGTACTGTGCAAAAGTCAGGTGGCACCCTTTTCTTAATGTTCAGTCAAAACAGATATTCAATACAAGTTATTCATTTTTCAGTGTCAAAAATCAGGAAGCATATATTTAACAAACAAATTGCTAGGATAGTGTTAGTGTAATGGTAAATATATCAGTATTTCATTTATCTACACTTTGCTGCCACTTGAACTCTTTGACATTTCAGGGCTTAGAACCAAGCAGCTCCAGGTTTATTCTCCCGACAAAAAGGGTTTGCACACTTCAGCTGCTGGCCGTATTTCCCAGGACATATTTTGGACATATTTTAATGGTCTCAAATTAAATAGAAGGTGGTCCACTTGCATAATGAAGAAGTGTGTCAAAATAAAATCTGAGAAAATAAACATTTTAAACGGATAAATACTAAAATATTACAAAGAAAACATTAGAGAAATTAGACCCAACAGAACGGTTTTGTCTTTGAGAAAGGGGAGAGAATCAAGCTGCTGTTGGCCCAAGTTTCCTCTGATGTGTAGCTGTTCAAGAAGCCATTGCTAAAAGTAGTAAAGAAGAAATTTTGCACAAGAACACTTAAAACTGAATATCTGAGATGTGGAATAAGGTTTTGTTGAGAGTAAATTTGTAACTGGGATTACTTGGATTGTGAGAAGCAGCTTAAGTGGAAAGGTGTCGTCTCTGATGAAGTTAATTATCATGACAAATGCAAGCATCTATATTGTAATAGTAATAGCTGTAATGTATGTGGCCTCTGAGTGGAGATGATGTATGTGGAGCTGTAATTCATCTTTACACTGCGATTCTCCTAATGTCAGGTGTGATTACAGACGAGGATGTCATGGACAATACTCAAATGTCAACTGCCTTCAACAAAGCTTGTATCAAGAACGTCTTCACAGTCATCCTTGTTCTCATCTACCTTACGTTAAGTACGGTGGCTGCGTTTTTGGCCTACCAAACAATTTCCGACTTCCTGGAGAAGCTCAATCACCCTGTAATGTCCGTGTCCTACAAAGAAGTTGAGGAATTTGCTCCCCCAGGTGGGTTCTGTCCAGCAAACAGTGGTTTAGTGCTTCAGTGCTTTGGTAGGGCGACGTGTTAATCATTTGGTTAAAATTGTGTTTCATCTTTTGCAGGGATTGCACTCTACCCAGGGAAGGCTCAGTTATTAAGCTGTCAGCACCACTATCATGACTACATTCCACCTGGTTTATCAACAGGCCACATGGATGAAAGTAACTGTGTAATAAAGGAAGTCACTTATAGTGACCCATACTCCAACCACACAAGAGTAAGCAGTTTCCGCTTCAGTATTTGTCCGTAACTTTCTTGCCTGTGACTTTCTAATGCGTCACTGTTTTTTATTCCAACTGAGGATCCTTCCACTGTACAGATTTACCAACCACACCTATTTTGTTCGGAATGACTCATTGGCTTGTTGTGTACTATTCCACAGCACCTAAGACATGCCTGGTCCTGTTAGATGTCACAACTAGAAGATGACAGCTATTGCTAATGAATAATTTGAGGGCCTAGTAATGACTCTGCTCAGTTTCTCCTGGGACTAAGCATTAAACAAGGCATTTTTTGTCATTCTGACAGCTTAGAAGATGCACATATGATGTACATATGAAAGGATATCAGTTTTCCTTGGAATATATCATAGAACTTACTCAAAGATGTGTCTGAATGGAGAACAGAAAACCCAGTGTATGGTACTCCAGGACTGTAATAAAGAAGCGCTGCTCTGAACTATGTGTAATATAAGTGACGTACTGTTAAAGCGAGCCTTGGTGGTTGAGGGTCCAACAGACGTGCGAAGCAGGGAGCTCATATTCCTGCAGTTCAGTCAAAATGAAACAGAGGAGGACTTCAGTGCCATCAGTTACATGCTGTTTGCCCAGTTCAGCGATTTGACTAAAAGGTATGTTGCTCATTCCTACTTTTTTCATTCTTCTGTAATTATTCAGAAAACTACTACCCATGTTTTTTCCTTGCAGCTCAAACAAGACTGCATTTATGAAGGACTGTGAAAGGAATTACTCAATGTGGACATTCTCTGGTGGGTTTCGTACTTGGGTCAAAATGTCTTTAGTCAGGACGTCTGGGAGAGGAAATGAATCTGTAGAATTCAGGCAAGAGGTGGGTGAGTGTTTTCTTTTAAGGTACAATCAGTGTCTGCCCTTTCAGATTAGTGTTTGATCAATAACTTTATTTTACAGTCAAGTGTCGTGAAGTACAATGACAGAAGGTCTCCACAAGAGCAAAGCAATGAGCTATTCTTTGTTGTATTCCAATGGCGGGATCCATTTATACAACAAGTCAAAGATGTAGGTGAAGGCTGTTACTCTTGCACACACAATGTTTCCTCAAGATATTTATTTATTAAGATTTATTTATTAAATGCCTTATTAATAATAATAGTAATTCTCTTTAATGCTGCATGGTAGCAGCTTCATGACCACTAAACCTAACTAATGATATTTGCATAATCTAGATTATTTTTTTTGCCAACAGATTGTCACCGCAAACCCCTGGAACACCATTGCCATTCTGTGTGGGGTCTTCATGGCTCTTTTTAAAGCAGCAGACTTTGCCAAACTCAGTATTAAGTGGATGATCAAAATTCGCAAAAGGCACATAAGGGCGAAAATTAGAGAAATGAACCAAATCAGCTGATACTAATCTCTGCGCTGACTGAGAGTCAGTGGTGGTCCATTGTCATGCATTTTAAACAAGTGAATGAATTTTATTCTTAAAAGACGGAACTGTTCTATACTTTTATAATTCAATTATAGTTCAATTCTGCTCTACATTGTTTTTTACTTTAATAATTAACTACTGACATTCTAGAGTATGCTTCATTATATGTGTGTGTGTGTGTGTGTGTGTGTGTGTGTGTGTGTGTGTGTGTGTGTGTGTGTTATTAGGGGTGGGCATAGATACATTTTTTTAATCTAGATTAATCTCACTGTAATCTTGGAATTAATCTAGATTAAAATGGCTCATTTGAATTCTGCCAAAGGTCTGAAGCCCCACCCCCCAAAATGATCCCTAGCCACCCTAAATATATCGTCATTATTCTACTATTTTTAAATTATACAGTAAACGCCCAGTTTTACGCAGATCCAGTCACGCAATGTTTTTTTTTAGAACAAAACTGATAATTTTACGCGGAAATATTCAAAACAACGCTGAACCTGCAAATATTCTCCTTTTTTTTTCTTCTTTCATGGCAGTATGTTTTTTTTTGTTTGTTTGTTTTTTTAAACTCATTTTAGTACATCTGTCTCCCCGTGCATGGCCGTCAGGACTTTAAACCTCTCTCGCTCTCTCTTACTCACTCTGTCTGTCTGTCTCTCTCTCTCTCTCTCTCTCTCTCGTTCATGACTTTTCCGGAGCACGCGTCTCTCTCTCTCTCTCTATCCGCGCTAAAATATCAAGGTGAAAGTCATCATAGCTTGTGTAGTATAGACCCAGCTCCCAATCCAACTTTGTGAATAGATTAACGGCGATATTTTTTTAGCTCCTGATAAGAGTCTCACATTAATGCAGCACGTTAACGCCGATAAAAGGAAGGAACAAATTGTGCAATCATAATGTCTTGGCAAATTAATTGCAACACTGATCTCAACTTGGCAGCTGTATTTTTTGTCTTTTTGTCGATTGTTGTGTTCTCATTTATGATGATGATATTGGTGCCCCACAGTGGGATCACGTTTATGACATTGAATTTCAAAATAACTTTTCAGACTGTTGAAATGATTTTTGATTTCTGGCAAAAAATCTTTTTTATTATTTTAAAAATAAAATCTGTGATAAAAAATTCTGACATGTTTGTGATAAAATAGAACTGATTTTTATTTTTGACAATTGGTTATTTAGTGATATGTCAAGTTATTACTGTGACACAGTAAATAAAAACTAAATGCTTTCATCACTGCATTCAGTATATGGCCAAAAAAATTGGGGAAACACCTCTTAATCATTGACAAAGTGGCCCATTACTTACAGTGAAGGGTAATCTTAATGCTTTACCATACCAAGACATTTGGGACAACGTCATGCTTTCAACTTTAAGGACACAGTTTGTGGAAGATCTATGGCACATATACCCAAAGAAACCCTCCAAAGGATGGCCTTTCAAGAAAGAGTGGAAGCAGTTATAGAAGTAAAGGGGGGAACCAACTCTATATTAAAGTTAATCTATTCGTATACAATGTCATTAAAGTCAATGTTAGTGGTATGGTCAGTCGTCCCAATATTTTTTTCCATGTAGTGTAAGTGAGGAAACTGTGAGCTCTTAGTTTGAAATTTACAGGCTTGGACGCCATTTTAAAGAAAGACTTTTCATTTTTAAATTCCATGGCTGGACGCATGCTGTAGCGCTAAACGAGGAGCTTAAAAATTGTAAACAAAGTGCAATACCAAAGGGGGATCAGAAGAAATGTTATGCTCTTGAATGAAAAGGTACCACAATCAGCTCATACATCTGCTGCATCTGCGGCTCTGTGTCTGTTAAAGACTTTGTTTTGAAACGGAACTCCCTGTGTTCTCGACTTGGCTTCAATTTGGCAGCATGTTTCACCTAATTTAACAAACTTTCAGTCAACAAGCAAGCAGCATGTCCTGTCCTGTGGTGATGGTAGTGCAGTCTATAAATTGTATGAATAAATACTTGTAAGCAGGCATGCATTTTTTACGCTTTAAGCTCCATTAGCCTCACTGTTAGCCAGCCGTTAGCATCCCAACTGCTACAGCAGCACTTCAGCTTTTAAAGAGTTTGAAACTCACTCTAGACAATTTTATATAATGTAAAATATCCTCATTTATCAGTGTTACTATATTGACCTCTATATTGCACAAAAATGATTTTTTGTTTGTTTGAGAGACCGTTATTTGCTACGTAAGTTAACTTGCCTACGCCTAGAACTGGTAGTAACCTAAGCTGTGAGCGCCTTTGCTTTGGTTTGTCCCCATATTTGTAATTTCAAGGTTCTTAATTTCTTAAGTAATTCTGTTGCACTTGTAGGATAGAATATGCAGTGGAATGATCAAAGTAACATTACTTGGAGTTCTTTTAGATCATAAAGCTTTGTCTTCATCAGTACCCTATAGTCAAGCAACACTGGATTATTTATGAAAATGTTGTATTTTAAATGTGACACCGGGATGGTGGCATGCCCTTTGAATGGGAAGGTATTTTAAAAATAATCGCATTTGTGGTTGGCACATTGCTTGTAGAAGTACATGGCAAGAATGGTTCTATTTTTGCTGGTGGCCTAGTGGTTAGGGAGTTGGTTTGAATCCCTGGACTGCTGGTGGCACCACTGAAGTACCCTTGAGCAAGGTACCGTCCGACCACACTGCTCTTGGCTGCTCACTGCTTAACTTGGTGAATGGGTTAAATGCAGAGAAAGAATTTCATGTTGTTCACGGTCAGTTCTAAATGAAGTGGACAGTGTAGTGATGCTACAGCAGAGGCACTGTGTTCGCAGTTCATGGTGTGTATTTACGGTTTAAAACTGCGCTTGTTTGTTAGATTAAATACATTCATGTTTAAAAAGCATCATGGTGGTCTAAGGCAGTAGTCTGACTGTGTAGTCTTCGTTGTGATAAAAGTGATAGAATTATGCTAGTTTCCTGTGCATTCAGGTTTTACTATGTGTGACAGGTTCTCATGTTTCCATACACAGATGGTTACATTTGTCAGTGGTTCCAAATTCTTCTCGGCATATCAGTATTAGTCTATTAGTATGATTCCAAAACAACAACATTGTTTCTCTTTTAGGATTATGTGAATGAACAAGGGTAAATATCTGTTCAAAGTTTACAGCTGTATCTCATGATTTTTATTTACCTAAAAACAACCAAGTTAAATCTTGTTGTTTTTTTTTTATCCCTGGGAAGATGTAAACTGTAGTTCTTAGGCAAGCACTGATATAAAGGCCATGTTGTATATCAAGGACTGGGTATTTTTATTTGAGCTGTAACAGGACACCATGTGACCTAGAGTTTGAGAAGCTTTCCAGAACAGGTCTCGGGAGCATTGAACTTGCCCAGACGCTGTGGAGGCCAGCACCCTCAGCAGGCTGCATTTAGCAAAATGACCACTATGCTCTCTCTGCCATGGCATTTGGATCTGGAGTAGAGTTCAGGACACTGACCTCTTTCCCTACATATGGACAACAGGCAGAACATAGCTGGCCGAAGGTCTGCTATTACCACGTATTCTAATGTAAGAGTTGGCAGACCCCTTCCACATGTGCTGCTGTATAA
Source organism: Clupeocharax schoutedeni (assembly GCA_037974565.1). Classification (NCBI taxonomy): domain Eukaryota; kingdom Metazoa; phylum Chordata; class Actinopteri; order Characiformes; family Alestidae; genus Clupeocharax; species Clupeocharax schoutedeni. Next base: position 29,159,196 of record JBBPDH010000001.1, read on the forward strand.
TTAGGTCGATAAATAAGCCATGGGAATTGCAATGCAAGCACACACATCAAAAAGGCCTCTTTTCCTTGTATTCGCTCAGTATCATGTGTGCACAGAGCAAATTTAGTTTATGAATAATCATGTCGCAAGTTAATTGCATTAACATTGGTGTTGGGATTCTAAATGTAATATTTTTTAGGCAAAAATAAGAAGTGCAGTAAGCCCACATGAACAGTCCAATCATAGCAGTTAATTACAGCAGAAAAATAATCTTTGTTTCTTTGTATAACTGTTGGTAAATTCTAGGTCTATATTATGTGTTATAAGCTAGGGCTGGGCGATTTGGCCTAAAATCAAAATCTCGATTAATTGAACATTTTAACTTGATTACGATTAATGAACGATTATTTTATTTTTTAATTGTTTGCCCTTACAATTCACTGCCAAGTTGCTCAGTTGTCCATGCTCAACATGTCGACAGAATAACGTAACATAACAGAGCAGGGTCACGTGACTCCACATGCGGTAGTGTTTTTAAAGGGAAAGCAATCGAAATAATTGACCTGGGAAAATTTGATCGATTATAGGTTCTGAATGTCAATTTCGATTACTTTTCGATTAATCGCCCAGCCCTACTATAAGCAATATTGTCTCTTCATTTTTTTTTCTCCAGATATGCAGCACTGATATGGCCTGAAAGATGCAACCATCATCCAACATGGGGAAAACACGAACGTGCATTCTGTGTGATATTGTCTATAGTTCCAAACAGGTAAACACGTGGAAGCATACTGTAATTTAAGCACACGTATTGTGTTTGTGTTTCACTTTTTAAAGCATTTGCATTCTCATAGACTAGTTGTGGCTCAGAATCATAGCTGTACTTTGCAGAAGTCCTCCATTCTATCAGGAAGTTTTCTTAAATCCATCATGAAGTTTTAAGACTGCACCTTAATTACAATCTAACAGTACTCCTGTGTTTTTCTCAAGGAAATGGATGAGCACATGAGAACTATGCTGCATCATCGCGAACTGGAGAATCTAAAAGGCCGGTTAGTAACTGTCTAAACATTGCCATACTCCATCATATAAAATAGTTTTGTATAATCCTTCAGGACAAATATGCTAATCTATGATAAACTTTATATTAAATTTAAAGTACTGATGTGATCAAATTGATCAGATGGGTACATCAGATACAGTGGCTTGAGAGAATAAGGATAAATCCTAAAAAACAAGCTTGTTTTTCACACATGTAATTATCTTCCAAGTAGTGCTATGGTTGTGGTCATGAATTCCCAAGCTCAGAATAGCTCTAGTGTGAGTAATCATATCAAAAGCATTTCTAATAAGGGAAAATGTATACTTAATTTTAGGAATATGTCCATTGTCTGATGCCATCATCTGACAAGCTTATCTGCTCTCTTGCAGCATTGTGTAGAATTGGCAGATTTATATGTATATGCTACCACAGCGCAATTCTGTTATTACAGTTTGCTATTATAATTGCACATTAAGATAAGATGAATCTTTGTTAGCCCCACAAGTGGGAAATAAAATGAATAAAAACTATAAAATTAACACTATACAATCTACAAAATGAAATATTGCAGTTGTTGGTGCCAGATAAAGGGCACGTGCATTATTGGACACGTGTTTTTTTTTACAGCAATTTGGAGGATCAGTTGTAGCAGCTGCCATGGCAAGGGCATATATATAGGTCCCTAGGAAACAACAGGCAAGGCCGACACAGAGCAACTGTGTTACTCATGTGACAATTTTGTAGACCTCTGGAATGTGAAAAGTGAGAATGAGGCAGGGGGAGTATTGATACTGCCAAAGCATAGAGGACATTATTAAACTATTTGTTACATGCAGTTTCAAAAGAAAACATGAATAGAGAGTCCAAATCCTGATCCTGATAAAGAAATACTGAATTGCAAAAGAAAATGCAGAAAATGCAAAACATTCCTTAAGCTGTTCAAAGCTGAGCACTTTTCCATGGCACTCTGCCATGGCACAGATTTTTTGAGAAAGTGCATCTGCTTGTAAGGCATCTCTATCAGCTTGGCAGCCTGACATTCTGTAGAGCCGCTCAGGCGAGGGGGTTTGCTCCAGGCAGCTGCCCTGAGCTCATATTACAGCAAATGCTGAAGCGACCCACCCTGATGCAGCTCTGTAGAAGTGAGGAATGAGGGAGGTGAGAGGGGGAGGGTGGGGAGTGCAGTTTTTCAGATCAAAACAGGCTGCCTGCCTAGTGCTCGCTGCAGAGCGCAGCAGACACCATCCTGACAGCGCGCCAGAGCTGGGCTGCCACAGAGAGGGCTCCAGCCTCCAGGCTCTGTTTGTGGGGCGCTGCTAGTGAGACACCATGCCACAGGCCCACCACCGTCTGCCGGAGCCACCATCCTGCGCCACGCTGCTCCAAGCCTAAAAAGAAGCTCCCGAAACCCTCCACAAGATCAGGAAGATCCTGTTGTTTATTTTTTCACTTGGTTTTTTGTTTTGAAGGTTTTTTCTTTATTTTTACAGCACAAGATTATGTAATTTTGCCTCCTGATCATTTGAAGTTTTTTGTTTTGCTTTGTATTTTTCTTTGCTTATTTTGGAGTTGATTTTTTTCCTCCATTTTTGAAGTTGAATAAATCAAAGGCCGTGATTTTTTTTCCCAGGCTTTGCAGACAACGAAAGCCCAGGCCTAATTCGAGCGCACCTACTTGACGGCCACTTTTTAGCTATGCCTGAGGGTAGCATTGAGCAGCCCTTGTCCGCTCTTCTTCCCAGGGACTGTGGGCACGAGTGCCGGGTTTGCGGAGTGACGGTGGTGAGCCTGACGGAATACGCCAAGCACATCTCTAGCCCTGTTCACAAACAGCGTGTGGAGGCCCATCAACGGCAGGCATCCAAGACTGACCAAGATGAGGAATACTTTGACAAGGAGATGATTGAGCTTGTTGAGAAACGCAAGGAATTCATAAGGTGAGGGGGTTCTTTGTATTAATACATGTCCTTTATGCTGAATTTTTCACTTTGATGTGTCTTTGGTGTTTTGGAGGTTCCTCCACCTCCTCATATTAGCTGCAGTAGTCTACATTTTTCTGTTAAAAATCTGTGATATTTGTGCCCATCACTTAAATTTAATGTAATGTCCTGAGCACCTATCAAATAGTTGGAGAGCTAAGTAGTGATAACTAATCCCTGTGTTTTCTTATCCTCTTAATAAATTCTAAATATCTCTGATATTATGCATCATAAGGATACATAGCCACAGTCACCTTAATAAAAAAAGACCCTTCAGCCCTTTTTGTTAGTATTTCCTCCCTCTTTTTAATCTCTGTCCTTTGCACATGTTGTCAGGTCTATATTAAACTGAACTGCAGACTGGAGTCATGTATCAGAAAGCCTAAAACAGCCATGGATGTTCACTCACACATTCTCCCTTTAACTCCCTACTGGCTAGCTCTAATGGAAGGATTGCAGCCTCTTTGTAATAAGGCGTGGTTAATTCTCATGCAGATGCAGCATTTTGGTATATTTTTTTCTCACTGTGCTTGCTGTTGTCTGGTGAGCATGTTCAAGCCACCAAGTAAATGTGTACAGTCAATCTGTGTAATGAAATTTCACTCTGAAGTTGTAGGAGTGAGGAGTAGCTCTCCTCCAACAGTGCAAAAAAAATGTCTGCATTTACAAATCTGCTGTATCATTGAATATCTGCATTGCAGCAAAAACTGTTGCCAGTAAAGCACAGTGCTCTCTGCCAAAAAAAAGCATACACCTAAAACAGCATTACTACTCACTCACTCTCTCCCATCTTTACACCAAGCTCTATTCACTGGCCAACTCCAACAGACCAGAAGGTGACAGCCCCTGAATAACCTTGTGAAACTATTTATATGGATGATAAGGTATCTTGTGCTAGTTGTGTCCTGAGTAGCCTCTTTACTTTTCAGTTTGATAGGATGTGTTAATATACTGAATTGCTCATTTTGTAGCAGCAGGTAAATATTACTATTGATAATGCTAATAAAACTGTTGGCAATTAATTTATTCAGAAGTCAGTTAGGTTGCTGCGTACCTTTCTACTTCTCTTAATTGAGAGAAATGCTTTGAATGTTATTGGCGGCTGCAGCTGTAGTGCAACTCTAGTGGACGACTTTCTAAGGGTTTACACAATTTACACAATTTTCCACTTACCCCAGATGTAGTCGGTCATTTTGCTTTTTTAGTTTAGAGCTGAAGTGTCAAGGCTAACCTTGCTAACATACTAGAAGTCAACAATCAATCAAACACTTCCATTCATATATCTCCAAAAACATCTCTCACCCCTCTCAAGCCACATCCAGCTCTTTACTGGGGTTGACTTGTTCATGTAGTTTCATGGCCTCTGCCAAAAAATGTAGTTTAGTATGTCATGGGTCACTGTGAGCAGCAAATATTAACACAATGTTAGTGTGTAGATAATGGCTTACATTTACATTTACATTTATGGCATTTATCAGACACTTTCATGCAAAGCGACTTCCATTCCCTAACTACAGGGGACAGTCTCCCTGGAGCAACTTAGGGTTAAGGGTCTTGCTCAGGAACCCAATGGTGGTGCTGAAGGTAGGATTCGAACCCATGACCTTTCAGTCCAGAGGCTAGTATCCTACCTACTGAGCTACCTCCACCCCATCTTTTTATACAACAGGATCTGTATTCATAAATCACTTCAGTAGTTGAAGTGCTGATCTAGAAATTGATTTTAGCCAACAACCATCATAAATACAGAGGAATCTTCAAGGAACTTTTGACTTTTATCAGCTTTTATCAGCTCACAGCTCTAGTGAGCTAGTAAGAGCTACACTTTCTCCTGTCTCTTGTTTGCATATGTAGATCACAGGGCACTGATAAGGTGTTGGCTCACTGTGTCATCTTACAGGTTTCCTTTGTGTGCAGATGTTGTATTGATGCGTATTTATTATTTTGACAGTTGTTCTCTTTATTTTGTACTCCCACAGGCAAGAGGAAACTGCAACAAAAAGGGTCAGAGAGGAACAAGACACAATAAGGAAGTGGCAGGACTTAAAGGAACAATGGTCCGATCCAAGGCAGTGGATGCACCAGCAAGGTGGCTTCAGGCACTACTCCAACTTCCCCCAGCCACCAAGAAACAGAGGAGCAATGAACTGGCAGGAACCGCGACGAGGGCCCAATCCTGACCATTTCAACTGGAACGGCCGGCAGAACAGGAGCGCCACATGGCATGCTGAAGGACCCCCTAATCTACAAAGGTGGGGACCCGTGAATGGCCGAGGGGGTAGCCTGAATAATCGAGGAAACTTCTGGGAAGGCAGACAAGGCATGTACAGGGGTTGCCCTCCACAGCAGAGAAACCAGCAATCCTGGACCAGCAAAGAGGGCAATCTAGGGCACTATGAAAGAAACAGTGACAGCCACTGGCAGCGCTCCAAAGATTTTGGCAGTAACACACAGCCTGGCCATGAGGCGCCATCAAGGATTCATCAACATCAGAAGCCCCACAAAAACTTTGAGAGCCAGAAAAAGGGTTACCAAAACCAAGAAGGGTCTGGAGCAGAGAATGATCATGGCCAAGGTAAAGTCACCAAGCCAGACAAGACCTATCGCTGGACACCATATCCTGCAGCCAAGCTCGGAGATTCTTCATCTCAACCCGATGCACAGCCTCACACGGAGAAAACACATTTTGAATCGGAAAATGGTAAGGAGAGAAGTTTATATGTGAATAGGTCAAACTTGACAGCGCAGTCCCAACCAGATCTGAGGAGCAGTCTGCATGAAACCCGATGTAAGGAGCAGCTGCTGCAGCAGAGAAAGCAAAGCACAGCATCTGGTAAAAACAGAGGAAAAAATCATACACACAGTCAGCCATCTGCATCCTCTTCTTCCTCGTCTTTGTCCACACACAAAACAAACAGGCCCACTAAGCATTCCGATAAAAGGGCCTCTCCTAACACTGGTTCTGTGACCAATCTTAGTCGAGCAGCAAGTCAAGACTCTGTCAGTTCTAAAGCTTCAAAGAATTCTCACTCATGCTCCCAGTCTCCACGAGACTCCTCGTTCGGTGAAGATGAGGAACGACTTCTCTCTGAAATGCTGCGTAAAGCCAAGGAGACCTTTCTGGTCAATAAAAGCTCAGAAGAAAATTCTGCCTCTGGGGATTGTTTCAAGGAAACTGAGCTACATATAGAGGAAGATCAACTGGTGGAAAATACAGAGCTGAATAAACCGAAGGAACTTTGTGAGAGCAAAAGAAAAACAGAGGAACAAAGTGGAAGAGGAACAACAGAGTTTGTTGACAGAGCCACCACATGGCAGTCCCCCAGGTGTCAGGTCTCTGTGCGGTCTGGTTACTTGTCAAATGAAGCCAGCTCCTCTCTGCAGTCTCTGCATGTCAGTACCTCCACCATGGATCGTGAGGATGAGGAGGACATTGGCGAAAGAGAGGAAGACATTGTACAGGATCAGGCGATGCCAGCAGTGGATGAGGTTCTGGGCTCTGATGGCGAAGACTCCCGCTGCAGCCACCCCCAATCTGTGGCTGGCTGCTCAGTGCCTCCTCTAAGCAAACTAGCCCTACCTGCCTGTATTAAGAGGGACCTCAATCGGCACATCAGCACAAAGGGCAAGGTGGTCAGCCATGAGCCCAACCTGAACATAGCCCGACGCATCAGAAATGTCAGTGGCACACGGAAGAGTGAGAGCGAGAAGGATGCAGGCCTCAAGCCCACACTGCGGCAGCTCATCAGCTCCTCTGCCTCCAGGAGGAATGTCAACTGGGACCAAGTGTACCAAGAGGTTCACCGCAAGAAGCAGGAGCAAGGCAAAGGGTTGCCAAGGTAAAATCTGTTATTGATTTTTTTATTAAAGCTGTTCATATAATGGCCGGAGCTTTAATAGATCATGCTTTAATAGATCATGTGTTCACATATGACAAATGGTCACTTTCACCTCAATGCTAGTTTTTTCTTGCTTTTTCCAAAAGTATGTTTCAAAAGACGGCCAAACATAACAGATATAATTACTAATGTAAAAACAGAGAAATATTTCGCGAGAAAAAAAAAAAAAATTTTGTGCATTAACTAGGTCCAGAAACTGGATGGCCTAGTGGGTAGGGTGTTGGCCCTGCAATCAGAAGGTTGGGGTTCAAACTCCTGAGGTACCCTTGAGCAAGATTCTGTCTCCCCACAAAGAATTTCACTGTGTTGTACTTGTATGACTATGCATGTGGCAAATAAAGAATATTATTCTTCATATATGTATGTGTGTGGATATATATATATATATATATATACACACATACACACACACACACACACACTGGTCAAAAGTTTTAGAACACCCCATATTTTTTTCTGTTTTTTTGTATTGAAATTCAAGCGGTTCATTGTCTCAATGTTCATTCGGCATTCATTCATTTCTTCTTGTACCATTTCATGCTATTCATTGGACCTGAACTATTTGAAATTCAATTAAATAAAGCTTGAAACATTGGGGTGTT
>JBBPDH010000001.1:29166796-29194399 GCA_037974565.1 Clupeocharax schoutedeni
CATATTTGAAGCGTCTAACAGCCTCGAGAAGGACGCAGACGAGGGGGATAACATCAGATGCAGATGACAATGAGGAGATTACCTCCCTTGTCAACTCCTCATAGGGGGCCAGATCACATTAGGTGTGCTGTAATTTTCCGCATTTTTTTACGGATCGGATTACGTTTCTAAATTCTTCCCGATTTCCGATCCCGTCATTTAGGTCAGGATCGGACAGATACCGATACAGAATATCGGATCAGGACCTCCTTAGTTAATACACTGCTGTTTATTTAAAATAAACGAAAACAAACCAAGCCTCATTCTTAAGAACTTTTTGTTGCTAACTTATCGTGAACCATACCAATCCGTGACCCCATAACCGAGGTATGTACCGGACCGTGACATCTATGTACCGTTACACCCCATATGTGTATGTATATATATATATACATATATACATATATGATTGTGTAATATATAAACACACAGTCATAAACTATACAGGCACCTAATTTAATTGGTGTGGGATTTTTTATTTGGATTCAATCTATCCATCTAGTGCCACCAGCAGGCATAATATCAAGGTACATGTTTGGTCATAACATTTTAATCTTTTTTCACAGAGATGTAATCTTATTATATTCGGGCACACTGGTTCCAATGCATTAATTGTGATTAAACTCTCCCATTTATTTTTAATCTTTTTTCCCCTTTGTTTGTGAACTAGACCTAGATCAATAATGCTATTACTACCAAATTTGGTTTGTATTATCTAAACAGGGATTTGAACAAAAGTTGTTTAAAGGATTTTATTAGGACAAATGATATGCTTACTGTTGTCCAGTGATTTTCAATGGTCAATCCATTGAGCTGCAAATGAGGACATGAGCTACAGTTTCTGTCATTTGAGAACTGGGGCTCTGAAGTAAGCAAAATTGTGTTTTGGTTATGTCTTGTGATATCGTGGGAAATCCCAAGACCGAGACGTTGCAACTTATCATGTCAACCTAGTTTATGTAACCACAATACTAGATTTTATTGAAATGTTTCAAAATTTCTCACAGGTCAGTAAGTTGTCTTTAACAAAATTGTCACCAAAGATCTTCAGACCAAGTCTCACAAGCATTCCCATTTTTGGTTGCATTTTTGTTTCCTGAAACTGTTCTTCACAGAAATTTCAAAACAGGTGTGGAAGCCCCCAAATAGGAAGTGAGATTCAAACTCGACACCTGTTTGTTGAGCTTCCAGACTGGTGGTGGACAGGTGTCTTGAACCTAGTGGTTCTGTAGTGCTTGGCACTTTCATTGCTGTTTGTGACTGTATTTGTCAGTATATATGCTGATATACAAGTTGTTCCATTAACCTTATAACTCCAGTTACATTTGTGTAAATATGATTTTTAAGTGATCACTTTAAATGAAAAGCATGTATTTGTCTTTGTTCAGGTTTGGCATAGAGATGGTACCAAATGAGCCAGAAGGCCCAAGTCAAATGGAGGAGGAGAATGTACCACTGTGTGAGGGCTTCCACTGGGATTCTCTGTTGGACTTTAAAGAAGCATCTGTACCTTCACTCAAGCGGTGCATGTCTGAAAGCAGTGTGGTCGCAGATAAATCTACTGCCTCCTGTTCTCTCCTCGATTCTATAGAACCAGTGAGGGAGACCCCTGTTGAGGGGCCACAACTGGGGGGCTCCATGCTGCGGCCTCCGGCCAGTCAGTCGCACTTGGAAGGTGATTGTGACGGTCCGAGTATTAATGATGGGCTAGGCCAGGCCAGAGCACATAAGGACGCAGCAAGTGCAACTGTTCCTGTCCTAGACCCAGAGCCTGTGGATGAAGACAGTAGCTGTATGTCAGGAACTGAACTAAATGATTGGCAGAGTGGGGGAAAGAAACGCAGAGCAGTTGGGGTGAGTGAACATTTCATGCCATTATATGTAATTAGTAGAGAGTCACCAACATTTTGGCACCTGATAATGGTCGAATTAGGCATGGAAAGAGGCCAAATAAACAAAAGATTAAATTGGTTAAACAATGTGAAAATCTTATACTCAGTAAATAATTAAAAAGGTGGAAGTGCAAAATAGTGATTAAAAAATTTCCCGTATTTACATTCACTTAATATGTAATTAACTAATATTTTTATATTAGTATAATCCATTACTAAATGTAATACATAGTGTCGTTGATATTTAATATATCACATTTTAATCACTAATAACTTGCATCAGTCATCAATATTATGTCACTGATAAGTATGTTTCACTCATTTAGCTTCATGCCGATGAAAATGTCTAGCATTATCTTAAATAATACATTTAGTAGGTAGATATTAGTATATCTATCTACTGCCATCATGCAAGAACAATTCAAACAGACCAACAACCCTTAAACTGTAGTTTCTCTTTTTTGTGATTGTCAAACATAATTATAAATTCACTGTTCTCTTGGTTCTTTTCATTAGGACATCATATCCCCAGAAATTCCTAATTCAGAAAGAAAAAATAAGAGGCTAAAAATCAAGCCTAAGAAAGGTATGTGTATATTTATTTCATTGCAGGTGTTCTTAGTTTTGCGGTTGCTTTACTATAATCAACTCTTTTTTTAGAACGCTCTCAGTTAGATGAGTTGCTGGCAGTCTCTCTACGTGAGGAGGAGTTGAACAGCTCTTTGCAAGAAGTTGATAACAGTTTGATCCAGGCCCGAACTGCCTTGCAGTCTGCCTATATGGAAGTGCAGCGCTTGCTAATGGTCAAACAGCAGGTAAACCTGATTAATCACCAGTACTTATGTCCATAAAGGTATTTGAAAATTTTATTAGCCTTATCTAATTTTGTGTCACATACGTTCTTCATAGGTAACCACAGAGATGGGTTCCCTGAGGACCAAGCGTATAGAGATTCTGCAAGGTTTGCAAGGTATTGCAAATTTCAAGTTTTTTTAATTTTAAAAATTAAAATTTTTTTAAAAATGTTCCCCTTGGAGCCACATATTCAGTCATTGTGAGGTATATGAACGTTTATGCAATGACCATTATATAAGAAAATAGATCTTTTCTTATTTTCTTTGTTCAGGTGAATCTGAGTCTTCACCGAGAACGGGGAGCTATGGTGAGAACTTGGCTGCTACATCTTTGTCTTCTTCTGCCCTGCCTGAACATGCTGCTATTCCCAGCAACCCAGCAGCTTCTTCTCCGTTCCTCTCACGATCGCCTGCCTCCAGCCCGCCTTCTGTTGTCATAAAACAGGAGCGTCTGTCTCCCGTGGCCCTCACCCCAGAGCGACAACAAGCTGACAGCCCCCTCCCTGGTCCCCATAGTACCACACCAGAGCAAGTGACTGCCACCGCCACTGAGACGGGTAAGAGGTCTGCCATTTTAGGTAAACCATGCTCTGTCTCATTCACTCTCTGTCTTGCTTCTTTTTTACTCAAGGACTTGCCTTGTCACTGAGATTCTCACTCAGTCACTTTAGTTTAGCAGGCTGAAGATTGTCCCATACAGGAAATCTATAAGCAATCATAAATCATTTTATGTTTGCAGTTACAAATTTCAGATATATTAAGTAAATGTTCCCAAACCATACTACCAAAATGCATACATTTGCTGCTGATATAAGGAAACTCCATCAAAGTAGTAATGCTTTAGCTAGGCTATGGAGACGATCACTGGTTACAGACTTCAGTGTCACTTCAGTCTTTCTCACATTCATTCATTCATACAGAGCTGTTACTACTGGCCCTGGAAGGGTTTTTAATATTTCACTGTAGCTCATTGTTTGTAGTTAATAATAAACCTCAAAACTAATAAATGTTTAATAATAAACCAGTAACCCATCTCTCCTGTTGTTTGCCATAGGTGCTGCTTTCCAGTGTAGCCATGTTGTGAAAATGAGGCAGAATGATGTGGAATGTATGCGGGAAGATGAAAGCGTGTCTTTAAATACTGTCTGTTCAGACAACAAGTTAGAGATGTCTCCTGTCCCTGAATCTCGCCGGCCCTCTCAGGATCCAACACTGGATCTTTCCTCTCCGTCTCTTTCTGCCAGCCTCCCCCTTAAACCACTCTCGCCAAAGCCCTCCCCCTCTTCTGTTGTCCAAGAAGCAAAGGTTGGAAAGCGTGTGAGGAAGCTGAAGAAGAAGAGGTCCTTGAGGAAAGCGCAAGGGAGTGAGCAGCCAGACATCAGTGACTCCGAGCTGGACACTGCTCAGTCCTCCCGACCTGTCCGTAAGATCCGAACTCGCAGGCGGCCTAGCGACTCTCTTCCTGCTCCTGTGGAAAAAGATGAGAGCATGGAGGTGGCAGGAGCGCTGGAACCAACACCAGCCCCTGCTGAGAAGGAGGCGCAAGACACAGACTCCTCAGACCTGGAGATGATGGAGCTCCCCCAGGCAGTGGCCACTGAGGTGGTTAACCTGGAGACATCTGACCCAGACGAGGGGGTCCAGGAGGACATGAGCCCTGCTCAGGTCTCCAAGGAATCTGCCTCTCTGAAAACAAGAGCTCAGAATCTTGCCTGCAATGAGGTCTCCTCCACCAGTGAAATAGACACCAGCAATGCAGTCAAGAGCTGTGAAAGGTTGGTGGTAGTTCTTTGGAATCTAATTGGTTACAGCTGATTAAAAGTATCATGAGTAAACACCAGTGTCATCATCTTGCAATCCTGAAAGTTAAGCCTTTTCCAGTATAATAGTTTAACACTAAGCAGGTAAGCGGGTAAAGGCAGAATAATGGAACCATTTTTTGTGAATTTTTTCGGCCACCTAAATTGGATACAGTTCAGAAAAGTACATGATTCTTGTTCATGAAATGGATTTATGTTTTGTTAACAGTGAGAAGAAGGTGGTCATGAAAGAGTCCAAGGCGTCCTCAGGTAGGTACTTCAAATACCCAAATGGAGGTTGGCTTTATTTTAGGAAATGAAATCAGTCATGTTTTTAAAATAGCTGATGCACATAAAATAATTTCTTGCATGATCACACTAGATTATTTATTCAAACAATGGTATAGTAGATTAATTTAATTGCTAAGCAGTACATTTTTGGCTTATGGCTAGAAATATATATATGGCGTAAATTCTCCTGTGATGTATGTTCATTTGTGTTCTCAAAGAAACCCTCTCTAAGGGAGACTCAACTGAGGCCATCTAGTACAGCCAAATTTAGAATGCCAACACTTTCACTAGACTAAAATAGTTCACCAACTGCCCAAATCACTTTTTAAGGGCAAGGTATTCTTAGAGGCTGATATTCTCCTAGATTAGAAATCCTTCTTCTGAGAGCAACCGGTGTGAACCTTATGAGCATGTTGGAAACTTGATTCACTCAAAGAGGAATGCCTTAGATGAGGTAGGTGTGTCAGATAAGCTCTGTTTTGATAGTTACAAGATATTATGTACAGCTAACCTCAGTTAATCAAAAATGTTTTGAATATGCTTTCCATAGAACATGGTCACGGACTCAAAGTGTGTATGTTTTTGTGTGGTTTTATCAGATGCATTGTCAGACCCCGGAGAGGAGGATGTGCCATCTGAGGGCTTGTTTGAGGGCCATCAGGAAGCTGTGAATGGTATGCAGATCCATAACGGCCTGCTGTTCACCTGCTCCGGAGACCGCACCATACGAGCCTTTGACCTGGTGGTAAGCCTCAACACAACCACTCATACATTGCATTCCTCGTGATGTGTTTATAAATATATAGATACACATTGCACAGTACAACCGGTAAACACCGGTAAACCACAGGTCACACCAACCATAGTGAAAAGGTGTAGCTTGTGTTTAAGTGTGTTCGAGGCTTCCCCCACACACCAGATTTGATCATACATCCAGAAGTAAACCTCTGTACATCTTTAGTTGATGTGTGCTTCTGGTTTATTATTTAACTCTGCTGTTTTGTGCTACAGTCCTTACCCAACTCACCCTAGTCAAGGTAACACAAAGGGCCAAACATCTCTCACTCAAAATGTGTTTATAAATGTTTAATACAAGCAGCTGACCTTCAGTACAGCTCAGGTGTGAGGAGGAACAATCAGAACAGCACCTAAATAGCATAAGATGGTATAAATCAGTCCAGGTAACTGCCACTGAGAATGTAAACATGTAACTCTGCAGTACAGTGCAGCACAGCATGGTGCAAGTGTGCTAGTAAAAAAGTGGCATCACTATATTGAGGGTATAAAGGATCACTACGTTGCTCTCTTGTTTCTTGCAGAGCCGCAAGTGTGTGTCTGTGTTTGAGGGGCACAGTAGCAAGGTGAACTGTCTGCTGGTCTCATCAGGGCCGGGCTTACAGCAGCGCCTCTATTCCGGATCCAGTGACCAGACCATCCGGTGCTATAACATCAAGGTGCAGCCCATTTACTTTGCTTCTGTATACTACAGTTGTTGATACCTGTTTTACTTTTTATATGACATGAATTGCTTGTTTTATGTGATCAGTCTTGCGAAATGTTGCAGAACTAAGACTGTGTCTCCCACAGACTCGAGAATGTGTGCAGCAACTCAGTCTTCCTGATCGTGTGCTCTGCCTCCACAACCGGTGGAAAGTGCTCTATGGTGGGCTGGCCAATGGCAGTGTTGTTACCTTCAGCCTCAAGGTAGATCCTTTCTCCAGATGGAGAGCTTTAGCTAGAACAACTGGACTATATTTTATTACATGTCGGTGGGTGTACCAGCTGTGTAAATGTGTATGGTGAGGTGTAATGTTTGTGTTACCTGTTATTCTCCTGCAGACTAACAAGCAGCTGGATGTGTTTGAGTGCCATGGGCCGCGGGCAGTGAGCTGTCTAGCCACAGCACAAGAAGGTGCCCGACGTATACTGCTTGTTGGTTCCTACGACAGCACAATCAGCGTAAGGGATGCAAAGAGCGGCCTGCTGCTCCGCACTTTGCAGGGCCACACCAAAACTGTGCTCTGTATGAAGGTGTGTGAATCCACTTCTTGTCTACATTGATTTATAGCTGCAGTATTGATAGTATGGCTATTTTTCAACATCTTGAAGGACAACAGTTGTGCATCCAGTTTGATGATCAGTTGTTCAGATCACTAAACAAACCCTCAGTTTGTTCATGATATTCTCAGTTATACATTTTTTTAATATGTTGATGCATATCCTCCTTAACTTTATGCTATTTCGATGGCTATCTCTGCATTGTACTATTCGTTTGTACTATTTACTATGCACTATGCATCACTATGTACTGGCGAGTGCTCTGTAGATTTGATACAGGACTAGTGGCATTGTTGGCCTGAAATGTCCTGGGTATCTTCTTCAGAATGGTTTGGCCTGTAAAGAAATGTCCTGCATGATGGAAAATGTTCCATTAATAAAACATAGCCAAATGTGACTTACACAGGCATGCTCAGAATTTGCATCCAAGAAAAATATACATAGCCGAGGTCAGGCCTGTGTATTAATTAACTCCAAAACATTATTTTGTTTTCCTTTAAAAACTTACATCTCTGTTTTGCCTTTCTATATTTCCATAGGTGGTGAATGATCTAGTGTTTAGTGGGTCCAGTGATCAGTCTGTCCATGCACATAACATACATGTGAGTTCTGGAGTTCCTATGCTTCAGTTGTGCCTTTTTAATCTTTTAAAAAAATATGGGTGAAAATATGCTTCAGAGTTCAAGTAGTTTTTTTGTCATTCCAGTCATATTCACAGTAGACAATGAAACAATACCACAGTGAAACACAAATAGTAAAAAAACACATATTACATTAGTGCAGGCAGGACAGGAATACATAAAGTGCTAAGAGAGAGAGAATGCGAGAAAAATACAAGAGCAGCAAAATGGTAGCACAGGACAAACCAACATACAGGAAAGGAAAAGTTACAGTAGAACTTACACAAAAGGAAATGTTACAATAGAAGTGTAAATGAATACAGCATAACAGATTCTAGCAGCAAAGACATTATGTGTGCAAATGCAAATATTGAGGTAAACAGCAAGAAACCACTGCAAACAATGCTGTATATAAAAATGCTGAAATAGGCAGTTGGATGTATGTTTTTAGTTTAAAGAGTTATGCATGTATGTGCATTGTGTTAGAAGGATGAAGTTCAGTTCAGGGGTATATGTGTGTGTGTTTGGACCAGGTTACATTCAGTTCTGCCATGTTCTGTATATTTTGTAGAAGTGTTTGTGTAATCACTGCTCTGTTTGCAGACGGGTGAATTGGTAAGGATCTACAAGGGCCATAACCATGCTGTCACTGTGGTAGCCATACTAGGAAAGGTGATGGTCACAGCTTGCCTGGACAAACTGGTTCGTGTGTATGAACTGCAGGTAAGAATTTCAGTCATGTCCAGTGTTTAGAATGCATGAAACAGGTTGGCAATCATTTAGCAATAGATTTCTCTTTTCAAAAGAAAACTCTTTAAGCATCTATTTACACATTTTTAACCACATTTTTGGCATTATCCACAGTCCCATGACCGGTTACAAGTATATGGTGGACATTCAGACATGGTGATGTGCATGGTCATCCACAAGAGCATGGTGAGTATACTTTAAACAAAATGGAGTCTCCCACATTCACAATACATCTAGCCTCAGAGAATTCAGTTCAAATACACTATGAACCTAGCAAATGCGTTTTGGAAGCATGCAGAAAAAAAGTTGGTAAAGATTATAAGACTAGAAAGAGTTACAGAATATTTACAGACTTTTGTTTCATAGTCCACAAGCAAATATTTGCAAAATAAAGACGATTAGCTGGATTGCTACTTTGTAGATGTACTTGTGTTAAAATACAAGCGAAGCCATGAAGACAGACGAAACTTTAAACTTTGAAACGTGGTGGAGGTTGTATAAATGTGTGGAACTGCTTTGTTGCCTTAAAGGCCTGAGAACCAATTAGGGAACCAATGAGTTCCCCGAAGGAGCTGGTATCATGGTATCATGACATCATGACGTATCATGACGTTGCATGACGTTGCCACTTTCTGTGTGTTGGGTCACACAGAAAGTAAATAAGAAAAAAAGAAAAATGACGTTATCCCATATCTTTATTGTTGGTTCTTTGTATTTTATTTTTATATACCAGTCTAATCTTCTCTTCTGTGCTGTAGATCTACACAGGCTGTTATAACGGGAGTGTGCAGGCTGTCCGGCTGAACCTGATCCAGAACTACCGCTGCTGGGTAAGTTACTGAGCTATGAAGAGGGGGTCACCAAGCACGCTGTCATCCAGTTTAAAAGCAAAGTAGAACAAAGTCTTGGCAAGATATTCATGACAGGGCCACACTAAGCGAAAGATGTTTTTCAATATGCATTCTTCTCTCTACTTGCATCAGTCACTACCTAAGTACAGTTCCAGTTCAAATTTTGTACTGATTTGTTGTCTGTATCAAACATGCATTTAGAAGATGGCTTGTCTAGACTTGGGTAACACAAATGGCAGCAGTTTTTGTATCATGACTGTTGTACTCTTACCAGATGTAATTTGGACATTTTATAGGCACATCTTGAATATGAAATATTGATTAATATTTAAGTGCATTAAGGTTTTACTGTAATTTTCACAGTAAAAAAGAAAGGTGAAAATGTTCCCAGGAACCAGAGTACTCGATGTACTCCATATTGAGAAACACCAATAGACTACACACAGCGCAGTTAAACTAAAAATAGTGTTGTACAGTATACTGCATTACAGTACAGTTGTATGCTAGCCAGTGTGGGTGTCTCCTAGCTCAGCGTTTCTCAAACTTATTTGTCCTGGGGACCAGTCATGTCAGGCTTTGGGGCTGCAGGGCCCTGCTTAAATGATCATCAGCAACCCCCCACCCCCCTCCCCCGGGTTTCACACATGCGCATAAATAAATACACTATTGCCAAGTTATTATTATTATTATTATTATTATTATTAATATTATTATTATGGGCCGATGCCTATAAGAACCAAGAAACCTATATATTTTTTTCACTTTGTGTGTTTTATGAAGGTTTTTTTTATTATGCTTTTGAACACTTGGACTTTGAACAGATGGTGCTGAACGTGCAAACTGACTTTTAACCTAAATTAAATTACAAGTCATTCACCGACACGGATATTTTGACCCCAAATTAATTTAAAATCAACATTCTAATGTGACGGGTGTGTCTGCTTTCTCACCGCTAACGGGTCGAAACGAGCGAGACACACTGACAGGGCTGCTCTAAGCGAGTTTCTGCGTTTTTCTGTTTCTTTACTTTGTTTCTGTGTCTGTTGAGTGAGGGAAAAAAGTGGTCTCACACAGATCTGTGGAACGGTAAAGCAAGATTGTTTTAACTACATCACACTGCAACCCAGCATGGCACGAGAGCTCCAAAAATTCCACGAGAGCTCCTGGACTACAAGTGGCGGATCCCTCCTCTCTCTCTCTCTATACAGTGGTACCCCACATAAGGAACCGTTACAGCAGTGCATTGGTTCTGCAGGGATTTTATTATGCTTTGTCTTCATTTGAGACACACCTGGCTAGTTAGTTTTTAAAATGTGAAAACACACTCGTTCTGTGAAGCAGTCGCGGTGGCATTAGTTATGCGGAACGTTCTGTGAAGCGTTCGTTAAGCGGGGAACCACTGTATATTTATAATAAAGTATAATCATAAATGCATTATGGCAGGAGAGCTGAACATTCTGGAATGCTGAAAAAAGGGGCGGGGTTGTGAAGTCGAGGGGGCGGGGAAGGGGCGCACAGTGATAGAAGCGTTGAGAGGCGAGGCTCCGTGGCCCATAGTTTGAGAAACCTAACAGAACTGAGAGCACCTCCCAACACATTAGCCTTTAGTGCTAGCCTTTACCCTATTAAAGATGTCATGTGATTTAGGGAACTTTTCATGTTGATCAAAGCTCAACCAATTAAATCAAATGCAGTAAATACACAGGACAGTACAGTGTGAGGTAATTGAGATAATGTGTGGTAGTAATGTGTGGTATTGTGCCTCTCCAACAGTGGCATGGCTGCTCGCTAATCTTCGGTGTTATGGAGCACCTGCAGCAGCACCTGCTAAACGACCACACCAGCCCCACACAGCAGACACTCAAGTGCCGCTGGAGAAACTGCGACTCCTTCTTTACATCTCGCAACGGCTCCAAACAGGTATGATAACCCGCCTCCTTCAGATACATTCACAGATACATAGCTTCGGTACACCTTGTTATATAACACACACTTTTTTAGCTTCTGTACACTTTTCCCCCTGCTTTTGTGTTTTCTTGTGTTTTACTTTTTGAGTTGCTTGGTGTATAGTTGTGTTCTGTAATATCTATTAAATATAATAACTATCAAACTAAAATAGTTTTAAAAATGTATATGTAGATATATTTTTAAAGATTTTTATATCTCAGAGTCATTTTATCTGCACACAAAACTTGTCTTGTGATTGAAACTTAGACGCGCTGCACAAACAGCATTTTCTCCTCATACAGCTATCGGATGCATTTTTCATCTTTGAGCAGATGTTTTGTTTTTATGTAAAATTAGTGTAACATTTTTTAAAATAACAACGCAAAAATAATTTTGAAAAAAACATCTTTGCCCAAGCTTGGAATTTCCCTTGAACACAGTGTGGGTTTCTTTCCTCTTTATAGGCAGTTCATGCTCACATGCAGAAACATGCAGAGGAGGACAGTAAATTGGAGCCTTAAGTGGGGGGCGCTTGGACCAGCCCCCTCTTATCCCATATTGGGAAGATCACATCTACGTCTCAGGATAGGAGCTATTTCCTTGTGCATATTTTTTTCCTATGTTATCAGAAATCAGCAGATTTCAGTTGAATGGGGGGAGACAAGCCTCTGTGGCAGTTCTTTATGCCACTTTTAAATACCAAGGATTTGCAGGATTTAAATTTTTCACTGTGGATTTGTTATTATGTCCAATAACATTTTGAAAGAAAAATGTTCACAGTAGGCTTTTACCAGTGTTAATTAATCGCCTTCTTGAAGCATTTGAAACATTTTGGCATCCAAAGGTTCTACTATTTGTTTCCCCAATGGATTTGCTGGTATTGTGATGGTGCCAGTGTGTAACATTTTATCTTTCCTCTTTTCCATATACTCTGTAATCTTATCTCTTAATCTGAAGCCTGGCTGAGTATGCGCCTGTCTTTTGTCCCGCCATAGCATAGCTCTGTCTTTTTCAGAAAAAGCTAGATATGTACAGGTAAATGGATAACACAGCTGCTCTCTCAGAATCCTCATCTTCCTGCTTGTCTCTCACCTGATCATGCACAGTATTGTCAGCTCTGAGATTCTATGACCAAATAAAGACAAAGAATGAACAGAACTATGGAAAACACTGTACACATTTGGGACGTGGTCGGAAGAGTTGTTACTGATGCTCCCCAGCTGAAAACACACTCGGTGCACTACTCTGTATGGCATGGGTTCAGGGATGTTCGTTTGGAGTGGTTTGAGGTGTGAAAGCTTGATACTTGTATCTTCTTGAGCAACCAGGTTTTGTTTTTTAACTAGAAAAGGGTTTTCTGAAGACTCTGTTCTAACTCAGTTTTGCTAGGGGACACCAAAAAAAGACAATTTTTTAATGAAAGTGAGTTTATTCCTCTTAAATAGCAATGCTATTTCTGAAGAATGGTCGGTCAACCGTCCTTTTTTGTGTTTAGTTTTTTCTTTTGTTGTATTCTAATCTCATTATTTAAATAGTTTTAATTTTTCTCCCACTGATGTGGAAAGATTGTTATGTATCATGTGGGGTTATTTTCTTTTTTCATTTAAGCTTTTTCTTTCTTTCTTTCTTCTAACTTGCTGTGGTTGCTCACTGATATTAAGGCAAAGTGGAGGGATTCTTGGTTTACTGTAATTTAGAGGTTGCAGTTCAAGGAAACGTGTTTACTGTAACAGTGACAGGTCCTAAAATATGACGGTCGGTGTGCGTGACCTATTGTGAGCATAATGTGTGGGAATGTGCATGTGCCTAATAGTACAGTGAAATATTGTTGGTTTGCTTGAATTGTTCAAGGAAGTGAGTGTTTTATATGGGCTTGGCCTCTTTGCATTATAAAAACAACCAAACTGATGCCAAATGAGGTGCATGCAGTCATCCTTTTGACTGTGTGTGTTGGAAGTTGTTGAAGACGTTTATATGGGAGGTGTTCTTTATGGAGTGGAGAGTACAGTGCTAGAACCCCTAAACCCTGCCATAGCACTCAGCCGTATAGGCAGCACACAAAAACACACATGGCTGTCGGTCAGTTGTCTTGGTTTCATCCGATTTTAAATAATCAAGCCTCTTACGTATCGTGTGCAATAAGCAACATTTTAACATTACCTTAACCGAAAGGTTTCTGTCTCTTCTAGTATTTGCTGAATGTCTCCTCCTTTGTTGTTGAATGCTGCTGGAGTTCAGCCGCAGGTTGTTCCTCCCAGTAATCGCCCTGGCTGTACCTCCTCGTCTCACCTGTTCAGTAGTGTGTAGCTGAGGGAGCATTTGGTCAAACTCTTGCCTGATATCCCCAAGATCTTGACACGTTTGTTTTGCTATTTTCCAGTAATTTTGTTATTTCAATAAAAAACCATTTACAGTTTTGGCAATCTGTCATTTTAGTGTTTTAATGAAATGTCTCCTCCTCAGTACTTGCAATTTTGTGAGTTTATTATTTTATTATCCACATTTTAATGCATGGAAAAGCACTTCAGCCAAGAACTGCACAATCATTTATTTGCTTAAAAGGGTGAAGAACTCGGTACACTCATTCGACCAAAGCTTGATTGGGGAAGCCACAAAAAGAAGCCTAAGTTCAACCCATATCCACGTCTACAGTATGCAGTGAAAACAAACCCTGAACACCTGCATTGTGGTATTTTTTTGTTGTTTTTTTCCCCTCTCCTCACACTACTCATGTTTTTCCATTCAACAATTCACAAACAAGATTGTAACATGTTTCTTGAAACAGGTAGGATGAATTTTCCACTGACAAAAGCAGAGTGGCCTGAGTCCAGGGACCTTATTGTGAAAGATTGATGAAAGCTTATGAACAGTCATGGTCTAGTACATGAAGTAATAGACACTGGTTATCCTTAGCAAGTTGAGTTGTGTGTACTTCTGGGTAGGAGGTGAAGAAAACATAGAGGAGAGGTGTAAAATGAAGAATCTCTGTGAGGTACTGTATTGTGACAGGAAAAAAACTGTTTCCTGTGTGGTTCATGCCTGAGAAAACAATAGCGTAGGCCTAAAGAAGAAAATGAAAGGAGCATGAAAGCCAGAGGTGACCTGAGACCTTGAGCATGGAGATAAAGAGAAAGAGTAGAGGTTAAAACAGGATTAATATAAGTGAGTCTTGCCACTGAGTAAAAGGAGAGAAGCAGTTTTAGGACATTGAGAGACATTAGTACTGAAAAGCCTTTAACCCGGTCTAAGAACTTGCCCTCTTCGGCCTGCCCAGAAGAGTTAGGAAGTTATGCCCATCACTGCTTCCAAATCCCATAACATCTGTCTCTCCAAAATCGAAGCAGGGATGTTAAGAGTTTAGGGCTGAAGCCTTTCTGTGGAGACTGTGAAGGGTGGTGCTGAGGTGGCTGAGGTACGGAGGGAGAAGTGGCGGTGGTCTGGCACACTGAGTGTTGAGGTAAAGGCTGGTGGTTCTGGTCCTGCTCCTTAGGCTCACCTGAATCCTGAGCTGGTCTAGGCATACATAGTCAGTTGGAGCCACTGGAAGAAAGGAATGAAGTTTGTTAGAGCGTGTTATTTTATTTAATTTTTTTAACATTTTTATTTTATTGACTCCAGCACTCACAGTCACAGACAGCAATCACAGACACTAAATTGTAAGCAAGTAAACCAGCACATACTAAAAGACGAGGAATTACTGAGGCATGAAAATAACAGTGGCAAACCTAATAATAATAGCAATAAAGTAAAAATAAATAAATATACACCATTTTAACAGACTGTGTAAAATTCTAATTGTTTGGTTGAATCTGTCAATATTGTTCTTAAATAATGAGCCTGTTACACTTTTAACAAAGACACATGGTGTGACTGGTCTTATGAAACACCAAAGCTGTTTGACCACTAATGGCACCATCTTGGCATGAAGCCATAGAGGAACCATTTTCACTTCCCTAAATATATTTTTTTATTTACAGATGGTTCTATGTAATGTAAAGTGTTCAGAAATGAGCTTTACAACATGTGAACATTTTTAAAGCTTGAAATGATTCTTTATATTCATCACTTGCACATTGTTTTTCATTGGCATCAATAAAAGAACCATTTGTGGCACCTTTCCTTTAAGTAGGAATCCAAACAATTCCTTCAAAGCCCTTTAGATAGTTAATATTGCATCTATGATTTGGTGTGGAATTTAGTGTAATGAAACATTATCCCAAAAGCTGACTGTTATTCCCTCAACCCCAGCCCTGTTATTCTGTTTTTAATGTTGAGAATTGTTCAGGAACTACTATTAAGCTGGCTAGTTAGGAGAGCAATTAACTTGTCTGGGTCCACATATGAGCTATTTAGGAGGCCAAACTAACTTATGTGCAATATGTTCATGACAGCAGCATTTTCAGAGTTCGTCAGTTCCTCACCTCCAGTACAGAGAGCCTGATGGTGCCATCTCCATCCTGATCAAAGGCCTGGAATGCTCCTGTAAAGACACGATTTATTCATTCATTTGTATTCAAATCACATGTCCATGCAGAAAACCTTTTTTTGTGGTTAAACATCTAAAAACAACCCATATCTTTATCATTATCAACATTTCTTGTGTAAAGATGGGAACAATCTGGTGCCAGATGTAAACGTCAGCAGAAAAGGCAGAATCCGAAATTGAAAGGAATCCAATCCTGCAACAAATCTAGCCCGAAATAGCACACGAGTGATGTCATGTTATGTGTATTTCTTTCTGTGGCTTATATTTGAACAGGTTTCGATATCGGTATTCTGTCAGAAAAAAGAAAGTGGCATCATGCCATCTTTATTCTCGAGTTAAACCACTTACTGAACATCCCCTCCAACCGCACAAGGCAGCTGATGAAGCTGTCAAAGTCGATGTTCATGCTCTCGTTGGCGTAGCGCATGGTGATGATGTCATACAGCTGGTTGTTGAGACGGAACCCTGAACGGCACACAACACACGTGACTGCACAGTGACAGGTCCATTAGATCGAATTCCCGTTCACATTTCAAAACCACTTCAACATTAATGTACACATCTGTCTAATGTACATCAAGATAGTGACAGTGCTGGTCATTACAACAAAAAAGCAACATGAATACTAAATGCTTATTAAATATACATTACTACCCTGTAATGCTTGCCTACAAGTTAAAAGTTCAAGTGACCTGACTTCTGATACAACCCCAGATCCCTATGACTGGATACATCAATCACTTTGCAAAAAGTGGATGTCTCTTACCTGCGTCATTGACAGCATTTCTCATCTCATAGCTGCTGATGCAGCCAGTTTGCTCAGTGTCATAATGCTTAAAAATGCCCTGCAGAGGAAACGAAGCTGTAAATCTGTGCCATACGTGTGCGCTATGTTTCAAAAAGTAGAAAACCAGAAGACCCCAAACCTGCCACTGTTTGATCTTATTCCACAAGTGTCTAAACTCTTGCAGATTAAGTCTTCCAGTGCCGTCCATCTAAACAAATATAATTAAGGACAAAATACAGGTTCTATACTGGCTTCTTTTTCAAAGGATGAGTGAGTTTGTCATTCTTTTGCCCTCATCAGTGATACGTTTCTGGCCACAAGACTATTATTCACACTCCCACTCCCGCTCCCGCTCCCGCTCCCGCTCCCGCTCCCACTCACGCTCCCACTCACGCTCACACTCCCTCACACTCCCTCACACTCCCTCACACTCCCTCACACTCCCTCACACCCTCACTCTCTATATATACTCTATATATTTGTGCCAGAGCATTACACACCAACATAATACCGTGCCAGTGTCACAGCTGTACTAAAAATGGCTGACCACCAACAAACACAATATGTTTAAGTGTAAAGTGGTCATTTGTAAAATGAGAACACACCAACACACAGCGCATAGCAGGAATAATGTAAAATTGCTTTTAACCCATTCACCAAGTGAAGCAGTGAGCAGCTGGAGACACAGCACCCGGGAGCAGTGTGGGGACCTTGCCTAATAGTACCTCAGTGGTGCCACTGGGAGTCCTGGGATTCAAACCCACGGCCTTCCAATTACCAGGGCAGATCCCTAACCACTAGACCATCAGTGCTGGCTGGACAGGGCAGAGGGTGGCAGTAACTTTAAACCCATAAATAGGTCTATCTGATAAAATGGTAACTTGTCATATTCAAAAATGTGATGATTTGTTGTATAGACAATCTTGCTCCAAAGGATACGTCCATGAGGGCAATCATGCTACGACAGCTCTCCAGACTGAAGCCTTCTCTAGACATGTCCCTGTCTGTAAAGGGCAGAAAAAGTGTTGCAGAGACCTCAATGAAGCATGGCAGTCAATAATCAGAGAAACATACTCACGCTCAGACACCACTCTGTTTAGGACATTCCGCAGTTCACTGGCTGAGATCTCCATTTCCTATGGGATCAGAGAGGACAGGACATTTTATTTGCTACATTGAATAATGTTTCTGTCATTTTCTACTTATGTTTTGCATCTATTCTACTGGTGCAGACTACGCTACTGCCAAAGCATGCAAAAAACGTACTTAATTCACCAGGGTACACTCAAGAACAAGTCTGGATGCTTTTTACCCATGCACCCCCACCCAAACACCATACTCACTGTCCCCCTAGCGCTCCCTGGCTCCCCAGTACTCACGTCCCCGGCTATCTCCAGAAAAATGGTGCGGAATTGCTGGTCCTCCTCACTCTCCTCCCCCGCTGAGGCTGGAGATGGCTGGTTTTGTATTTGTGATTAAGCAACAGAGAGAAAAG
The DNA here is from genome assembly GCA_037974565.1 of Clupeocharax schoutedeni. Classification (NCBI taxonomy): domain Eukaryota; kingdom Metazoa; phylum Chordata; class Actinopteri; order Characiformes; family Alestidae; genus Clupeocharax; species Clupeocharax schoutedeni. Next base: position 29,184,666 of record JBBPDH010000001.1, read on the forward strand.
TACAGTTATAGTCTGCATGTGGTTTCTTGTTTCAGTTTGCTCCTCATCAGTGACTTCTATATTCTACATGCATACAGCTGTAACCTTCACAGTTTGAAGCCATTTTCAAACACATGTTCAAACAGTGAGGGGATAGAAATATAAAACCCAGGGAGAGGAATTTGTTTTGTAGACGCTTTATGTCGCACACAAATATAATTAACTGTTACAGGATTCCTGGCACATGCTGGAGGAATTTTTAAAAAATCTATATTATAAAAGTAATTTAAAGGATTAATGTGAAATATTATTTTCTAGAGAAAACTACAGGGTCAGAATTGTTCACAGTGACAGTGATAGCAACCTGGTGTCTAATAAGTATTACATGCTTCTTCACAGAAAGTGATCACATGAAATGGTTACAAATATGCTGTTGGGTGTCTGAAACACTGTTTTATAATAGTTTACAGTTTTAGCCTAAAATAAATGCCAATTCCCCTATTTAAAACGTAAGATTTTCAGCAATACTTACCACTGGATGGTCAGCCTCGATCCTGTTCTCTATTTCCCTGCAACCAACAAACACTGGTCACTAATAAACACATAAATGTGCAAAAACAACTGGCCATGATGGACACATCTGTATCAGCTCACTACTGTTCTGCAACAGTACCGCAAATTTTTCCTTTTTGCCATTTAAAGTCAGTTTAACTTACCTGAACTCCAAAGCCGTTACAAACTGTCATAAGAAAACACTTGAATGAAATAACATTAATCTGAGCTTGAATAATATGATGTCAGTCCCCATACATTATAGAACTGGGAATATATAACATTTAATAATCAATTTACTGCACATCGCTTGTGGTTGTTGTCTTTCTTCCAGTCAAAAGATTTTTTTTGGGATGATTTTCCATCGCCTTGTAGTTGTTTAGACCTTGTTTTGCTGTCAATGCGTTTGTTACCCATGTCTTTCCAAAAGAAACCAAAGAGAAATCATTTGGCTCAGAACTGCAATGCAATATAATCTAAAACTAATCTAAAGCGGAACCACGTTCAACCTATAGAAACAGATCAGCAGACGGTGATCATGCACTGATCGATGTTGCTCCTTTGGCCTCAGGCTCCAGCTCAACTCTTCCTTCAAGGAGCATCTCAGGGGCTTTCAGAACGTAAAGAAGTGTTTACCAGAGGGTCCCAAAATGTGCTGTTGCTTGTCCTAAAAAAGATTCCATTACAGCTTCGAATTGGGGCCGATTTCTTCCAGCTCTACAAATCAAATTACCGTTAAAATTGTCTGCTCTTGATGGGTTTGTTCCCTCTCCCCACTTTCCCAGCCATTCCACAGACCAGCCAGCCGAATTAGTGAGTGTAAGCTGGCTTAGTATGCTAGTATGTTAGTGTGCCACAGCTTATACACACACAATATACTCTGGTGACATGCAAATTGTAACGGTTGCTTTATGTGGCCATTCATTAGGCTACATTTTGGAAGTTCTGTACAGTGTATAAACATACAGTGTAATGACAAAAGTGCACTGACGTGTTATTCAAAGCTGCAGGTAACAGTAGTCATTTAGAAAATCACGAGATTCAAGATGTCAAATTTAAGGAATACCCAAGCGTTACCCCTATATGTGGTGTCTGGTCAGTTACTGGGCAGTGACTGACATGTCCATGTACTTCATCAAAGAAAAAGAAAGACCTGTTGATTCTAAAGATTTAGAATAAAAGCCAGCAGACTTGAAAAACGCTGGAGTATTCCTTCAAGATACTGATCTCTACTTGGGTGCTACACAATTAAATCACTCTTAAAGGACCCCGAGTTCCTCACATAGGCATCCCTCCCACTCACTCAGAGGTGTTCCTCTTTTCTGAGAAGACGCGGAGGATGAACTCGCCCTCCTGGTGGGGCTCATAAGTGGAGGGGACGATGACGTATTCCCCAGGACTCAGTCGGAAGCGCTGAGTCACCTCCCGCAGGTTAATGTAGGCCTTGCTGCGGGCCTTAGAGGAATTCACAAGGAAAAAGTCCTTCTGCATGTGTTGCTTGTTACCATGCATCTGATGAACAAATACAAAACAGCACAACACCAGGGAATGGAATCAGTCACTGTTACAATATAACTGACACTAGGACTTCTAATCTCTTAAAAGGGGAAATAAAACAGATTCTGTTTAGGAAAAGCTTGGTCCATAAGATGTGATGTACACAAAGCACACTACTCATGCTCTACTAGAGAGAGAGCACTTTAAAGAGTCCAAGCACTTCTCTCCATCACTTTTCCATACCTCCTTGGGCACCTGTGGATAAATGGAAAAAAGAGGACATGGAAAGACATCGACATTTTACTGACAGGTAACAGAAAGTTGTCCAGTTTCATCTAATTATCACTAATATTAAGTTGTTTAAAATTAAAACCTTAATAATATGTTTGTTGCAGCTGTTACACAGCACAAGGAAGGACTATTAATATTCAAGATGCAATTTTAAGGACTCAATAATTTATCCAATTTATAAATCTAACATATAAAGACAAACACAAGTACCTCATAGATGGAAAATCCAATGGTGAAGAGATTGGCACCCAACTTGCGTTCTTTCCTTCTGTTTTTTTGCATAAGGGACACCACAAAAGTGCAGGCCACCTCATTGTCCTCTGGGTCATCGTCCTCCTCCAGGAGACGCAGGCGATACTGAGGATTCGTCCAAAAGGTGTCTAGAGTACAGATGCCACGAAAGAAGGGAAGTCTACTGTAATTTTACATACAGATCTACACATTTATAATGGGTGGAATGAAATATCAATTTGGAGACCTTTTCTCAGAATGGCTCGCATGCTGCTTACCCGGATAGTTCCTGCAGCCCCCGGCGGAGCAGCCCCTCACCCAGCGGCCCTCATTCACAGACACCGTCCACTTGTGGAGTTTATCGTCATCCAGAGCATCAGGGGTCAAGTTACAGATCTCCAGCTTGGTATAATTCTTTTTGAAATCATCAAAGGACATCCTAAACAACAGGACATAAACATAATGACTTCACTACTGAACACACAATAATAAATAAATAAATTATATTAACAGACATTGCCAACTCCGTAAACTGAAAAATATTGTATGGTGTATTTATTTTAGAGGTGGGCATCAATTAATTTTTTTAACGCCGTTAATCGCATGGAATCTTCGCGTTAACGGCATTAAGGCCGATAATCAAAATTAGCGCTTTACATATTTACTCACCAGAATTCTCCATCCTCGGCATTCTGATGCTGCAGTTTGTCTTTCTCTGCCTTCGAGATGGAAGTCCACTCCTTTGAACTGCAACCACAGACAAATATCAGTATTGCCAATAGACAGCAACGAGGAAGCTTTTACGCAGCAAAGGAAATGATTCAAAAATCTTTTGGCAGTTCATGTGTTTTTGCCATTTTGTAATTAGAAGTGAAAGTAAAGTGAAACAATATTTTTATTATTAACACATTGGCTAGAAAAAAACTAGAAAATAATATTTCACATTAATCCTTTAAATGACTTTTACAATATAGATTTTTAAGTTAGAACAACAGACTGGTTCCTGATTTTACAGCACATTGCTTGGACATGTTCAGTTCCATCAACAGTACAGTTGACTTAATTTCTAATGAACAATTGATTAGGTACTGAACTGTGTAATGAATTATTCATATAATTACTGGGTTTGGATATGGTTATGCAAACACAAAACTGTCATGGTTCGGTCAGTGGCCGGTGATGCCCACTGCTTTTTAGTTGGTTTTCTCTGGTTCAGTTTTTTCCTTTGTTTTTCTGTTCATGTCCAGGTTCTTTTACTTTGACATCTCTGTCTGTTAGTTCACGTGTCACGTGATTCTTGTGTTCCAGCTGTAGTTCTGATTACGTTTAGTATTTATGTCCCATTTGTGTTTGCTCTTGTCATGAGTCCATCGCCTTATTTTCCCTTGCCTGTATCCTGATTCTCGTTTTCTCGTTCACGTTTCATGTCCTTGTTCCTTGCGGCCCGCGAGAAAGGTTTTTGTTTGTTTTTCTTTAAATAAAGAGGCACAGCATGGACCCCTGCTTCTCGGCCTGGTCCTTCTTCCAAGGTAGCTTAGAGTCGTGGGCTCGCGCCCTTGACTCTGAAAAAAACTTTCCTAATGTACTTTTAATTTATTTATTTGCGGTGGTCTAATGTCAGTGTTTTTTTATCATATAATTACTAACGTTCCAGAAAAAAATTACATTTAAATATAAATTTAAATATATATATATATTATATTTTTAAAAATTATATATTTTCTCAGAAGCCCAGGTATACTGCCAGGTCAGTAAAGTCTTATTGTGTTCAGTGAACAGTTTACCTGTTCAAGGAATCTGAATCCTTTTATATTCAGGAATGAAAAACACATACTTATCACTCCAAGGTCCATTCCACTCCACTTGGCCCCAAGGGTTACGCAGACGCACTAGACGCACTTTATTTTGCTTTTCTGTGTTCTGTTTACACTGTAACCACAAGTACGGATTATTAGAACTCCTGAAGCACAAAGATATTCATGCACAGACACATTAAGCTTCACACCCTGCCCTTACCTCTTCCACAGCGGTCACAGAGTAGGCATGACCCTTCACCAGTCCTGTTGCAGTGCGGGTTTCAAAGCGAGCTGGCACCAAAGACTGCCAGATAAAACAATAATGCTTCAATGTGTCTACAGAGGGCTAGATTTTTTTATGTTAGAAAACTGTTTTTAGCTTTATTTCAGAAAATGAGAATTTTTTTTCTTAAAAGGTATGAAATGAAGTTTGGTCTTACATCAATGGAGCAGCCCATTAGAGAGCCTCTCTCCAAAGCCTTCTGCATGATCTTGTAAAGCTCCTTGGGTGCTTCCTTCATCTCGTAGAACTCAGTGACTCCTCCAGTGAAGTCTTCCATAGCCTCAGTGGTGTTTCCACCCTTCAAGGCCTCATAGGACCCATGAAGCCTGAGTAAGATGGCACATATTTGCAACACTGAGAGATCAAATTAGGAAATTATTACTAATGATTCTAAATATATTTAAACGGATAACATTTAAGAGATCAAACACATGACGGCATGGCATGATGAGCCTAACCCTAACCCTAGCCCTAAGTCCAAGATATTGTTTCAGCTCTAAGATATGAGAGGTAAAGCAAGTTAAAGGGATTAAAAACGGATAAAAACTGTCTTACTTGGCATATGCCTTCTCCAGGAGAGCGCTCCAGAATTCATTCCTCTCTGCAGACTTGGTGAACACCAGCTGGTTGTTGAAGGTGGGAATCCGGTCATCAATGACCACATCCACCCAGTCTCCATAACGCCAGAACTGAAATTACAGGAAGTGGGAAAGATTATTGAAAGATAAAGGATATTAAATCAACTCTGTTGTCTAGTACCAACCTGGAAGTGGAAGATTCCAGCATAGTTGTCAGAATAGCTCTGCTCCTGAGGAACAACGCGATACAGCAGCTTCTCGTTCAGAGTCAGACAGGCGATGGCAGCCAACAGCCAGCAGTCTCCTGCAGAGCGTGATCGGGTCAAACATATCATACTAAACAGAACACATCCTTCATGTGGAGTATATGAGAACACCCCATTTAAAAACAAAAACAAATACATGTTAAATAAAAAATAAACACATTATCATAAACATATACAACGTTTACAAATGTTGTCTTTGAAAAAATACCCAAGAGTTGCTCAGATTTGGTAATCATCTGTATGATGTATATTTTAATGGGACAATGCCTCTGTTTAGAACCCATCATGCATCTTTAACAAACTAAAAATTACAAAATGAAAATTCTAATATTTGTTTGTTAGTGACTCAATATTTGCCCCAAAAAAGGGGCCTACACTGCTGACTTCAGCACTTTTGGAATTGTCCGAGGGAAAGTGCCAGGGTTTTATCAGCTCTGTCCAATACATAAGCTACCTTTGTGTCCTTGGTCTCTTTTTAGACTGTGGGTAGAGGAAACAATAGGAAATGCTGCCAGCTGGATTCCCTTCCACTAGAGTACTCACAATATTGAGGGGCCCTCACTGGGCTATAGCCCTCAGAAAGTGGCCATAAAGGGGTACAAACGGCCCGGCCCTGCTGACCAAGGACACTATAGACATTCTCAATATAATTCAGCAGTTTATTCTGCATGTCCTACCAAGGTCTCCCTGGCAGATGTCTGTTCTGCTGGCTCCTCCCACGATGAACTGTGGATTTTCACAAATGTCCTGTAGCACACAGACAGATGGACATGTTATTACTGATTGAAGCTGGAATACACAGCATGGTTTTGCATGTATTGGTTGTTACAGCATTACGCCCTAAAATCTATAGTGCAACTGGTATAATGGCAGTGACTAATGCGGGATTTACACATTTTTTTCCCTTTCACTCATTACATCGTGTTAATTAGTAGTAACTGTTTAAAGTCAAATTTACATATCAAGAATAATTTCTGTAAATATCTTTAGATACCAAGTGAATCAGTTAGTACAAATACAGCAAATTTGATCATGCTATTTTGTGGTTAGGTTTTGAGAATGCCTTCACATATAAAATATTGCTGAGCAGGCATCTCTAGGGGTGTATGTACAAGCTTTACAAAGCATTTTTTTTATATTTTGGATGTACAGTTTTACAGTTAATTGTAAAAAGGTAAGGGTAGACATATGCTGGAGAAGTGTGTTAAAAGTTAAGTCGAATTACATGTTGTTTATCTGTGCAAATTGCATGGCACATTATAAAATGTATCGTTTCTAATATGTAATATTCAGCAAGCAAGCTTTAAACTGGCAGGAAAAAAACGTATTTAGCTTTGTTCCCTACTAAGGATGTGTACTTATTTATTTTTGCAGCATGCAATTTGAACAAAAGTCAGCAGAAACTTCATTATTACACGAAAAAAGCTTTTCAATTTCAAGCCTCCTAAAAAAATCTTTATTGTCAGAATACACTCATTACAGATATCTTTGAATGCGGTGTATAAAAATACATTATTCTGATCATGAACATTTTCTTTCTTTATTCTTAACCTGGTGGTTCCAATACTCATGCTGCCCCCCATCCTTCCTACCTTGGGTCTTTTCCAGACAATGTTCTTGACCTTGTTGGATTTGTGGCCCAGTTCCTTGTAGCCAAGGGACTCCACAGTGGCTGGGAAGGTTTCATCTTCAAACAGGGTCTTTTTCTGAAGGCACTCCTGTTTCAGGATGTTAAAGTCCTGGTCACTGAATCGTAGAGGTTTGTTCACAGATCCTTCTCCGTCCCTCCTCTCCCTCTCCCGGATCAACCGGTCACAGAAAAAGCCAGACGGCGTGTAGGGCATCTCGTCTCACCGGGACAGTGGGATCGTTTTTTTGTTGTTGTGGAAAAAACTGGCTTATGCCACCACCACTTAAGTCTTAGAAGCCTAATAACCCTGGCATAAATCCAAACCGCTGACCTCTGATTGGCTGTCCCACTACGTGACGCGGCCTTCACCTGGTCATGGAGTGAATGCCAGGGTTGCAGGAAAAAAGACATTCATGCGACATGCATGACTATGAGTACTTCGCCATGCGCACACACATGCGCAAACACACAAACATACACATATAGCTATGCTCTTCTCTTTGGGCCGTTCCCATTGGCTGGAGAACAAATGCTCTCGTGCCATCATTGTTGAAATACAAAGGGGAGCGGCGCTGCAAAGAGTGGCCAGTGGGATGGCCTGCCTCAGCAGAAGGCATTCAAGCCCTCTAAACCTGTTCTCAATGGAGCTCAGCATTGAGCAGTCTCAGCATTACGACAGTAGGCTACGCCCGCAACACTGCCCAGCTGCCATGGCTTGGACCATGCCACCCCGACTAGACTCATTCCAAGACTCATACAAGAGAGTGACACAATAAATTAAGATCAAAAATCGTCATGCCACTACATTCTCCAAAGCCAAACCTGAAGGTAGAACCCTTTTGGTTGGTGAGGCTAGTTAGCACCATTTCCTAGCTGTGTGGAAGGTGTGGTAAGGGTTCTCTGGCCCAAATCTGATTTCATACAATCACATGCCTTATTCACAGTGTTCTTATTCATTCAAGTTGCATGTTAAAGAAATATCAGAATCTAATTTCTTTGACATTAAACAATTTGAACCCACAACAATATGGCTGTAAATGTGAACAGTTATGCTTTGTGTCTGCAGTAATGAAAAGATATCAAATCATGTCTTACCTGAAGTTCTTTGAAATAATGTAACAATTGTGTAATTACATTTAAATATTAATATAGTGAAAACATGGTTGAATGACTTCTAAGGGCGGTGCTGCGTAATATTCCACAGTTCTTTCCAAGTATATCATAGTACCTTGATACTGGAAAATACTTACGTTTCCGAAGTTAATAAACTCAGCAATGATACTTTATGCTTTATAAACCTAACATCACTTGTTTTGATTGTTGTTTTATTTTATTGTTATCCTACTATAATGATACCTCACACAGCATGATAAACATCACCCAGATAGAAACATTCACAGTTCAACTCAATTCAAGGAAATTCAACTTTATTTACTGGAGTATTGTGTCAGATCTTGGTTTACAGGAATTAAACATTTGTAAAGCAAGATCACAGTTTGTCAGTATAGGTGATACAGCCAGCTTAACATTTATGCCTCAGACACAAAAGTAAATATTCATGTTTAGGCCTTTATTTTTTATTATTACATTGTCTTAATCCCATAATCATATAATAATCATGCTAATTTCATTTAGGGGAAAGAAAATTCCCATGTGAGCAGGTCACAGAGCTGCATTTGGGGGGAGGGGTCTTGACACAGAAAGGTTACAAAGACGCAAACAAAAAATGTCTTTTGTTTACCTCGCGCTGGTGATAGGTCAGTGACAAAAACAACCCTTTGGGTCTAGGCTCGGCTCTCAATGTGCTTATGTAACAAAACTGCAATGATTTTTATTGCTTATAGCGAGTGACAGCTTTCCTTTAGTAATCAAATATATATCTTGGTAGGGATTAATTTCAGGGAGAACACCAAAAGCACAAATAATGGAAGGAAATACTTTACAGAATTTCAACTGGCCTTTTGGCTGATCTCGCATTTATTCAGGTCAAAGTGTCAGTTTTCAAAAATGTCTTGGGTGTTATTCCCATATAAGAAATGGCAAAGACGCTCCAATTAACTTCAGAGTTATGGGATTTGTACAAAATGCAGAGCTTTCCTGTATTGTTACCTATCATGGGGTTGTTTTTATATTCTGATTTCCCAGTCTGTGTTTATATCCAAGTCCAAATCAGTTAGAGTCAGCATGGCTCGCTCTGGTTCAAACTGATACACGACTCTAGTCCTCCCTGCAGCTGGAGGGAGAGAGAAACTGGATTACTACAGAGGGAAGAAAGCGACTAAAAAGTACCTTTTACTCTAACTTTCACTATAGTTTTACATGTAAAATCTCAACATTGTCATTAAACATAATTACATATGTATTGTTAATGGGAAACACAAATAACACACATAGCAACTTGTTGCTGTATATGTAATTATTACCTGATTTTAGAGTGGGTTGTCTTGTAACTTTTTTGAGACCGAGAATGACCACAGACTCCAGTCTGTTATCTGAGACGAACAAGCCTTTCTCATCTGCACAGCTGGGAAAACAATATAGTGAAAGTGAGTGAAAGTGATCATTCGGTCATACGTGAACACACCACAGCACACAGTGTGAACAGCATGAAATTCACCCTCTGCATTTAAC
>JBBPDH010000001.1:29206835-29226161 GCA_037974565.1 Clupeocharax schoutedeni
GACCTCTGACCTACATACACAGGTGAATCCTATAATGAGAGAGTATTTAAGGGGGTCAATTGTAAGTTTCCCTCCTCTTTAATTTTCTCTGAAGAGTAGCAACATGGGAGTCACAAAACAACTCTCAAATGACCTGAAGACAAAGATTGTTCGCCATCATGGTTTAGAGGAAGGATACAGAAAGGTTGTTTGAGCAGCAAATGACAGTGATTTGTTTAGCTAATGTCTTGTTTGTGTCGAACCACATACAACTGAGAAGAATGCTCTGTGATATATGATTTGATTATTTGTGCATAAACATAATCTGTCGTTTTGATGCATCCATGTTGTAGCTTTTGATGACAGTTTTTGAGAACAGCATGAAGACCTATAATGTAGTGGAGAATGACCCTTATGACTGGGAGAGGACGGGCACAGAAGGCGCTTTCAGCGTTAACACAGCCGCCAACACACCTCAGCACCATACACGCCTCACACCAGCCCACATGGGGTGAGCAGTACCTCTATTCTTTATAGAGTTATTACTTCAGTCAAACATAATGGCTTATAATGATTGACTTGTGTTGTTGGTTAAGATCGTGTTTAAAGGATCACTCTTATGTGGTAGATCTACTAAGACAAATTGGGTGTCTGAAGTTATCTTACTTAGTTTTGCCCAAAAGCTAAAACAAGAGAAAGTACTTAAGGGATGAGGACAAAAGTGTGTAAATTTACATTTATCAATGGAGGCTATTGACAACATTTTGAGATGAATGTGGGAAGTGATTTATGGTTTACTCTGCTCCAGCATGGCCAATGCCTCTTTGGTGCCTGGAGATCTTCTGAAGGAAAACACAGATGAAGTCTTGCAGGATGAGCAGCTGAGTGATGGAGAGAACATCGGCGCCCCAGAGCGTGTGCCAGACTCTCCCAGCCTGCCTGTGAGAAACCAGGAGGCCGATGTATGGGAGGACTTGAACCGCAATCGTATCCGCCTTGCTGGTTGGAAGGTGCCAGCTCCACAGACAACTAACCGCACTTATTCCATCCACTGCTGATTTATTTGGATAAATATATTTGTTGTGCTGTTTACCTGCAGGGGCCCACAGAAGATGATCACAGTAACCGCGGCTGTCCAAGTCCACATGCCGGCCCCAGCCTGGGCTCTCCTGTGCGCATGCGCTCTGAGGTGACCCCCTCAGACAAAGACGCTCCTCTTTTGAGGAAACTGCGCAACATCCACAGCCTTGAGCTGGAGAAGAGACTAACCCTAGAGCCCAAGCCTAACACTGAACGCTTTGTGGAGGCATGGTGAGTTTTCACAGTGCTCATATGTGCAAGGTAATCTTCAGAAAAGAAACTTGCTCCACCTAGAGCCACTTAAAATATAAGTAACATATTCAACAAATTATAAAATCGTTTAAAAAGTAGTCCAAATAACTAGAATCAGTTCACAGTGTGCATGTACTAAAATATACATAGTATGATACCACTGTAGCGTTTTAAAGTAATTTGCAGCTTAGAATGCCATATAGATATATTCGTTTGGCTTTACTAAATTGTGAATTGTATTTTGTATAAAAATAGAAAGATTGGATTGGTACCTGCTCATAATTAAATTACTTCTTTCATGCACAAAGATGTCATTAGCTGGTCCTAACTTTTTTTGTGTGTCATAGCAGTTCAGGAAAGCAAGCGTCTGGTTCGGCACAGGAGAATGATGGTGATGTGGATGGGCTCCCGAACATACACGCTGCTCGAGGTGAGCGAGTGTGGCACTACGATGAGGAGCTCATCTCCTCACCTAAACCTGCCTCCCTCGGGTCCCCGGAGCAAGGTGATGGTGCAGCCAGCAGTGGCTTTGTGGCCCTAAATCTGAGCTCAGGCCGGCAGGACATGGACTCACCTGACTGGGTGATGGTGGAGCGTGCTTCTGAACTGCAGGGCTTCCGCGAGGCGGCTGGCAGCAGCCCTGGACCAGAAGCCAAGCTGACCGGCAGCCCCTCAGATGAGCCAGAGGATGAACCGGAGATCCTGCAGCCAATGGATGAGTCACCAGATAAAGAAAGAACCACCCTTAGCCCTGCCCAGGTTGCATTGCCAGCCCCTGTTGCATCTTCCCAGGCACCTCCTAGTACGGAGAGACTAGTACTGAGTGTAGGGCCAGCAGGTGGTTTGCCTGCCGTCACTCCTACCAGTCCTGCGGAAGCACTGGCCGAGGGCGCGCTCACACAGGTAAATAAACCTCATTCACTTCATGCTAGCCACAGTGGGAGATAGCAGTAACCATCAGAAGCTCCTGCAGGCCTGTTTACTGTTTTGTGAAATCTGCTTTGCTTGACTGTTTGCCTGTTTTGTGCCTGTAATAGAAGCTTTTCCATTTGCGTGTGTGGAAAAAGATTGAATTACTGAAACGCCATGTTTTGGTAAACATCTGGGATGCTTAACTGGCTCCTCTGAATTTAATGACTTTCTTATGGGATGTGTTTAGGTCAGCATTTTGCTCATCTCTCTGTTTTAGCAGAGTTTTCCGTCCAGTAACTCTTAACAGCTGTGACATTCACACTCCCTAAAATGCTAAACTACACTAAAACTTGCTGCACACACATCAGCTGTGTTAATGAGAGCTCATGCTCGACCTGTGTGATTTAAGCTTGGCGTACTGAGCTCACCTTATCACTGCCTCATCACATTACCTGAGCTGCTGTCCTCACAGATCAGGTTGAGTCACAGTGTGATAGTGGAGCTCACTTAGAGGTGCTTCACAGTAGGGCTGTGGTGACTGGACATGTAGTAATGCATCACGATATTGTCTCTCCTCCATCCTGGCACTACAGTTTAGGACTCAATTGTAAAAACAGCATTTAGTTAGTTTAACACAGTTCCTTGGGCTGGTGTCATTTTGTAAGGCTTTTCTGTCTTCATCCCAGTGTTTTGTAATTCAGTTTTTTCTTGGGATATGCTTATGGATAGTTACTCTGTACACCCACTGCTATGTTTGCAAAGTGTCTTTAAACTGATGGAGAATAACCAGCCTAAAACTATGGTGGTACAGGTTCGTATGGTGCTTTAAATCAACGTGTCGCTCCAGTAGATAGATAGATTTACTCTGCTTATACCAAAGAAAACAAAAGGGCCTATCAAAGAAAACAAACGTGCATGAATTACACCACTGTCTACACAGTGGTTACATCTGTATTTTACATTCTAGCACTACGACAGCAGTTCAGTGTAAACTGTACAGTACGGATACAGGTTTACAGTTACATTTTTTAAAGGGTAATGATTAAATGAAACCGTTTTAAATGAAATTGAAGTGTTTTGGGAGCATATTTAGGGTTTACACATCACATTTGTTCACTGTACACGGGTGTTCTTGGAACATAATATAAGCATTGTGGATATACATAAATATATAAAGACCTGCCTATGATTAATAGAAGCGTAAGCTAGGGCTGTAAAGATTACTGACAACCTGAATGGAATAAATGATCATAGTGTTCTTTTTTCCAATAAGAACAAGAGCATCATGGACACCTCTGAATTTTGTTCTTAGTTTATTTTTTCCACATTAAGTTTTTCAGTACATGCAGTACAGTAGACTAAGCTAAGCGGTACAAGATTGTGCAAGTTTGTTATGGTTTATTGAAGTCCATTTTTATTGTTTTACCTTTCTTAAAAATGCTGGTTGCTGAAATCATCACAAATGCTTGATTACTAATAGATTTAATATTGATGGCCCTGATTAACATAGCAGAGAGAAGCTTTCTCCCACAGAACACACTAACCTTTATCCCCCTGATCATCTACTTCCTGTCGTGCCCCACAAATACCATCCACTACCCATTGGTACCTTATTTATCCTCTTTCCCACCACCTCCTCACCTCTCTCTCACTTTTTACCCACTTCACTTCTTTCCTTTCCCCATCCCAACCCCTCACCTTCTCTCTCAGCTCCCCACCTCCCCCCCATCTCTGCCGGAGGAGATTCAAGTCCAGACCAGCAGCCCACTGCTCCTGCGCTCCCCCAGTCCTCACACCATCCCCACCACGCTGTCGGACCCCCTTCAGCAGCGCTCTCCACCAGCCCTGCGCCGCAGCCAGTCCGCAGACCACCACCACCACCACCTCCACCACAACCCCTCCTCCTCCTCTTCCTCGTGCCATGTCTCCCAGCCCCGAGCCACCCGCTCTCCTGGCCACAGGAAGCTGCCTGCCATCCCACTGGGTGCTGCCCATGCCAAGTTCCCTTCAGTTATACGCATCACCCGTGCCCAGCTGCAGCAGGTGAATACCTCTCTCCCTCCATCCCACCGCAATCCCCCCTCACACATTTACACCTTCAGTTTTGCTCTCCCCTCGTGCTGATGTGTTTTTTTTTTGTTATGTTGTTTTCAGAGGCTTCTTTTTTCTGGAAACCCCAGTATTATCAAATGTTTGGCCTTACTAATTATGGCATTGTTGCATATTTTTCAGCACCCCAATTTGCCTTACTACTACCTTCTTTTGTCAAGTCTTCTGATCAGTAGTACAGGTCTAAATGTCTGTCTGTCTACTTTCATCTGCTGACACTGGTGCATGGCATCTCTTGCTGGTCGATATATTGCATATTTGTCATGTGATTTTCATTGTTATCCTTCTGGAATCAAAATCCATTGTTTCATTTCGCTGCAGATATGGACCTGTATAACTTGTCTGTATTCTATATATACAGTTTAGTTTATGTATAGAATTTAAAAGCACATGGTAATCATTTCTTTCCACTTTTGTTCCTCCCTCACTTCTGGTCTCTCTGTCAGCTGACAGCTAAGCGTCCTTCCCTGCCATCATCCCAGTCTGCGTCTGACAGTGTGCCACAGTGCCCACTGCTGGACAAACATGATAATGGCAATACCTTGTTACAGCGTGTTACAGCAGATGTCCACTCCCCTCAGGAGCCGCCTCTCTCCCACCCTGCCAGCCCCACAAGTGCTGGGGCAGACCCATTAACAAATGCGGACAAACCTCCACAAGTGCCCAGCCCAGTGCCAAGCCTGGAAACCCCACCCCATTCGTCCCAAAGTCCAGTGCTGACAAATGGACACATCCCTCCTACAGACACCCCCCAAAACAGGGATTCTGTCTATCCTGATGACTGCTCAGAGCCCAGCCAGCGCCCCCAGCTGGAGGAGAATGAATCTTCTCTGGTTCAAAGTGCCAGCCCAGCCCCCAACCGCAGACTTAGCCGCATTCCTGTACTGGAGCCGTCTAACCTACTGCAGGATGTGCCTGCTGGCTCTGCTAAAGAAAAGCTTCTGCAGAAGAGGGCTCAGCACTTACCTGCCTCCCCCTGCGCCTCGCCCTCACTCTCGTCAGATAGGCGAGCCATCCTTGCAGCTGTCCAGCGTGATCCCTCCTCAGCTTCAGACCGTTCTCAGGATGATGAATCAATACTTGGCTCACGTTCAGACCGGCAGGGTGACGACGCCCCTTCATTGTCCTCCTCCTCCAGCCCACTATCGCGCAAGAGTAAGATCCCCCGGCCTGTGAATCCCACATCCTCCCAGGAGACACTGTCCAACCAGTTCCTGCCCCGCCCTCCACCTGGCAAACCACCCAGTCGCTCCGTTGCGGATGGCAGGTATAGAACACTTTTCTGATTATTCTGACAATAATTCTGACAATAATATCCCCACATACCCCAGATGTTGATCATTCAAATCACGATTGGTATCTGAAGTTAGTCAACAGAATTGGTTTTGCTCTGAAGCTAAAAGGCTCAAATTCGCCTTGTAGGTCCAGTACCAAAATTGGTTGTGGGGTAAATGCTTTTTTTACTGAACTGTTACTTTAAACTCATTTAGTTATGATATGTTTCTGAACATGTCACAGTCCAGTTTGGTTTAATGTTCCTCGTCTCCTAAGGTTCCGGAGGTACCGGTTCCGAGCGGGCAGCACCAGTGACTCAGACCTACTGACCTGTCTGGCTCAGCTGATGCAGAGTGGCTCAGGTCGTGCATCCTCCGTCCACTCCCGTGGCTCGCAGCCCGTGGGCCCCAGGCTTGTGTGTGTTGGCCCCTCGGCCCACCACCACCATCATCACCACCACCAGCGCAGCTCTAGCGCCTCACCCCGCAGCTGCTCATCCCTGCAGCGCTCAGGCAGTTCCTCGCCATCCCGCCATGAGCCCCGCCCCACCTGCCCTGGACGCAGCCGCTCTCCCCCCAGCTGCTCTGGCTCTCCGCCCATGCGTCGCACACACACCCACTCCCCTCTGCACTCACCCCGAGCCAAAGCCTGCGGCCGTGAGCCCAAGTGCTCCAGCAAGCTGAGTAGATAGTCATCCCTTACTTTCTCCACACCCCAAACCCCCTCGGCTCCACTCCGTCACCAGCGGACCAGTACAGGAGGAAAGGCTGGCAAACTCTGAAGCAGTGGAGCCTTGTGTTGCTCTTACTCCGGTAGCAATATAGCTGAAAAAGATTATACAGCACTGTGCAAAAATCTATAGCCCCTTGAGTACAGTATATTTAAAGTTATTTTCTTAAAAAAGCATTTGCTTGATAGACAAAACACTTTACATTAGAGTAAATGAAAGTAAACAATATATTGCAGTTTAAGTCGGTGTTAGCTTATTCATTTCCAAACAACATCTCTAGGAAGGTCAGTATTTATAATTACTATCTAGTATGTACTTTAGCTAATCAATATATCATTAAGTTCCTGAATAGATGCAGTGGCACGGAAGCATCTGCTTCTAACCACCTTGAAAGATCGAAATAACCCTAACCCTATAGAGATGTATAAAACATCTTAATGTTAATTGCTTTTTGTATTTATTCAACTGTTATGTAGACTTTTACAAGCTTAGTTCCAAGATCAATATTTTAAAACGATTTTCTCCAACTGCCTAAGACTTTTGCACAGTACTGTTTTCTATATATAGTATCCTCTCTTACTAGTGCAGCTCCACAGTATTCTGCTTATTAGTTTTGCCATGACTTCCTGTAGGCCCGAATCGGTTAGACCAGTGGTTCTCCGAGGAGTACCAACCCCCCCCCATGTTTTAGTGTTTTCCTGTTCAAACACATCTACTGCAGCTTAGGAAGGGCTTGTTAATTAAATCATTAATCTGATGAGGTGTGCTAGAGCACAACACCAAAATGGACAGGATTGGAAACCACTGCATTAGACACTAAGAGAACTTCTTCTCCTTTATTCTATTGGCAGCATTCTTTTTCCTCAAGATGTTGACTTTTTAGAACTGCTTTTAATGCTATAGGTTTGTATTGAAATGGCCAGTTTAAACATTGTGTTTTCAGGTGAGCTGTTGTAGTTTTAGGGTTGTTTTTTTTTTTCGTTTTGACTTCCAGACATTTCAAGTAGCTAGAGCACTGATACAGAAGTCTGTGTCTTAATGAGGTGCATGGGTTATTGTATTTGCATCGGGCTCTGTAAAACCTGTAATATAGTATTTATTGAAATATTTATTTGAGCTTGAACGCATATTGCACTCCTCTAATCAGTGCAGTGGCAGGTACACTGACAGATCGCTGGAACACTTTATCGTTTGTTGATGCCATCCATTGATGCCATCTTTTCTATTTTATTTTCTGTCAGTGCTCTTTCTAGACCTTAGTTTAGTAGAGGCAGTGTGTAGTTAGCAGAAGTGTGTTAGTGTGAGGACCAGCCTTGTGATTCCTTTCCCAAGAAGTAGCAGTCAGTGAAACAATCATTACAAGTGTATGATGCACTTTGGTATGTGCCTAAGGAGGAGTTACTGTGGCTTGTGGATAAGCAAGGTTTACGCTTTCACAATCAGGTCTCAATGGAGTGAATTTCATTATTCTCTTTTATTCCCCCTCATATTACACTGCACTACACATGTTAATGGTACAAATAGAAAACATGCACGCATGCGCACACACCATTCTGCATGCAATACTTAAATAAGCATTAATACTCGACTGATCCGCCACATGTCAGAAAGCTGTTTGCCCGGAGTTCCTTCTGTGTGCGTGACCAAAGGTGTGTCCGCTCTCTGGGCGCACAAAGCACCATCTGTACACTCGCACCAAATTTCAAAGAGAATGTTTTATCTCTTATTTCACACAACACCGTCGGAATTGAACATTCATCTCTTATTCATGTCGAGGGCAGAGAAGAAAAGAATGCAGGGGTTTACTGCTTGAATGCTTTGATCAAAATTTAAAAACAAAAACAAGTGCTATCTAGTCTTTTATTTTTGTTATTGGCCCGTTCAAAACTAAACAAATAAGAGCATAAGAGTTCCCTGGACTCAATGAAAGAAGATTTCTGCACAAATTCACAATGAATTACTAGAAGAATCACATGTAAACAAGTTGAAATTGCCTAATGGCTTAAAGTAGTTTGATGCAAATCCAAGGGTCCTGAATTCCCAAGCCTGTGTATTTACTCAATAAAAAATCTAGTATCTAGACCCGTGTTCCTTCTTTGTAATTTGGGGGAAAGCCTATATCCTCAGAGCCCTATTTTCTTCATTACATGGTTCTACAAGACCCGTGTTCCCATGGCCCCATATTTCAGCTCCCATGTTTTTTTCTGTCATGTTTCCTCAACATGAAAATAAGTCTAACAGCCGTGCATTTACAAACATGCATATTCTGATGTGTTATATACAGAATATCTGTAAATTAATGCATGTAAATAATATCAGAAATTATGTTTATGGACATGCTGCTTCCAAATAGATTCCTATATTCAAACACATTGTGGCTGTGAACAAGAATGAGAATCTGTTTAATGATAAGGATTACGTGCTTGTACTTGACTTAATTTTTTTATATTACGGTGTTCTCAGCCTTGCAAAACATAATGAAAGTTTGCATTTGTGCTAACATAGTTTATATTAAAAAGCTTGCTTTGCCAGCTAATTAGCTCACTGAGGCTTACTCATGTTGAAAGATGACATTTGGTAACTTCAAGTGCTCTATCAATGTCCTTTTACTAATGTGCTGAGGGAATATAGGGCTCTGGGATTGTAGGACCCCATAGGTGCGCTGCTACTTAGGCGTCCACGGGGCACTTGGTGAGTTGTAGGCTTTTATAACATATATATCAGCCTCATATCCCCAGTGCACCAAACATGTCTTTGCTTATCAGCTACATTTATGATATGAGGGAAAAAAAGTCCTTTAAAGGAGGATTTCCCAGTTCTATCACTAGAAATGCACACTGTTAATTTTTTTTCAGGCACTGACCTCTCTGAAATGTACTGTGTTTCTCTGCCTGTGCGATACTATACTATACTGTTAACTTCTGCTTCACAAAGTACTCTCTGCATGTGTTCCAGGATTGAGAAAACACTACAAATAAGCTTGAGGCATCTTGTAAATAGGCTCATTACAGTTTAAGTTTTATATTTATGGTTTGTTTAATGTCGTATGATACCGCTCAACCTCTTTGCCCCAGTTTTCCTCCCACACTCATTTTGAATGAGCACTTTTTGAAAGAGGATCTACTTATAGTTGTATGCAAATGTTTGAGTGCACCTGGTCAAATGACACTTTTTGAGTTAACCCGTTCTAAATATACGTTAACCCACTTCTGCACATTTTAGTGTACGATTGCTTTGTACGAGCAGAATTTAACAAATTGGCTGGAACTTAAACCATAAAATGTCCAGTGCAAAAGTTAAAACATTTATATTGTATGTTTTATTTTTTCCCAGTATGTTAAGTGGATTTTTGTGTACAGATTACACACTGAAAGATGCAGTATTTTGGTTTTGTTTGTAACTGAGGTGCTTAAATGCGTATCCCTCCAAGTATTTATGTTATGGTTGTTTTAAATTAGATATATATTTATTGGATGCACTTGTACATGTGGAATCTCAAAGCAAGTATACCTTTAATAACTACAGAGAGTGCAGAAAAGATGGAAAAGTATCTTGTGTAGCTGGACAAGATTTTTTTCCTGTCACTGGAGCAGCTAAACCCCCCCCTGCATCAAGATTCCAACCAGTCGCCTTAATAAGTGTGCGTGTCTCCCCTCAGGGGTCGGGTGTGACTGGACAGTGTATTTTTAAAGGGACCAGCTCTAGCCGAAACCCAGTCTGGGGCCAGAGGAGATTACACACTAACACCACTACCACTGAATTACTATTTTGATCTAGTCAGTGAGATTTTCATGGTGGACAGTGGTCTAGATGAGTATCCTTTACAAAGTGCACAATTAGAGGACGATAGACACTTTAAAATTGCTTTACAGAGCCATTACTTCACATCTCCATGTAGTATTCCGTCATGTTAGGAAGTTCAGAGCACATTGATAAGAAGATCAGAAGGGTCAATCCTGTGTTCAGCCTCAAATCAAGTCATGCACATGTACTCCGTAGAGACCTTCTATGTCATTTCATTGTCTTTTTTAAAACAAGGTTGAAAATTTTTTTTTTTTTTATTTTTGTTTTGCGAAGAAATGGATGTAATTCATTTCTAGGTTTATAAAATTGCATTTTAAGTGAAAAGGTGGAAAAGTATTTTACATGTATGATCAGTAATTCATCCCTCAGACCCCATTCACTCATAGGAAGACGTAGGAATAATGAAACCCTTTACTTGCTGTAGTAGAAAAGACTGTAGTGCTTTACATTTCTGTAAGTGAGACCGCTCTATTTGCTGTTTTCCTGCTGGCTGTAATGCCGGCCCCTTATTGCTCGTCTGACGGTCAGTCAGTCTGCATTTCTTAGTATAACGAAGTTTCAATCTTTTTAGAAAATCTTAATGCATTAGAAACCTGTATATTACAGCTTCAGCTCGCACCACATCACGATTTGTCCATTTCATGTGACCTCATGTTGTCTCCCCTCACTGAACCCGAGGAGAACAGAGATGTGAGCTAAATGAATGTTCCGAAGGACCTAGTCCTCAGTTACGGACAAGTGACCATGTCTAATTCTATAAAAGTCTAATTTGTAGTAATATCTGCTGACGATAGTTTTGCTTATATTAATAAAGTTCCTGATCCATTTGTTTTAAAGGTCACAAGAATCAAAGCATCACTGTACAGCCTCAAAAAAGAAAAAGAATGTTAAACGGGAGAGACTCCATTGTACATTACTGTAATTATTTGTGTTATTTTTCATTTGTATCATATCAATGCTTTGTACAGTGTTGGTTTTTTTTCATTTGAAATTGTTTTGTATTTTATTTTTGATAAACTGGTTATGAATAAAATATTCATTCAGCATGCCAACAGATCTGCCCCTGTGTTTCTGGCACTGTTCAGTTCTGAAGCTTTTAAAAGGGTGTGTCCAATATCCAACAGTATATTTAGCATAGAAGTATTACAGTGAGATTTGTCATCATGGTGACAATAAATGTGCCTTTGTTGTATTTCTACTATGACAGCTTGATAAGATACAAATCAGAAACAATGAAGCTTACCTCTGATTTGTTTTCTGTAAGCTTCAATATAGGATGACAACCATAATAATAGTATTAAGAAGAAGAAAGTATAAAGAATTGCAGGAAAATGAGAACATCCAATTTTCGACATGATTTTACTAGACAAAAAATGTATGTTCTTTTCTTTTAGATGCATGCATTCTCACTCTTTTAGTCCATATGGAACCAAACAGATATATGTCCACAGATGTGTTTTAGGATTAAAACAACACGTGGGGAAATTATGTGAAAATCCAGGTTTGATCATAAATACAGCTCCTATTCATTTGCAAGGCAAAGCCAGATAATTAGTCAAATTTCCCCAAGAGGTTACTCATCCTGCCGCTTAACGACTTTTATTATGAAAAACCTAGACACGTACGCTCTAATGTCACAACAAAACAGCTCCTCTACGTTTCCACGGTAACCAGAGTTTTGTTGTCACGCAAAACTAGAATAAAGGAATGAAGTCGGGTAATTCATGGATTTAACCATTAATTTAAACTCTCTGAGTTTTGAGTCTGGACTCAGTGCGCATGAAAAAGAGTCCACGTTTCTCCGTAGTCGGTCCGCAGGTTTGACTGTTTGTGGATGTGGACACGCAGCGTTTCTGTGTAGCCTGGCTCTTTCAGTAAGGTACTGGCCCAGCTTCTACACTATATGGCCAAAGGTTTTTTGGATGCCTATATATCCGGAGCAGAGTGACAATCCTGTGGAAATCCTTTATTCTACAGTAGTGTAGGAGAAAACTACACTATGTGGATAACAGAACTGGGACACCTGACCATTGCACAAACACTGACATTGCATTCAAATGCATAGTTGGTCCTCCCTTTGCAGCTATAACAGCTTCCTCTTGGAAGGCTTTCCACCAGGTTTTAGAGTTTCTGTGGGAATTTGTGTCCATTAATTCTGTAGAGCATTTCAGTGGTCAGACACTGATGTTGGGCGGGCAGGGTTTCTGTGTAGACTGACTGTTTAGTGAGGGAACGACCCTGCTAGACTGATAACAGCTGTCAAATAAATGATCTCCAGCTAACCTGCTAGACAGACTCACATCATCCACCATCCCAGGACAGTTTTATACAGTGTTATGTGTTTTCCTGCAGGGAGAAGTTAAAGAACTTCACTGCTAAAGCAGATCTCCCAGGTCTGAATGTGGGTGTTCTGGGAGGAGGCCGTGTTGGTACCCAGCTGGTGAAGGTTTTATTAACTATGCCTGGATTCAAAGCGTCTAGTTCAAACATCAGTGTCTCAACAAGGAGGCCAGAGACACTGAGTGAGTGTTTCAATTTTTTGCATGTGAAATTATACTTGATTATTGTTTTACACATTCATCAGAACCAGTGAAAATTGTTTAATCTTGATAGAAGTTGGCGTAGTTTAAAGATTTAAATAAATAAGTAAATGAATAGTTGCATGCGTTAACACCTTCATTTTGTATGTGAAATCACACCTGCATGACACTGATTTAAAGAAATATGGTTTAAATAAATAAAAATAAATAAAATGTACATGTGAAATCACACTTCATCATAGTTTTCCAAATTAGATAGTGATTATATAAATAAATAACTGACAGAATGAATGTATAAATAGTTACATTCACCTGAAATCACATCCACTCGCTCTGGTTACTCTGTACCCCTGTTGCCCCTTATTTGCCCTGTTGGCATACAATTATTGGTTCTCATTTAAAATGACATTTGAGATGAAACTGTCTGTTTCTTTGTGGTGTAGAGGAACTGTTAGGGAGCAGTGTGGAGTGTTACTTTGACAACTGCAGACTGGCCGCTTGGGCAGACGTGCTCTTCCTATGTGTGCTCCCCGCTCAGTTGCCTCGAGTGAGTTCAGAGCTTCACTCTCACCTGGGTGCACACTGCCTCGTGTACAGCTTCACCTCTGCCATGCCTTTACGCAGGTATTACCTCGCATATCAGTTGTCACATAATTTATATACTACAGTATTGAGCTTGACATTGAGCTTTCATGGTTTATTTGCCATAATAATTTTAATAACTATTGTCTATATTTTACATTGGTATTAGATTTTGTTGCAGCAAGTGACTTAGTGGTTAGGGAGTTAGCCCTGTGATCAGAAAGTCACGGGTTCAAATCCCCTCTGAGGTACCCTTGAGTAAGGTACCATGCCTACACACTGCTCCACTTGGTTAATGGGTTAATACAGAGGAAGAGTTTCATCACACTTTGTGCTGTGGTGTGTTCACATAAGATAGAATGGTGGTGGGTAGGATACTTGCCTTTGGACCAGGAGGTCATGGGTTCAAATCCTACCATCAGCACACCTCCTCTGGGTCCCTGAGCAAGACCTGTAACCCCAAATTGTTCCAGGGAGACTGTCCCTGAATGGATAAAAGTCTGCTGAATGCCGTAAATGGAAATCTGGCTGTATGTGTTTTGCAGGCTTGCATTACTCCTTGGCCACCGTTTTGTCCTCAAACCGCAATATGACTTTGCAGCCGGAGATTCAGCTCAGATGTGGCTCCGCCATAATCAAGTGACAACAGCTTTAAAGGATGATGAAGTGCTGACCGCCTCATTCCCATTTTCAATGAGTGGTGTGTTGAAAGGACTAAAAACTCATTGTATTTCTTCTAGAACAATGTTTTGCATTGGATCCTAAGTGTATTTTTCCTGGTCTGTGTCAGGTGGGTTCTCCTTGGATCATAGCTGGGTATGTGGTGTGCTGTATAGTCTCATCAACATGTGCACTACTGAGCGACTAGTGTCCAACCAAGCCATCCAACTTCTCAATGAAGTGTTTGAGACCAACCCCTCAGCGGCAGTGTTTACCTGTCAAAGTTTTGTCAACTCATCCTGTGCTTCTACACTTGTGAACTCTGAAAAGTAGGTTTCTATGAATCAAAGAAAATATATGAATGTAGCTATTGTAATTATTATTGTTATTTTTATTGTTGTTGTTATCTTGATTGTTTCTTGTCTGACAGGCCTTTTCCCTGGATCAACTTGATTGATGCACAGACAAAGCAGACTCCCTTATCTTCTTGTCTTTTAAGATGTAAAGTTTTACAGGACTGTATTTCTGCGGTGTATCACAAAACATTCTCTGGCCTGTCACATGGGAAGCAGGAGATGAAAGGATGACAAATGAGAATTAAACAACAATTGTTATTACACAGCATCAACTGTGACATATCTTTTGCTCTATGTAGAATGTATTTATTTATGTCGGAATTAATACAGCTGCCTCATTATTTACACCTTAGTTGGCCATTAGTAAACTGCATCCTAAAAAAAAAGAATAATTAAGCTCGAGTGACAGATGAGTCTGTCAGCTGTTTGAGTCGGCTGTGCTCCAGTTTGCACCATAATAGTACTGAGCACTCAAGGGATTTCTGATTACACTGACCATATATTTTTGTTTCTTACATAATTTACATTTAGACACAAAGGAGACAAATGGCATACTGACATTTCAAGATCATTTTTGTAAAGGTTGATGTATTCAATCTTTCACTATTGAATTCACTATTGTCTTTTAGTCACTTTAACACGGTCTTTTAGGAACTTTCACAAATTGGACTTACACAAATTAGACATGATTATAGTATATGAGCCACAGTATTGTTGTTTGTAATAGTATATAAGTGTTATTATAATTACCAGTGGTAGTAGTAGCAACTTATTTTTCAGTTTGGTGCCATTACATTGAAACATCAGCATAAAATTTATTATTATTATTATTATTAATAATAATAATAATAATAATAATAATAATAATAATAATATTTAAGAGAAGACACGATAATATAAACAATGCCTTTATATAATTTATTACTGTGGACAGTAAAAAAGAAAGTAGAAGCAGCATAACCAATAGAACAAAAAGTATAATAGTATCATGTAAACGTACACTAATCAACAAATATTGTTAAAATATCAAAATATACGTCTGCGTGTATGTATATGAATATACATACATATATATCTGTGTAATTTGCACAGAAAAATCTGCACAGAAATTGACAAGATTTTTTCCTGGTTCTGTGGGACTTGTATTATGTAGAGTGGTTGCTCCTCCGTGATGGAGCTCTCTCCTCCTCCTGCTGCTCTCAGGTTTAGTTAGCCTGGAGAGAGAGAGGGGAGCAGCTCGCACCGATCGTGCAGCATCACAGGACAGATCCAAGTACTGCTGGGCTGATTAACGAGAGATCGGGAGTCGCCGTTCTGCATTTCGACGTAGTTTTGATAAAGGCAACACAAAACTCGAGGATCGCTGCGGTTTGAAGGTTTTTTGGTGTGGATTTTACTCGTAAGTGGCTAACTGTCTTTAAGCGTCCTGACTGCTAGCTGCGTGAGGCTGAGCTTCATTCTTACAGTCGCGTTATTTTAAGAACTTTTTGTTAATATGAGGGCTTTTGATGGTCTTCTAATTCGATAGGACATATGTTGAGCTGTGCTTGTACGATATCTCCCCTTTATTGCAGGCTGTCAGTGATAATAAAGCATCGCCTGATACGATGGTAAGGTTTTTGGATATTAGGTAGTTGTCTACGGATAACTGATTTTTGTGTATACTTTTATAATTGATGTTGAAAGCGTTTGTTTTTCTAGAAATGGAGAACCTAGAGGCCACGTCGGAGCTCCAGTCCAGGCTGTCGTCCCTGTCTGTTTCCTCTTTCTCCGGAATATCTTCAAAAAATTGCGATTCAAACCCACTCGACAGGTACCAGACCTCGTGGCACACAGACAGTATAGTTTTCTATCTTACTAATTAAGCGTCATGCGTTTTTTGTGCTGTATGTGACTTTAAAAGACTTCATTCTCAAGTAGTAGAACCCAGTGTGTGCACAGAGACTTTTATTTAAACGAGTGAACCTTTGGTTTCCTTCCCCAAAGACTTCAAAGCACAGACCTCTCTCGAACAGTAATATACCCTGACAACCAAAGCAAAATGGATGACAACAGCAATACCAAAGGATTAGAGCAGCCTGCTGAGGTATAATGTCATCTCACCCAAAGCACTTCACTTAATGATTTTAAGTCCTCCTTCTGTTCTGCTTTTTTGAGATGTTTCATTGCATCTCTTCATATTTCTGTGTTGTCAATAGGATGGAGAGGCCCCCTCTGGGCCAGCTGCAGGCGGTGATTCACTGGAGAGCAGCACCAATGACAAAAGCTCACTCCCTCGAGAGAGAAAAGGTTAGCACACCTTCTCCTAAAGGGCCTGCGCTCTGTTCTAGAAACCCTCTCATCATGTTTCATCATGGCCTTCTGAGGGCATGATGTTTCACAAAAAAGACACATTTCCTCTTGGGGAATTATGGCAGATCCCAAAATACAGTAGTGTTGTTTGTTGTTACTCCTTCAGTGCTGATTCTCTCCAATAATAGTCTTGGCCTCAGACACCATGCCAACAGGTGTATGTGGGCTGTCAGACATCTGTTGCATGCCCACGGCATACAGTGCACCCGTTTTTTTCTGTGAGACATAGTCTTGCAAGAGACAGCAAAGAGTCTGTCAAAGAAAGATAAAATGGTTGGATTTAAATAAGTTTGAGGATTGTCAATATTCACGTAAAAAGCGCATTTAGTTTTTGTTGTAGATCTGTTAAAAAAACTTTATTATGGATCCCACGATTTGCTTTTCACTCACTGATTTAAGTGCCACTATAGAGTGCATCACTCTGCTCAGAGCTGAATGCTGGATATGTGACAGTCATGCACAGTGACTGAGGAGAGAGGGACCCTGCTGTCCTATCTCCCCCAATAAGAACATGGTCCACTGCACTCTCAGGAGAGACCTTATTTTACTTTATCTCCTGCTGCAGCTTTACCACCACTTGCGCCAGCCACCACATGGACCTCCGTGGCCCTGAAGGAGCTGAAAGTCAAGTTGCGCCAGGAGAAGGACAGCGTGGTGACTGTGTATCGTGGTGACATTATGACCGTCCATGTACCTACTGTTCCCGAGGCCAAGCGCGTGTGCTGGGAGTTTGCTACAGATGGATACGACATTGGCTTTGGGGTTTACTTTGACTGGTCTCCAGTCACCAGCAGAGCCATTACAGTGCACATTAGTGAATCCAGTGACGACGAGGATGAAGATGATGAACTAGAAGGTAAGAAGCTTCTTGTCCTATTTCCTGACTATGTTTTCAAGCACAGTGCATTCAAATACAGTGCAAGTGCATTTACTTTACATCACGTAAATTACATCAAGTTATTTACATCACAATATTGCAATACAGATTGAAAAAGTTCAATATCAAATCATGCATTTGGAGCAAAAATACATATTTGTGTTAGTTTGAGATATAAATGTAGGCTATGATTCTCAAACTAAAGGTATGGTTCAGTATCAAAATTACAAAGAGCACAGTTGCCAGTTTAGTAATATCCTACCAATTTTTTGCACAGAAATTTAATGGAAGCTCACCCAGAGCTTCCGAAGAAACTAAATTGATATTCCTCAAATCATTTGGCTTGAAATCAGATTACTCTAATACTCTCATAGCCCAAAGCAAGAGAGCTTACAGGACATGGTGTCGCATGTGCATTCATGTGATATATCTGATACATCATGTGTTGTATGGGTTGTTGGTCTAGTTGCCTGAAAACATCAGTGTTTACATTTTGGTATAATATTAATATATTATAATATTAATTTCAAACATGATTTATGGCCTGTAAGCTGAGGTACCCTACTTTAATACTGTAAGAATGGTGTTCTCCAGCAGGGCCTGTGATTCCTGGCGACGTGGAGAAGGGCTCCAAAGCAGTGGCCAACTCTAACTTAGGAGAGATCCTGCCTGTGTACCGTCAGGACAGTCACCTGGCAGTTCAAGGAGGCAGTCACGACTTCCCAGGAGAAGGGACATACCTCCTAAAATTCGACAACTCTTACTCATTATGGCGGAATAAGACTCTGTACTACAGAGTGTACTACAGTGCCTGAGGAACCTAGCACACCTGTGCAAATGAATGTTTCAGTGATATATATTTTTGATCATATACATACACATATATATATATAAAGATATTTACAGCACTGTATACATATCATTCCTGCTATTCTTAATTTTTACATTAATTTTATTTAGATTAAATCACTGGCCCAATCAGAACAAATACTTTTTTGGTAGTCTATATGAAATGATTTTAAACTTGAGTGGGATCATGAAGCTTGGTCTACGTGCAATGTGCTCGGTGTATTTTTCAGACTCTGTGTGCTGAGAATTTGTGAAGTGCCCATATATGTTTTGTACAACACAATTCAACTGTGGCCTCAGTAATCAGGTAATACGGCGGATCAGGGAAAAGGTGGTCATTCAGGTCCAATAATTGCTCACCCCTGTATGGTGAATAAGGAAGCACATGAAGAAAGACCGCCACTGATGAGTCAGGTGAGGACGAATGCAAAAGCTTTTTTACATGTTTATATTCCGGCTTGGGATTAACACAGCTAAAGCTGGTCATGGTTTGAATGGCCTAAGATAAATTATTGACACCCCCCCCCCCACACACACACACACTAGCCTTACAGTACTAGGGATGTCCCGATCCGATATTTTGTATCGGTCCGATCCTGACCTAAATTACGGGATCGGAAATCGGGAAGTATTTAGAAACGTAACCCGATCCGTAAAAAAATGCGGAAAATTACAGCATGCCTAACGTGATCTGGCCTCCTATGAGGAGTTGACAAGGGAGGTAAGCTCCTCATTGTCATCTGCATCTGATGTTATCCCCCTCGTCTGCGTTCTTTTGGAGGCTGTTAGACGCTTCAAATATGTCGAATCTGAGCCGACGCTGATGGATCCAAGATATAAAGAGAGAGTGAGTGAGTGAGCGGGCGGTGAGAGAGAGTGAGTGTGTTTATCAGTGAGAGGGAGAGAAAGAGCTAAACACATTTATCAGGGCTCGAAATTGTGACCATCTATGCGACCTCAAAATATAAT
>JBBPDH010000001.1:29234322-29247202 GCA_037974565.1 Clupeocharax schoutedeni
CTATGTCTGAGCCTCCTATAGATTTTTTACTGTGACATTCATGAATAATTTAAAAATGAAATCAGGACGTTCAGCATGTATTTGTTCGTCTTGCAAATGTTTAATATAAGATAAAATCCCAAAATCCCTAGTTAAGGCCACTGCATGTCTGCATGTCAGTTCAATAGCTCTCATACTATGTCTGGACCTGATATAGAGATTAAAAATAAAAACAGCACTTTCAGCCTTTATTTATGAATCATCCTCATGTTTGATTTGATGAATGATGAAATCCCCAAATTAGATAAGGCCATCAACAACCCCCTGCAGGTTAGTTCAGTAGCTATCATACTATGTCTTGACCCGATGGGGGGGGTGTTGAAAAAATGACCTCGGTATTTGAAAAATCCTGGCTACGGCCCTGAATGCAGAGATAGAATTTAATACTGTTCAAAGTGTGCTGTCCTGTGGTGTGATCACGGGTGACTATTCGGGTCACGTATTGTCTTAAAACTGTAATCGGCAACAATGGCTTTGCAAAAAGGACGACTATTAAAGTATACACACCCTCCTAATTTTGTTTTTTAAACATGTTTACATGACTATTTATGGATATGTTCACTTGAAGTATATTAAATGAACACAATGCTCGTTTCCCTCACTGTAGGTCACAATTATGACAGCGGACACTTACGTTTGGATTGCTGAACAGGCATTGACGTTTCTTTAACGCATTCATCAAGACTGTAAAAGACTGCTACATTACAGCACCACCCCTACACCGTTGTGTTTGTGTGGAAAATAATGATCTAATTAAAACACAGTTGTCCAAGAAGTCAAGTTAAGTAGAACTACTATGTAGGTCCTAAAATGGGAGATCTGTATAACGATTGGTAATTTCTACACAATCCACCCAATATGGACGTAGCCATAACCTCATAGCCATTAATACATATTAAATCCAATGTGCTGCAGCTCAGGTTTCAAATAATATAACCCTCACAGACTGTTCTGTGTGTATGTGAATATAAACACACTCATGAATTCGTCTTGGTTCTTTACCTCATTCCCAACACAGTATGTTCCAGCTGTCTCCTTCAGGATGGGTTCCAAGGCTGGAAAGAACAAAGTCTTATTAGTAAGTAAACAACGTTCATAACTCTGATTTAGAATCTACTGAATGGTTTATTACTCCTGATTATATTAGCATGCTGGATATTACTAGTATGAGGTGAAAAAAGAACCGCATTCATCTCAGTGACTTTTCTTCCCTTAACTATCTGGAACTGAAAACTCACCCTCAAATCCTCTGTTGATGAAATGTTGAGCCCACTGTACCTTTTCTGCCCCAATTTTCTCGATCACATAAAGATTCTGAAACATAGAGGAGTATGCAGAATGGAGAATATGGGCTTATGACAATAATTTGAATGTTGCAATCAATATGTTCCATCATATAGGCAACTTCACACACACGGATCAGCTGTAACATTAAGACCACCTGCCTAGTATTGTGCAGGTCTGCCTTGTGCTTTCTTCCCACAGGGCATCCTGATGCCATCTCTTCCCCAGTTACATCATGCACACAGACACAGCTGCCCACGTGATGTGAAAGAAAATGTCACTTATCAGACCAGGCCACCTTCTCCTGTTGGTCCATGTTCCAGTTCTGAGGTCAGCATGGGCACTCTGACCGGTCTGCAACTATGCAGCCCCATACACAACAACTATATAATGTATGCTGACACTTTTCTATCACAGCCAGCAAGAGCGTTTCAGCAGGGGCTCTTCTGCATCAAAAACGTTCTCACTGGTTGTTCTCACACGTTCGTTTTGTAGACGCAGTTGTCCAGACATTACAATCTGGCACTTGTTTTATCCTGCTTCCAGTGCATCATCTTCAAAAAGCTAATGGTTCACCCGCTGTTTAATACATCCTTAATACACCCCACTCCTTGACAGATGCCAGCGTAATGAGATGATCATTGGTTTTCTTTACTTCGTTTTACAGTTTTAATGCTACGGCTGATCGGGGTATAATTCATCATGTAACAAACTACAACTGTGTTTATATCTTTGTAATGTTTGTAAAATAATAATGATGTGGAAAGTAAAGCATTAGTATACAATTATTTTAATGATATTGTTATGGCCAGCTAAACTAACTTTTTATTTTTAACCAAACTGTAACAGACTCGGACTCTCACTGTGTAAACTTGTGGGTAACTGTGGGAAAGAATTGTCTGTGGAAGGATTATTGCATGCACATTATATGCATGTAAGCACACATATTAACCTCTTGTAAGTGTGGCCTTTCTGCTATTTTCTATTATAAAATACAACCCATGTTCAAGGCAAGTTTAAATGAAAGAGAATTTGGCTGTTGGCTCCATCATTTCCAAGCATATCATGGAATTTATTCAAATATGTTCATTTTACAAAGTATGTGCTTATATTGGCATCTACTTTTCTCATGCAAATTTCACATTGTCAGACAAGTAAGGGTGAAATCTATACCAATGCATAAGCGCACATTACGTTTGAATCTTTTTTGGATAAGAGTCCACAAAATATGCACACGCTGCTGCGAGGACTTACAATCCACTTATTTACTTATTTACAATCCACCATGGCCTGGTTATGACTGTGGCAGAAGGCAGGATTTTTATAGTCTCAATAGTATTTACACTACTCCAGCAGTCACTATGTAGTCATACCTAATATGCTAATTATTCATTAATGTTCACTGTAACTTTTCGCGAAGTAAAACTGTTTTTCTCCTGTATCTAGTTCAAATGTGCTTAATTTCCATCGTTAATTCTGTTACTATCCTCCATCCCTACAAAACAGACCATATGACTGTACATTCTTTAAATATGCCACAAAGGGTTCTTTCTGTGATGCATTGAAGAACCACTTTTTAGTCTGTTACTAGGAGATAAGTGAGAAATCTTGTTTACAGTTTAAGTTCCCAGTTCCTAGGATTTTTCCAGAATGTGAAGGCTCCATTACCATCTATTGAAGGGAGCCAAAAGTGATTCTTCTAAAAGCTTCCAGCGTAAGCTGGTAAAACAACACTAAACAGTATGTGTACATATAGTTTAGTGCAGTTTTTTTTGTATACATTTTAATTTGAAATGAGAAAACTACCTCAAAACTCCCTTTAGCTGGAGACAGACGCATATTAAATGTACCTGTAAAGGTTGGATTCCAGAGGCGATGAGGTCACAGATCATGCGCACCTGAGCCCGCTGTTTTGGGTCGGCAGGGAGGAGTCGTGGCCCTGGCCGAGTTTCTTCAATGTACTGGATGATGGCCAGCTAGTGGAATAGGGAACCATGCTGTTCTTGTTAGAGCACACCCTACGAACTGGTTATAAGATTGTTATCATTTGAACTTTGAAACACTGACAATCACATTTTCCATTTTAGAACTTACTGACTGAGACAAGGTGATGCCATCAATGGTAACAGCAGGTACTTGCTTCATTGGGTTCAAAGCTTTATACTGATCTGTGACCTGAAAATAAACTTGCTTAGATACACAGAATACATGAGGTGCAGATTACCCAAGACTGCTTTATACTGTGCCTCATTCAAAAAGCAATCCAAGTAATTCCAATGATTCCATAACACTCTGTTTGCAGCTTAGGTCCCACATATGAACTGTGAATAGGGATTGAATAGGGATTGACAGTTTACTTCTGCGTTAAATTTTTACACTGATGAGCCACTTTTGTAGGAATACCACCTTTATCTAGTCTTTGAACTCATCAACTGATCTGAATCATTTGCTTGACATTTTCCTGTATTCATTAATGGCCAGGACCCCTACAGGACCATCCATGAGCAAGAATTGTTAGGGTGATGGATTATTAATTGAGAATGACAGGGTAGTGGCACGATAGTGTGTGTGTGTGCATGTGTGTGTGTGTGTGTGTGTGTGTGTGTGCTGTGCCAGGATAACAGTGTGTTCATATACTGTCCACTCATCTGACCTGTTAATCATGAAGATGAAGTTATGAATGATTTTTTGTCTGATTCTCTACGGTTCGGGTTAGTCATGCTTTAGTCCCTCGTCAGTGGTCAGTTTCTTATCACATGGTACTAATGGCTGGATATTTTCGGCCAGAGGTCTAATTACAGCCTAGCAGTGACACTGAGATATTTAATAATTCCAGGAGCACTGCTGAGTGGGATACAATTAGTACAGCTCGCGCATGCGTGCACACACACACTACTATGTCACTACTGTACTAAACAAATCCTCCTCACTGGTGGTCCTAACCACTGAAGAACAGAGTAAAAAAAGTTTAATTGTAAGGTAAAAAAGTGCATATAGTCAGTTGAGTTGTCAAACTGGACAATGCACACAGGCACAGGATAAGTGCACCTCAAGTGGGTCATTTCTGCAGCCTCTTCACTCTAATCACAAAACTCACAACAACAACTTGAATGCTTACCTGTTGTCCCCCATCCTTTATAAGGTTTACTGGTACTTGGTCGTATTCAATACCCTTTAGTGCAAAAGCTGGTGCAGATAGAAAACATTCATATTAGAGTTCCTCTTAGTAGAATTGCAAGAGTGACACACTAAAGACAAAACAGCTTACCTATCCGGACTCTCCATGAACAAGAACTTCTGAAATATCCATAGAGAACGGGCTAGAAATAAGAACAAGAAGTTATAAGAAGTTAATACAGAGGTATCCGTATACAGTCAAAGTACTCCAGACAGATCAAGACTTTAAAACCTTAGTCTGAGCTGCCATTGCACTCTCATACAACTGAGTAAAGTTTTCTGGAACTCTGGGAAGAAAAGTTCTGTCTTCAGCCAATGGGATGCTTCCCAAAAATGCCTCCTCTTTTCCACAGTCACTATGTGACTAAGCACTTTAGATTATTTACACGAGCTCTATCCCAAGTATTTCCTTCCTCCCTACTTAGTGCACTAGATACATCAAGAAACAATGACCTCTAGTGAACCTCTGCTCCAGCTGTGAGCAGCAGCTGTGCACAAATTATAAACTATGACTGCATTTATAAATTACTGCATGAATTAATTACCTTCATTAAACGTGCGATCGATGCAGGCATGGCTGAAAGTGTGTTTTTTGCAAGGAGGCAGAGCACTGTTGCGCAGACTTTTCACTTCATTGCTTAGAAATCTCTCCTAGGAAAAAAAACTACAAAAGTCGAAGCTCCTGAGAACAGACTAACCCAGTACAGCTAAATGACACTCCAAACACTCATGTGAGGACAGAGTACTTGCTTAGTCAACTCTCAGAAACATAATGCAACACAATACAACTCTATTATTTACTATTCTATTATTTGTCCATTTCAGTATAAACGCACACCCAAAGTCATTATGTAACGACTGTGTATCCATACCAGGCTCCCAACACCAATCATCAACTACTTTACTTGCAGAAGGCGGGCCCTGGAAAAAGAGGCACTATGATTGGTCTAACATTAGAGCAATTTCACCAATCGATACCCTCTATTGGTGGGAGTTTGTTATTTGTGGCCATTCATTGGCGCTGCCTTGTTCTCGCCCCGCCCACTTCCCAAGTCGTCGAGGGGTAAAGGAGACGGTTTAAAGGTGCATTTGCTAGCAACGCTCCCCCTGGTGTGGTTTGGTTTCAGAATTTTTGGAGAAAGTACAGCCTTTAACCACAGACCTCCAGCATGGCAGCGACGTTAGTGCGTTCTCTTGTGAGGAAGAGGGTGAGAAACACACACACACTGCATACCAGAGGAGTGCAGACATGCTAACTGCTGTGCAGAGTGGCAGCTATCACGTGTCATTGTCCTGCATTCAACTAGAATAATGACGACTGGTGTACTTGAACTGCACCAGCCATTGCAGCCAACTTGCATAAAATGAATGAAAGTTAAGTCCATTTGGGTCGTTTCTTGTTATAATAACAGCAGCTGCTGTATTTAACGTTTTTGTCTGTGCAGCATGACTTGGTCTAATCTAATTAGGACGAGCATTTCCCCAGTAACCATTTACTGCTTTTGAGCGTTAAGTGTAAAGTGTCTATTTGTCATAAGTTAACACACCACTACACACAGTGTGGGATTCCTTTTCTGCATTTAACCCAATCACAATGAGCGCTCAGTGGTGCCACTGGCTGTCCTGGGATTCAAACACACAGCGTACCGATCGCAGGGGGAACGATTAGCTCGTTCTGCCAAACGTACCTTTCACCTCTTGACATATAGCATTAAATATTCCTACCTTTAATGCTAACGTTATGAGCAAAGCTACTCATTCTTGCAGAAGACTTGCAATAAAACCTTACTATACTGTTGCAGTAATGCAGTTTAATGTTAGGTGATGTGGTGTCATGGTATATAGTTGCAAATCAAATGAAGCTGTCATTGTGTTTGAACCTGCTGTAATGAAGTCCTGTACTCCTGCAGGTGCCTCTTCAGCGTGGATGCATGTGTTACTCGTCCTCTGTGGTAAGTTAGTGGTTACTGGAGTCTTGGACTTGCTGGAGTAACTAAATGTTCTGCATTAGTGATAAATGTTCAAAGAACACTGTGGCTCAGGTTCTCACCTCGTTGAAAATATCATGTGGAGGATGAACTTTACCATTAAAAAGCATATTCTCTCACCACTGGCAGAACATTTGAAACCTGGAAAACTAACGCCAAATAATTTCTTGCATTAAGAAGGCGTGCATGACCTCACCTCCAGTCAGCATTTAGTGAATGTAAGCCTGCACACTTTAATTTTAGTTTTGCTAGGCCTGACACAGGCAGCAACTGTATTTAAACAAGAGCAACGTAAGGGTCAAACAGCACTTTGGTTATTAATATATTTTGTCTATTTATAGTACATCACTTCAGTACTGTCACACATATGGGGGGGGGGGTGTATATACGAATGAAGGGATAATAGTCTAGTAATAAGACGGCCTAAAACTTGCTCTGTGATCTTGGGCCCATTTAAATTTCAGTGCAAAACAATTCATCACAACATTCAGACTACTGGCTATGAGCATAATAACACAAACAAGCTCTTTATTTAGAAGACCAAAATATCACGAGGTCAATAATTGAGAGAGAATATGTCCTTTGTTTAGCTGTTTATGGTGAAATCAAATAAAAATGTGCTCAAGTTTTCTCTTTGCTTCCACAGCCCACAACCAAGTTGTTCATTGATGGGAAATTCGTTGAATCCAAGAGTTCAGAATGGTTGGACGTTCACAATCCAGTGAGTGCACACACACACACACACACACACACACACACACACACACACACACACACACACACACACACACACACACACACATCTATAGGGTGTTAAAAGAAAGGTTACTTACTTATTTTACACTTGTTGACACTATATGTTTCCACTTAAGTATATAAGACCTGAAATAACAAGTAACAAATAAAAAGAAATAATTTGGTTCTGCACTGTTCATTCATACTTAACTTACCAAAGGTCAAAAACACTTGTTCTAAAGCTCTCTCTGACACAGCTGTCAGGGTTTTTTCTTTTTTTGTGCACATTTTTTGTTTTTGAATGTCTGTCAGTCATTCCTTTTGGCCTCCATTTACACTCCAGATGTCCTCTACTTGCCTGTAAAAGGAATTTGCTGATGCATGGTCATTCACACACCAAATGTTATATAATAAGTCAGAGCCCTACATGTTTAGCCTGGGGAACTTATTTGAATGGAGTTAAGTTGCCTTATTAAAAATAAAAAACAGTAGTGAAACAGGCAGTGCCCCAGCTGTTATAAGTCACTGACTCACTTTTTTGTTCGCTCTTGTTTATGCTCTTCCACTGGAAAACTGACTTTGATTGACCTTTAGAATGTGGCTGAACGTGGCTCTTATAGCTAAAGGAAATGTGGTGTGTTGATACAATAAACTAAAAAGGGTTTGCACCACTCAATCCACCCCTTTCAGTACCATTTTGTTTGCACATTTGCGCGTGCACTTTATGTTGTCTACTTAGCTAGTTAGTTTTTGAAAATTTATGGGTTTTTTTTTATGTTATTTGTTAGGTCTATCTGTCTTGTCTCCGCTAGCCAGCTAACTAGGCCTCTTAGTTAGCTAGTTTAGTTTAGTTTTTTTCTGCTAATTTATATTGTAAATTTATGTTGCATGTAGCACCTTGGTCCTGGAGGAACGTGTTTTGTTTCACTGTGTACTAACCGTATATGGTTGAGATGACAGATAAAGCCTTGGAACTTGAACTTGAACTTGATTTTAACATGCCTCTCACCATTTGTTGTAGTCTTTTCCTCTTTGGGAATTCCCTACACTGTCTAAGGAGTTTTCCCATTACTTTAAGTTTAATAGATAAAGCCTTGGAGGAGTAAGGGAACAAGTGAACACAAATTCAGTAACAGAACTTCCCATAAATCAGCATAACCTCGTGTATTTTCCATTTCAAACCAAAACATTTCTGTTTATCATCCAATGCAATAAAATAATGAGTATTAGAAATACATCAATTGGCTATGTTCGCTTTTCTTCATATGTTATGAAATAATTGATGATCTATTGCATTAAGGAAGGAATGCTTTTCTTCATATGTTTGCTGTTTGTGTTTTGTTTATTCAGTTGATATAAGTGCAGTGCAGACCAGTGGTGATGCACTTCCTAGAAGAGAGGAATACAATACCTACAATCCATTTTAGTAATGCATTTTGATTTTCAGGACATAAAGATTCTGCAGGTTGGAAATACTTGTCTCTGTGTTTTATTATTACTTTTGCTTCTGTTCAGGCAACTAACGAGGTGATTGGCCGGGTGCCCAAGGCCACAAAGGAGGAGATGCTGGCTGCTGTGGACTCGTGCTCACGGGCGTTTCACTCCTGGTCTGAGACCTCCATTCTCACGCGCCAGCAGGTCTTCCTTCGCTACCAGCAGCTGATTAAAGACAATATTGTGAGTCTGCCATCAAGAAGTCTTTCAACATTAGTACTTATCACAGCGTATTATACTATATATCCATATATAAATAACAGTTGTCACATTTTGAAAACTGGCTTTTCCTGCTGTCACTTTTTGATGAAGTAAGAAAAAGACCTGCAAAGTTATTTACAGACAGACGTTTACTAATGCAGTGGTGATTAGAAGTTCATGAATTTCTATATTTTTACCTAAATATGACCTAAAACATTCTCTGACTTTCTAACAGTCTGAAAGT
This sequence comes from Clupeocharax schoutedeni, assembly GCA_037974565.1. Lineage (NCBI taxonomy): Eukaryota > Metazoa > Chordata > Actinopteri > Characiformes > Alestidae > Clupeocharax > Clupeocharax schoutedeni. The sequence continues at coordinate 29,243,485 of JBBPDH010000001.1, forward strand.
AGATAAAGAGAACCAAATCAAACATCAATACTTGCTCATTAATTTATTGAAGAAAGTGTTCCAGTGTCGCACATCTGTGTTGCACATCTGTGAATCTGTGAAATATGGGAACTCGAAGGATCAGCAGCTAATTGAATGTGAAATTGAATTTGGCTCTATCAAAGTCTTCACAACACATTTAGATTAGATTAGATTAGATGGACTTTATTAATCCCACAGTGGGGAAATTCTTTTGAAACCGCAGCAGTAGGGAGAAAAGACAGTTTAACAGGATCCTTAGGATAAAAAATAACGATATAAGAACAAAGAGAGATCAATATAAAACAATAAACAATTTCTCGCTGTATAAATATAAGATATGGGTATATAACAGCATAAACACAGTGCAGGTTAAGTGGATGAACAGGGAAGGGGATAATCAGAAGAATTGCACAACAATACTGCACAACAGCAGAACAGCAATATACACAAAGTATATGTATGAGTAAGTGTAAATACATATGTATGTATATGTAGTGGACAATCTGAGAAAGTTGCACATGGTTTAAATAATGCACAACAGTAGAAACAAGCATTATACACTAAACGTGTGTATGTAAGTGAATAATCTGAAAAATTGCACATGGTTTAAAAAAAAGAGTGAAAATGCATAATGGCACGAACAAAAAACGACTTCTGAGGATCTCAGAAAAAGAGTTACTGGTGCTCGTCTGGTTGGAAAAGGTAATAAAATGATCTATAAGGAATCTGAACTACAGTTAGAAAGATTGTGTACATTTGGAAGACAGTTTATCCTTTCCAAGAGTGGTTGAGCAACAAAGCTCAGTCCTAGAGCAAGGCATGCAATAGTCCACAAGGGCACAAAGGAACCCAAAGGTAACCCAAATGTTCATTGGTCTGTTATCAGCATAATACTGAACAATAGTATGTATGGCACATTTGCCAGGAGAAAGTCACTCTTCTCTACAGAAGTGCTTGTCCATAGTTTTCCAAAGATCTTGTGGATTTTTTGGTTCACTTGAAGTGTCATGTTTGGAAAACGGAAATCGCTGCTTTCCAGCATAAGAACTTTATCCTATCTGTGAAACATGGTGGTGGTAGTATCGTGGTTAGGCATGGCACAATACCACTTTGTCCGATACTGGGCGAGGTGTCTCAATGCATTCGGCAGTCTTGGCTTTTTCTTCATTGAGTCTAATGAACTCTGACACGTTAGAAAGTCTCATGCCCAACAGAAACTTATCACATGGTGCATCTTCTGACACTATGCACGTCACAAATCATGTTATGCGTGCTGTGATTATTTTTCTTTTAAAGAATCAGATTATGTGATTTATTTCTTCCCAATTTCTGATCCAATAATTTGTGTCAGGATCAGACCGATACAGGATATCGGATCAGCGCATCTCTAATCATGGTTATGATCTATTTGTTGGGCTAAAGTAGCTTGACATCATTAATGGTTCTACCAGAAATTTAGCAAGACATAACATTTTTTACCAAAGAATGGTTAAAGAAGAACAGAATAAATATTTGGATGGACATGAAGTGAGCAGTTCGTGGAGTTTGTGGAAACTCACTGTGTGTGTGTGTGTGTTGCAGAAAGAGTTGGCCAAGCTGATCACTCTGGAGCAGGGTAAAACGCTCGCAGATGCCGAGGGCGATGTCTTCCGAGGATTGCGTAAGTGTAATAGATCATCTTTCTAATAGAAAGCTCCTGGGGGTGTTCCTTAATCTGTTTTAGTGATTTGATTATTTATTTATTTTACTATTGCCATCGTATCTTTCGCCTGGTTGTGTTGCATTAAAGTAAACACAGCTTATTGTGTGCGCGTGTGTGTGTCTGTGTGTGCGTGCGTGCGTGTGTGTGCTCTTTATTTCTAGCTTGAATAAAGAATACAGACTTTTTGAAAAATTGTTGGAGTTTCCCTTTTTATCAGACAACAGTTTGTGGGTTGTACATTAGTTTTAGTAGGAAGTGTGTTCCTAATTTCCTTCAGTTTCTCTTTTTTAATATAGAGGTGGTAGAACACACCTGCAGCATCACCTCACTCATGCTGGGTGAGACTCTGCCCTCCATCACCAAAGACATGGACACCTTCACCTACCGACTGCCTATTGGGGTGTGTGCCGGCATCGCGCCTTTCAACTTCCCCGCAATGATCCCCCTGTGGATGTTCCCGATGGGCATGGTGTGTGGAAACACCTACTTGATGAAACCTTCAGAGCGTGTGCCGGGCTGTACAATGTTGCTGGCTAAGCTGCTGCAGGACGCTGGGGCTCCCGACGGCACGCTCAACATCATCCACGGCCAGCATGACGGTATGGAGCAGATCAGCCATGCACGGACTGCTGGGGTGTACAATGAATCTATTTACAGTAGCCACTAACCAACCTGATCAGAGTAGATTTAAGGTAGTTTTGAACTGTAATAAGTGTTTCAGGGCTTGTTGACGCATGATGTGGTTTGCATATGTGGATTTTTGTCATCAACTCCACTGCAGCATAAAACAAGACTCACATAGGCTTAAATATCAATAATGACTGGAGTAAAACAGAGTAACCCCAGCAATTCAGGTAGATTAATTGATTAAATAATAGTTAGTAGGTTAATTGATTATAGAACTGATCACAAGTTGTAGCCCTGGTGCCTGGGATCCTCTGGCTGTACTATGAAATATACTCATATTATATAAACACCTTGTCAGGGTAGTTCAAATTTTTGGCTCAGCATCTGTGCAGCTAATTTAGAGTTTTTCATGTACGAGATTTGTACTGGAAGCAGTGGAGTGTTTGCTATCTCATAATTTGATTTGTGGTGAGAAGTGCTTCTCTGTGTATGAAAATGTTTGTTTGTGTCTGCTGTTGCAGCTGTGAACTTTATCTGTGATCACCCCGCTATAAAGGCTATCAGTTTTGTGGGCTCCAACCAGGCGGGAGAGTACATCTACGAGAGAGGCTCCAAGAATGGCAAGAGAGTGCAGTCTAACATGGTGAGTCCTACAGAAACATCGTTTGCAAGAACCAAACAAACCCAAATACAAAATGTTGACCTTTGCAGCAGATTTTGGCTTATGGTATATCTAGTAGGGCTGCAATACTTGCTATAAAACTGATTTTTAAAAAAAAAGATAATTTTTTGTCAGTTATTCTTATTAATTGGCTTGATGGTATTTGTGCTCCCCATTTACATCTTTTGGCTGGAAAATGCAGATGGCTGAGAGTACAGAACAGCACCATATTGCTGGTGTCATTCTAACCCTAAAGTTAGAGAATCAGCCAACCTACCTAACAATTTTGCACCGTTCACACTGAGTAAAATACTGTTTTAGAAATATTGTTCGTTTTATAATGCAGAGTAAATAAGTTGAATTCAGTTTATTCTTTTGTTTATTCTTTTGTTTATTTAATTGTTTTGCCGCTCAAAGTGCATCTTATTCTTGTGAGCCTTTAGAGTCATTTTACTTCATCCTGCAGCATTCCTTCATTATTTTAAACAGCCAGCTATCTACCTTGCTGTTAGCAGAATCCAACCTTTCTCCTTTCACAGGACAAAATGACTGTAACCCTAACTTCATTCAACGTGTCATGAAACGGGCAGCTTTCCCAGACTTGCTGTTGTCTTTTGCGCCACGACGTTACTGTTAAATTTTTGCAAACTTAGTGTTGCTTCTAGTTTTCAACACCTTACAGTGTGGCTTTCCTAGAGCAGCTGTTT
>JBBPDH010000001.1:29265810-29306481 GCA_037974565.1 Clupeocharax schoutedeni
GTGAATGGGTTAAATGCAGAGGTTGAATTTCGTGCTGTTCACACTGTGTGCAGTGGTGTGTTCACGTATGACAAATATTCACTTTTCACTTCACTTTCACCATTGTGCTGCACTACTGTCCCAGAGGAATGCTGTTTCATTTTACTGTGTACTGTGTATATTACTGAAATGACAGAAAACATCTGCTTGACTTATTTGACTTTTGATAGGTACTAACCACTGCATTCCAGGAACACCTGGCCAGTTTGGAGTATGCTAAGTATTTAATTTGCTGTTTTTTATTAATAATCAGACAGCTCTGAAAATCTGACCTGGAATAAATAACATTAACTGTGCAAGTCCAGCTGCACTTTGTTCTTTCTTCCTTTGCTTAAGTGGCATTTTTAATTGCTGTCAGAAAGTGGCAAAGGCACAAGGCTACAGCTGGAAAAGGCTTGATGAAATAATACTTCAGCTGACTTTCTCCCGCAGCTCAGTCACATGTTAGACCATTTATTTAACAAAAGCAGGCACCCACTTCTTTTCTTTCTTTTTTTTAAACTATGACTGCTTTAGAGGGTTTCCATTAGCTAAGTCCATTTTCAGGATGAAGTGTTTTATCACATTACAGAGTCCAAGTGGGGTTGGCCTTGAAATCGCATCTGAGTGCACCACAACAATGTATTTTCCAGAATAATGCTACATTGGCAATTGTGACACTGCCATGAGTGTCTAAAAAAGGGGATGTTTTAAGTTTGTCCAGACCAGGGCTTTTTTTTGCCCAACACTTATTGGGACCCATTTTTACCAGCATGAAGTAAGAGACGGTAAATGGAAAACAGCTGTCAACCAAAGCAGTGCATTTTCTAACCTTTCATAGAGACTGCTGCAAGAGTTCTGATGGTTTACCATTTAGAATTGAATAAAAACATTCTTGCAATGCATTCATGTTTCAAGAACTACGCTCATAAAAAAGATTTCATCAACTTAATAATAACGTTGAAGTGACATTTGTAATTTGCTACCAAGATCTGAAGGACACGTGAGGATGGATAACTTGGCACATGTCAAAAATGGCTTAATGCATTCCAAGAGTACATAGGATTTAATTACAGGCTTTTTGGCACCACAGAATGGGGATTACATGACTACAAATGTTGGGGCTCTGTTATAAAGTTTAATGCATGTTTTTTTTCAATATAAATGAACTAAGCACGTGCATAATTACAAAGGAGTACTGTTTGTTAGGACCAATATGACATTCTTGGAAATTCTGGGTTTAGTAGAGGTCCTGTAAGCAACCCAACGGGCAATGTAATTAATAGGTTTTGATATTTGTTAGAACTCTTTAGTGGACTTTCATTGAGCTGGCACTGTTGGCTATGTAAAAACCTCCTATGACAAAATTGAACCTGCTTCCACTGATTTGTCCAGTCATTTGGGGGAACATCTTGGCCTGTGGGCACTTACTACAAGCTCTTTTTCTTTGATGGCTTCGGACTTCTGTTCTTTTAACTGTTCTTCCAGTGTAGCAATCTGTGGGACAAAGAAAAGGGGAATAAACATCATGAACAGATGAGAATAACAAGCTGCTATGACATGATGAGCAAAAGCTGCGTCATGGATAGCTGAACAACGGCGCAAGCCTTCATTCAGACACCAAATTCAGGCCAACCTTCGCTTCTTTTTCTTGGTCTTTCTTCTCCAGGAAGGCAACGATGTCATTTGTGTCCTTCACAGCCCTGTACTGCTGATTGGTGAGCTCCTCGTTCTCCCTGGCCAGCCTGCGAGCAGCTTCACGATATTCCACTCGTGAATTTTCTGTCACCTCCAGTCTGGCCTCCCACAGGGCTGCATTGGTTTTAGCCCTCTCGGCTTCTGACTCCTTATCCAGTTTCGATTCATGTTTGCCTTCTTTCTGTCCCTTTCTAGATAAAGTAGATGGATATAGTGACTACTGGTTATGATACAATACACATAGAGGTTTCTTTGTTTACTGTTTAGATGCAACATGCTAAGTAAACTATTCACTGAGAAAAAACGTTTTTAAACAAACAATTTTTTGCTTACCCTTTTCCCTTCTCCCCCTTCTTTCCTTTTTTCTTTGGCATCCTTCTGTGTTGTAATATTAACGGAAAAGAGCGTGAACCAACTCTTCTTTCACAGGCTCTCTGACATCTTTGTTTACTAAAATGTTACCAAGGAGACGTTGGTAGCTGGAGGCTGCATTCAGTGGCTCTGTTTTCTTACCTCCACTTTTCTGATTGGTGAAGAGTAGCCTGTGCTCACGTCCATCTAACAAATGTCATTTAATTTAAATGTACTTGAAATGCAATGTAATTCAACTGTCGTAAAATTTGCTGAAAAAGCTTTTACGCTTTCATCCCAGTAATCAGTGTGATTAATCAGAATTTAAGTTTTTTTACTAGGTTTATCGACTGGAATTTAATGGATTGTATCTTATTTTTATTAGCATATTAGCTTTCGATGTGAGTATTGCTTAACACGGTTAGCTCGTTCAAAGTACAAGGTAACATTGCTATCAGCAGCTGTGTATACCCGTACGTAGTGTGATGACAGGTTTCTCCATGGATCACGGTGCAAAATATAGCAACCTTCAACAGAGTGCAGGTTATGTCAGATAGTACACAATATACAAACAATAAATAGACACTAGTAGTGTGGACAATACGTTAACCTTCCAGAATGAACAGTGGTTATGAACAATATTATGGTTATTGCACAGAAGGTTGCTAGCCGCATTGATCAAAGTGCAAGGAATGACAGAAACAACACACTAAACAGACAATATAGGCTAGCAGTATAACAGTAGTGTGAATGGGATATGAATCTGAGACAGTGCAGTAAGTAGACAATAAAGAAATGACAAGTGGGAAGTATATATAAACTTGCAGGATGGATAATATTGCACCATACATGTAACATTTTGTGTCTAACATATTAGCTTGTGCATACTGCATTAGACCAGGGAACTAAAAAGCACTTTGGTTTCAAATGTTGTACTTTTCTAATGTCAAAAGCTCTTTACTGTATTGAGTCATCGTCGTATTGTACTGAACCGCATAATTAATGAACACCACTAATATAGTCTTATGTTCTTTTGTTTTTATTGTCCATGTGGCAGTTGCTCAGCTCCAGATCTTGAAAGTCAGAAGATGGTTGAAGGTTAATTCAAAAAGGAGCTGCCTGGAGGAAGCCTGGGTGCATTTACCACTGTTGCCCTGAGAGGAACTCAGTGTGGGTGATTGACGGATTCCGACATCGTGCCAAATGTAACTATAACTAAAGATTACATAAGCTGCGGACTAGCCGCAGAAGTTAAACACAATTGCAGTTGACTTAGCATTCTCAGAAAGCCAAGCCCTCTGAAAAACAATGTAAACTTAGCGCAGAACATCATTTTGGATCCATCCAGCAGCACCACCCTGGCATTGCATGCCTGCACCCAGGCCAGTTGCAGGCCTCCAAACTACTCATTTTTGTATGAGCGCTCATTTCTGATGTAACTGGAAGGTGTCCACAGAACATTCCACAAGCAGAAAAGCCAAAGGACCATATGGCTTAACTTCAGGGTGGAGCTACTGTAAACTTATAGGGAACTGGAGCTGTAGCACCATGTGTGCTGTTAAGCAACTAAATTTAAAGGTAATTGCTAAGACAGACATGAGCATCCCTTCCCCCCAGTCCCCTTCTCCCTATAGAAATAACCGTGAACATTTTCAAGCTGTCATTATCACCGAAATTGTAATTACAAGGTTTTACTCTCTTCAATGGGAGTTGTTGGGCAGGACACCCACAAACATGGCATTCCTGTGGCTCACTATGTAGCATATTTATAATGGGCTTCCAGATCTGGAAGGATCAGCTTACAAAGCAAGGAGGACTCCTCATGATGGAAGGCTCTTGTGTAATTCAAATCAGTAATGTGTCACAATGCCTAATGTTGCAGCAGTGCTTCGTTGCAGGTTTTTTGAACATGTATGTTTAACAAGGTCAAAGAGGATAGCTAGCAAGTTTAATTACACCGAAGCCAGAGGCCTTCAAACAAACCATGACTTCCATGTCAGTAGTTTAAAAATACACTGTGTTTGAGTTGTTTTTATTTTTTTAAGACTAGAGTAGAGTGTAATATCCACAATGTGCAATTTGTAGAGGATAAAAAGACACTACATCTTTAATGTCTCTAATGTCTTTTAATTAAGGGATTTGCTAACCTCAGTGGCAAATGCTGAAATAGCTCATGTATTTAGAAAACAATGAATTATGACAAATTCATTGCCCAATCACTGGTTTTACAGAAATTTGTGCACGTTGGTTCCCTTTTTATGACCGTGCGAACATTATTTTGTTTCTTATTGTTGGCTTTTTTTATAGGGTGGAGTAGTATTCCATTGTCTTTAGAGTGCTTATTTTCACTGTAATGTGGATTACAGGATGCTGATCATCATGGTTGGGCAACAAATTCTTCCAAATTGTCATTGTTTCTTTGAAGCAAAACGTTTGTCAGTCCACAGTGCTTAAATGGGATTCAAACTTGTCAGGCTTTAACTCCATCGTCCCAGCTCGTCAGTGAGATGATGTACTGTAATTTCTTTGCTTCATGCTGTAAACACACTTTATGATGTATTGTGAGCATCCATAGATGTACAGAATCCTTTGTCAGTAATTGTCTGCAGTTATGCGTACACATAATTATGTGTATGCTTCATCTTAAGTCCCTGTCAGAAAAACAAGGCAAGTGGCTACAACCACTTCTAAAAACTCTGGCTTGTTGCCGTCTATGACTCTTCAGAATGGCAAGTAGAAGGTAGCTCAGTCTTTCTCATCCACTACTGCTCCTGTTGTTTGTGTTTACTATTAAGGCCAGTGTTCATGTCCACCACAATCCACCCCACACTACTCACTGATACACCCTGCCTACTTTCACAGCTACTCAACCTATAGCAAATAGTGCTATTTCAGTTTTTACTAATGAATATACAATCTTGAATTATGATGATTAGAGTTGTTAATATAACTATATATTAAATTAAAATATGTAATTACAGATATCAACACATACCTTTATACTACAGTCAATATAATAGGTCTCCACTATGAACTTGCCATTCATAGGTAGATAATTACTATATTAAATTAAATAATTACTAATTCATAATTACTATACTAGAACTAGTAGTGCTCTGATTAGTTAGACATTTGTTTTGAGAAATTTAAACTAAAGTCAATATTCATACTCGACATATTATCAGCAATGTGAGAAACCATTTCTAGCTAGCTGTCTCAGCAAATAGACCCAGGTGAGTGGCATTAAATAAAATACTGTTACATTAACTTACATTAAAATAGAAGAATGTTTTCCTTTTCCTGGAAAGCTGTATTTTTGGACATAAGAGGTTTTGTTCTGATAGTGATAGCATCTGTTAGCATCTGAATGCCTCAGTCAAAGTTGTACTAAATTTTGATATAAAAGTCACACCTGGTGTATGGTAGGCTAATAACACACTGGTCCTATTATTGTATACAGACATTTCTGACATTGGTAATACATGGTGATGATAAAAAGCCCATTGCATTACATTGCATAGCATAGCTGTAAACAATTAAACTCAAAACCTGCTGATTTGGAGGATATATATTTCTTTATCATTTCATTTCATTTTGTTTTTCTTTTTTAAAATAGCTTTTATTTTTAATAACTAATTTACTACAAAGCAATAAAGACATACACAGAATGGTAGATTCTGACAGTTAAACTTGTTATTCATATTTAATGTCAAAAAATATACACAGAACTTAAAATGGGTGGTTATCATGCCAGGGAAGATGTGTCTATTTGTAGCCCATGCTTAATGAAGGCATGTCCATACAGCACATCTCTCTGCTAATGGTGTTATACCACTCAGAATTTAATTATGGATATGTTGACCTGATGTTTTTACCACTCACACTGTCCATATGTGGAATTACACAGTCTTTGTTACAGGGTTAAATAAAGTTTGTTACAAGCGAAAAGTTAATTATAGATAAGAACAATTGGCGTAAATGAGTGGTGGTTAACATATAACCAGTCAAAATGGTTTAACAGACTTTTACTAGTACCAATTGCATTTGAATGCATAACCAGACTAGTTCTGGGTTTAAATTGCCCTGTCAAATCACACTGTCCACTGGGAAAAAAATGTTTTAAGTGTTACTCTGGATATCTAGCTATGTAACTTCAGTGCAAAACACCCAACACCAAACATTTTGCCTGATAGACTATGTTTAGGGGGGGGGGGGGGTGTAAAATTTTATTTCAGTGAACAATTCCTTTAAATTACCTCACAGACAGGGCACAGCAATTTTACCATGGCACGGGCAGGAGTGTCCTCTTAAATTGTCAGAAGTCAGTAAGAGGTCCAGCACATGCATGCTTGGCAAGGGAGAAAAGACCATAATGGGGTACCACAAGATTTGAAAAAAGCAGTGAAAAGGAAAAAAAGTGTAATATTTTTAGGCCCAAATTACAACGTTGGAACACTTGCTCTGCTCAGTCGAGTGGCCCGGGACTGGAATGGCATGATGGGAGCACAAAGCGTGCCAAACTCCACCCTTACTCCACCCTTTTTTCAATCCCTCCGTGTCTCCCTCCCTCTTCTGCCCTCTCCATGGCCCTCCTTCCCACCCTCCATACTAAAGCACCATCCTGGCATCCTCCGCAACCCATTCCATCTCTTCCCTCTTCTCAGTCCGTTCACTCATGGGGCTGTAGCGGTTCGTGGGAGCCATTCTGAAGCCGCATTATGTGGCGAACCACAATCATTTGTTTCGAGAAAAGAAAAGAGCATGCAAGTCGCGGTGACCCACCTAAGCACTGCAGAGTCCCACAAAACAGTTCATTTCGCTGTTGTGTGTTGGGGGGATTTCACGTTAAGAGGGTGGAGAAAACCCCACTCTAAACTGCACAGTTCAGTTGAGGTCTGTTTGCCTCAGAGCAAATAAAGAGTCAGCAGTGAGAATTGTAGAGATGGATAAAAGCAGTTTGTTTCCTGACAAACACCTACTCAAATAGGAGAGCCTAACCGCTCATAGTTTTCATGTTTCTCTTTAAGTAACCCTGAAGATATTTCTCCTCCAGCTGAAAATCCTGTGGTTGTTTCTGTCAGAAATGAGTGGGAGGTAGATGCATTTTCACATGCTTTTTGCTGCCTATGCCGGTTCCAAGCCGGCATGCTTTGTGCCTTTGTGTTTCTATAAAGCATTTTTGCTCTTTTTTACTTTAAAAATCAGTAAAAGTAAGAAAAAAAGTGCCATTTTTAACACAGGTCTTTTAGACTACTGGCAGTCGCATCGGCACAGACACGCAATTTTACAGTCTGCAAGATGTCAGTTGGCAAATGAGAAAACAACACTTTTAACCCCCATGTCCCGCAAATACTGCCGTGTCTGTCCAGTCGTTTTCACATTTTCAGCACTCAAGTTTTAATGATTATAGTGCAATTTTATACCCTTGCCACAATTCACAACCTCAACACAAGTGGCACAATAAATTAGATAATGTCTATGTTTCTTTGCCCTCGTTTTAAACAAAAGAGAAAGGAAAAAGCCCACATTTAGACATTATGAGATGAATAATAAACTCAAATTAGCAATGAGTCAATTAGCCGTCGCTTTGTGTGTAATGTAACACGATATCCTGGGCGAGAAACAATTTATAATTCTTTTGGAGCTGATTCATGGTATCTCATTTGAGGGGTGATTCAAATGAATAGGACGTTTGAATCTGGAGGTTAGAATGGTTGTCAAGAAAGAAAACAGTGGTTAAGTAACAAAGTAGCAAGTGAGTCTGTAAGTTTTAATTAAGTACACCCATAAAGTGTATTTTAAGAGCAATACTCCAACCTGTTTTGAAGTCTTAATATATACTCCTTTTTCTTTTTTGGGAGTCTTTCTAGTTGCTGTAAAGCCACTTCAGATGAGGGTGCTGAGGATTGGTGGGGCCGTTGCCTGTTGGAGCCTCTTGCCAATAATTGAGGAGAAAGAAACTATGCTGTTTAGCAGGTATTCCAGGCCCATTCTTTGGTTAGGGAGGGGAGGAGATGAAGGGGGGGTGGTGGTGGGGGTGGGGTGTCTCCTGGAGGACCTGAGATGGAGAGGCTCAGGATTGGTGGATGGCCTTGCTTGGCGTGGCCCCCTGCCAAGCCCTTATGCCTTTATATACAGTTAACAGATGACCGTCCAGTCCTGAGTGTGTCTGTCTCTTCACCCTCTCTCACTCTCATCTCTGTTTCTATCTGCTGCTGCTCACCTCCTCCTCTTTTGCCTCTCATCGCTTTTGCTGAACTTCATCCTCACCTGCACATTCATCAGCCTTTTTCTCCCTCAAGAGAAAGCAAGAATCATCCAACACTCTTTCCTTCATTCAGCAGAAGCAGTTACTTTTAAAGAAACTCCAGTCACCAGCTGCAGACAGTGCAGATTCATCAAACCATGCCACAGCAGATGTTGCTCCTTTCAATGGTGTCCGTGTGGCTTTTGGCTGGGTTCTTTCCAGCAGAGGCTACGTACTACAGCCACCATGTGTACAACCTCCGCCACCGCATGTACAGCAACCGTGCCAGCAACATGGACAACCAGCTGCCTCCGGAGGTACCCACAAATCCGCCTGTCGTAGCAGAGCCTCCTCGTCCCCTCAATTTCAGCCGGACCTTCTATGGGATCATGTTCGATGCCGGCAGCACCGGTACCCGAATCCACATCTACAAGTTCATTCAGAAGGACCCGGGTAAGTTCATTCTCTGTTCTTGTGTCCTTCCTTGTCTCTTCTATCTGTATGTTCTTTGCTGACCATAACTATGTGTAGGTTGTCAGTCTTTTAGCCAAAGATATGAATGTTTCTTGTTCCAGTTGCTCCAATATTCCAATCCGAAATAACATCCATACTCAGCATTCTCAGGACACGGCATGAACTCAGAATGATCCTGTGGAGTCCCGCCTTGTACACTCAGCTGACTCCTCACGTTCTCTCTCTCTCCCGCTCTCTCTCGCTCTCTCTCCCTCTCTCCCTCAATGAGTAGACAAAGTGCTGTCCTCTTGCCGTGTCAGGCTTTACAGCAGTCTTATTCGCTCTTTGGTGCTAAGACAAATAGAAACCTCTGAGTGGAGAGAGAGAAAGAGACCAGGGAAAGGAAGCAAGAACAATTCAGGGACCAAAACAGTTTGATCAAACAGCATGGAATCATCAAATATTAGTGGATTTGGACTGATAATATACTAACATTCTCCTTGTCCCATTTATCACGTGGAGTCACAGCATCACCCGATGATGTAGACTCTGAAGAAACTGCTAATTTAACTGTCTGGAAAAATTATGGTGGTCGCCATTTGTGGTCAGCCCATAATGTCCAAACGTCTAGGCACAGGCACAATAGCCTTGTTTGAAGAACATAGATTAGATGGTTGACGTGCTCCTTCTTTAGGCAAATGTGTCCAGTTATTTCACCTGACATTAATGTGTTGGTGGGTGTGTTTCTCTCTAACAGCTGGGCTGCCCGTGCTTGACAATGAAATGTACCATGCGGTGAAGCCTGGGCTGTCCGCATATGCCGACAAGCCTGACGTGGTAAGATCATAATGTTCTCATTACATTATTAGGGAAAATATTCTTGCTGTATCTTTGTCACAGCTTTGATATTTTCCACAAAATGACAAAAATGTCATTTTTGGCTTTTTCCACAGACAGATCACCTAATGATAAAATGATCAGCACTTGTGTACTTGTGGTATGGAATTTGAATTCCAGGCTGTCCGGCAATGCAGCATTTCATTCCGTGACCACACAGTTATTTTCATAGCAGCGTGTGTACTTTTCCAATTTGCTGCTGACCACGTGAAAACACAAGCTGATTCGTCGTAAACCAGTATTGCTACTGCTTAGTTCCCTCAGTCCTCAAGTCAAACTTTGGATGTGCAGTCCAAAATTCCAGCCTTCGTTGTGGTCCTACATTTGTAGCTGTTGATATTTACCTGCTTATTATCGCTCATGTTCACAAGCTGATAATCTACCTCTGCATATATTCAGCTGGGTGGATGTTGGTCTTGTTCTTCAGGGTGGAGACACCATCAGGCAGCTTCTGAAGGTGGCCAAAAAAACAGTACCCAAAGAGGAATGGAGGCAGACCCCTGTGGTACTGAAAGCCACTGCTGGCCTCCGGCTCCTGCCTGAGGAGAAAGCCAGAGCCCTGCTGGATGAGGTGAGGCAAAGCTCATTTTCTCACTCCTTTGCTCTTTCTCCGTTCTCCCCTTACCTCAGACAGTTTGGCGGAGAAAACGAATGTTCCGCCAAAAGACAGGGGGATGTTAACTGCGCTGTGTGCAAGACAGAGGAAAAGAAAGAGAAGGAAAGAAAAAGAGGAGCTGCTAGTGCATTAAAAGCAGCTGTTCTGGGGCAGTCTGGAGTAGAAGGGGCCTGCCTGGCTTTTGAATTATTGTATTTTTTGCCACCACAACAACCACAGATGTGGTTTCCAACTCCCCCAGTTACAGACAACTTTGCCCAACACTGATTCATTGCACTTCCTGCAGACTCCAGATAAAAGGGACTGGCTTAGCTCAAGGGTTATGTCTTCCCATTACATATCCCAATATCTAAACATATTGAAATGCAGCATAAACACTTTGCAGTTCTAGTGGTCCAAGACTGAAAATGATGCCTTTACCCACAGGTCAAGGAAGTGTTTGATGAATCTCCTTTCTATGTACCAAACAACAGTGTCACTATCATGAATGGCACGAACGAAGGTAAGGCCAACCACTCATTAAGTTTTATCTTTCACTTCTCTATCTCATTCAAGCAACAGAAGTCTCGAAACATGGCTTGAGCATTTGAAACTTTGAACGCTGCCTCGTGAAGCCAATCCTTACCTCGAAAACTTTAATGAAGTAACTCTGTCTGGTCAGCTTCCCACATGTGACTCTGTATTATTAAATAATCGGCCACATGCTTCCTCGCAGTTGGCCTGACTTCTTTTTATTGCAAGCTCAGATGTACAAGTCATTACCTGCTTTTATGAGCTGTGAGTAATAATATATCTCAGACATGTCTGATTACCTGGGCTGGTCCCTGATGGCCTTGAAATCAGGATACTTTTATTATGAAATGGCATTCTACTATGACCTTAATGTAGAAACATGCAGTGCATACACTTCACATCAGTCTGAGCTGTCTGGCAGAGCCTGAAACCACTAATTGCAGGTGGCAGAGTGGTGGCAATGACTCAGCACCATATACCAAAGTATGGTGCAGGCTGCCAGCATCAAGAAATCATACCTTGATAATATAGATGCAACAGCTATTGTTATCTTGAAATCAGTATTCATAAGAAGAGGATTACTCAGAAGTTCTCTCGAGGCATACATTTGTTCGTTTCAGCATTACTTGTGAGCAAATGGGACAACTGCAGACTACTGTGAACATTTCGTCTCATGTAAAGCTGAAACTCAGTGACCTGATCAACACATTAAATGTAAAAAGTTGACTTGCCATACTACCACAGTTGAGTTGTCTTGGTTGAAAATATGATGAATCTTGATTTTTACTAATTTTTCTCTCTCCCTCTCAACAGGAGTGCTGGCATGGGTTACAGTGAACTTCTTGACAGGTTAAGTATTGCTCATGTTTGTTCAAGTGGTGTCAGTGATGGCTGGTGTAGAGTCTTGCGGCCCGTGACTCAGCCCCTGCCATCTGTCTCTGACATCCTCACTTGGCCCTTCACAAATCTCACTTTAGGGAAAGTTGCCTCAAAACAGATGTGATTTATTGACAAAACGTGTAAACAAAAGGTTTTGTCTCCTCTGTGGCAGACAGAAACCCACATACTATGAGAGCGAATACAGCTCTAGGGTTGTATAAAGGAAGAGTTCATAACAATAACGTTGAAAGCCACCGCTTCATGCAGATGACACCATGCTAAGTAGTGGCTAGTGGCCTCTTTTTATTGTTAGCTATGTTTGGTCAAAATATTCATCTAATTAAACAAGAAAGTAAAGCGATAGACTTCCGCATACATTAGTGTGGTTAGAATAGAAATGTTTAAATCTTTACTTTAACGCTGTTCTTTTATGTTACAGGTCACTTGTATGCTAAAACCAGAAAAACTGTGGGTATTTTGGATCTGGGTGGAGGTTCAACCCAAATCACATTCCTCCCAAAATCAAAGGTTGGTCTGATCAACAGATCTGATCTGTTCAATAAATCTGATCAACAGATTTATTATGGCTGTGGTTGGAAATATGTTCTTTCTTTTAAACTGTAACTGTTATTTTCTCTCTTTGCAGAAAACAGTGTTGACTGCTCCTCCAAACTACATTGCTCGTATTGACATGTTTAATAGCACTTACGAGCTGTACACTCACAGGTACCCTATTGAATGCATTTAAACTGTACACAAACAACACATGGCTCTCATCATTTTTTCTCTGATACCATCTAAATTTCTTCCTCATATATAGTTATCTTGGAAATGGACTCATAGCAGCCCGACTGGCAACTCTTGGTGCACTTGGTGCAGATGGTAATGAGTCTTCAGTCGTTTTTTTTCTTAGATACAATATTTGCTTTTTGTGCTTCTTTCTAAGACTCTCCCATGTTACATTCCACTTATCCTCCAGGTCTTGACTGGAAGGTTTTCACAAGTTCCTGTTTACCAAAGAAGTTTAGAGAAGATTGGACCTTTGGTGGGATCACTTACAAAGTCAGCGGAATCCCAGATGGTAAGAGCTTAACGTGGAGTGCGATTTCCACAACAAAAACACAAATTAATGTCAAAGCTTAGGTGCTTAGTCATCTAATGCAGAGAACATTCAGAAAGACTAAAAGGATTACAAAGCATTGTTCCAAAGTTAAAAAAACGAGTAACTCATTACACAAGTCCAAGTATATCTGACTTGACATTAATCAGATAGTACTTTAGCTTGGGCGTTATCGTGGAACTGTGGAGCCAAACAGCATTGCAGCATCTTGCGTGTTTAGTTTAAATGTCCACCTCTCAGCAGGCGTTTGAACAGTAATAATACTGTAAACATTGTATTTAAGTGAAGGGAAAATTGTTAGTTGAGTCTTCAAATGATATAACACTCCCTTACCACACTCATGTAGCAAAAGGATACTGGTTAGTCACATGCTTGGTATATTGCCCTTTTTGCATAGCTAACCAGCAGAGGGGTGCTTTACTAAGTGGTAGCATAGTCCCAAAGACTGTTTAGCCAACTCATTTGAGAATGTGCGAAAGCAGTCTATTTGGAGCTTCATGAGGGAAACCTCTCCCCTGAAGCATTTGTGGTTAACTCTAAAAGGAACAGTCCAACGTTTTTCCTTTTTCTGAGCTTTCAGTTGTGTTGTGAAATGTATACAAACCGCTCAAAAATGACTCCCAAAGGCTTACATGGGGCATAAATGAGACTTGCATTTAGAAACAGAATGCATGTAATAACAGCTTGCTTGCTGCAAGCTAATTTTAATGTTGTGCTTAACGATGGTTAATGACATCATTGCTTTCTGCAGTCTTAAGATGTTTAAAAACATGAAGCTAGCAATTTAATGTACATTTTCTGCATAATAATATCACTATTACTAATTTTTATAGGGTGCAGTACCATTTTGAACCTAAAACTGGAAGTTACGTGGGTAGCTTTACTTTAGAATAACACATTTCAGAAAAAATAAATATTTTTTAATGGGACTTTTGAGGTCAAAAGTTACTTCTTATATTCTGATTTCAAGCTATTGTGAAGTAGAACTCCCTACAAAGACAACATTCCATGCATTTGATACCTTTCCTTGTTAACAAACAGTTATCAATATCTGCACTGAAAGCACTGCATGGCATAAATGAGAAGAGTGCACCAAATCTCATGAAGTCTTTTACTTACAGGTTATGCAGGATACAAACTGTGCTATTATGAGGTGATGCGAGTGGTCAAGGGGGTCATCCACCAGCCTTTCGAAGTGAAGGGAAACAGCATATTCTATGCCTTCTCCTACTATTATGACAGAGCTGTGGAATCTGGCCTTATTGGTATGAAGTGCTTTCATCATTTGCACCACAGTGACTCGTTTGCAGGCTCTGAGGATTTCTGAAGAGATTTCGAAAATTCTTTCTCTCTTTTAGATGGCACCCGAGGCGGTGTTGTGGAGGTCAGAGATTTCAAGAAGCGAGCCAAGGAAGGTAAGATGCCAGACTCTGGGCGCTTTCCCCTCCTCATAAGTCCATGCAGGTCAAAGTCTTTGCCGCACAAACTGTACAAACATAAACTCTCGGTGCTTATTTGCATTTGAGGCTCCCGACAATCGCACAGCCTTCACAAAATGACAGCTCCGCCACCACATAAACACACCCTGTTCCTCTCCCACACAAATACCTGACTCTGTGTGTTCTACGGCCTCTTCATATCCCCAGCTTGCTACCTTGGCACTTTCTGAATATGGCTGAGTTATGGAATTTCTGAGATAACATAATGTCTGCCTGCACTAGGGTTGAGTGAAATTGACAAAAGTATCATGACACTTCAAGAAATGAAGTGTGAAGAAACAGTAGAGCAGTACACTTAAAATGTCTATGAAAAACTGGATGTATTTTACTTAGTGTTTCACACACTGCATGAAATCAGAGTAAATAGGACAGACTATATAGTCGGTCAGTATTCAAGTACTGGCAATATTGCAATATGCTTAGGAAGTCATATCGTGTTTATCACACAGTTTATCACAAGTACAATAAGTATTGTGATATTACTCAGCTCTAGTCTGCACACACTGACCATTACATATAACAGTATTCCAAAAACAGAGCCTGACACCTAAGATTGATTCATGGCCTTTGGCTCATTATCCAGACTGCGTCAGGTAAAAATGCCACTGAAGCGCCAAATGTATCATGAGAAGTGAGTTGGTGTCTTATGTAAGGCTTTTATTTGTGTAGTGAGAACACTGTCGCATGGTCTCGATGAGCCACTTTTGGCACTAGAGGCATCATTGGCAACAGACCCTTCTCTCTGGCTGCGATACACTTGTTGCCCCATATCTAACAGGAGGCGCTAAGACTGCACGGCACGCCCCGTACGAGAACACTTGACGAGCTGGCACAGCTTGCCCTTTGTGGCTTGACACAGTGTTATAACATGCGCAAGCTATGGCATGAAACAATTTCTTAGTCAGCTAAAGGAAAAAACAATGTGTTGTCCTCGGTTTCACAATTATGTGACAGACTCGCAGCAAACGTGACGTTAGTGTATTTTGCAATGATTTCTGAAACCTTGTAATCCAGTTTCCATCGTGTTAAAAATGGACCAGAGTACAGTTTTCTAAACTGACAGGCTTTGACAAGCACTCTAAAATTACACTTCTTTTTCTTTTGTCAAGTTTGCAATAAGATGACCAAATACCGTCCCATCAGTCCTTTCTTGTGCATGGACATGACATACATCACCTGCCTTCTGAAAGAGGGGTTCGGTTTCAAGGACAGCACTGTTCTGCAGGTCAGTATATTCAAACATAACACTACAACTTTCTTCTGCTGGAAAAGAGGAGATAAAATCAAAGGATGATGCGCTGTTAAGTTTTCCAAATGCATGTAATTTGGTAGAAATGCATTTGGTAGATTTCTATTTGTGGCTCTAAGATAAGCTCATTTAGACAACATAATGATAATTACATATAATGTGCCTGTTTGTCTCCCACAGCTTACTAAAAAGGTGAACAATATTGAAACAAGTTGGGCCTTAGGAGCCACTTTCGATCACTTCCACAACCTGAACATTCACTAAGGCCTACAGGCTCATGGGTGCCACCGGGCGGGGAAACAGAGGGCCAGAGTGGGGAACCTCACCTACACCCCAAAAAAACTCTTCACCAATGTTGAACCAGCCTTGCACTGCAGCTTCCAAGCACCATTTCCTCCCCCCTCACTTCTATGCAAACACCCAGAGAACTGTCCACAAAGAAATCACTATATTTTTGTAAAGATGGACAGGCCAACCTGCTATTTCTACTGTATGTTTAACCCATGATTAGTTTATTTTTGTAACTCAACCGTTTACATTTTTTCCCTCCACTTTTTCGTCTCACCTGAGACGCTGCCTGTCTATTTTGGCAGTCTTTGAATTTGTGATGTGCAGTTAGATTTAAAGTCACAATTTCTCAAGGACATCAGCTTGTGCTGTGGTGCGGAATAATGCAGTGTAATAGTTGCAATAGGGGGGAATAAATGAATTGAGGTTCCTTAAGTTAGAGCTTTCTGTTAGCTTTACATGATCAAATACTGTATTTATAGTACTTGATGGTACTGAATTTGCACAGTAAACCTGTTCTAACAAATCAGTCTGTCCGTTTTGCAGCATTAAGGTAAACGTTCAGTCAAAATTTCCAAAGCAAAATGAATTGCAGCAGTTAAATTTCGTTTTAGTCTTAAGATATTCATATTTTCAGTACACAAGTGGAAATGGTAGAGATATAGGGGCAAATGATCTTGTCACTCCATTTGAATAAGTACATGAATGCTATTGTTTGTATTTATGTACGTGTGTATTTAAGTGTGTTTGTATGTTGAGAATCTTTGGTGTTTAAATGGGACTTCTTGTGTTAGAACAGGGATGTCACAGATCAGAAGTAAGATTTTGAGAGAGCCAAACTGTAAAGACATTGCTGACTCAATTTCCTACAAATTATAAACACATCCCTTTTATGATTACTCAGGTTCTTAGCTTAATTACAGTGTCATTTGGTGTCAGTACACTGTTTGCTTCACATTATTAGTCATAAGTAACACCCTCCAGAGAACCTAAACACCTCAATGGGAAAACATTTTTTTTAAAAATGGGCTTTTTTTGCTCATCGCACTTACTATGCGAAGTGCCATTTGTGAAATATTGTATAAATATTTATATACATATATATACATACATATATTAATGCATAACAGTGCAATGCAGTTCATTTACTTGCATCTATCCATGACCAAATCAACATATATAGGGAAAATTACTGTATTACTGTATATATCACCAATCAAGTGATTCTCAGTTTTTTAAGACAACCAGCTGTATAATTTAAGCCATCATGTCCTTTTGTTGCTCTTGATAATATTTCTATGGGAAATGTACAGCTTGTCTTATACCAACAGACAAAAGTACAACAAATGCTGTAAATATGCTTTAAACAGTCTTATTCAACGTTATGTATGAAATATGTACATGTATCATGTCAATAAAAATTTTAAACAAATGCTTTGTCAGTGTTTATTTGCGGAATATTGTGAATATAATCTTAGCTCTTTATATGGGCACCATCTGACACACCGTAGTCATCTAACTATCCAGAATCTGTAAGAGAATAGTATATTTACTATGAGGTGCCTCAAGGCTCCAGTTCCACTGCTAATGTTCCTTTTCTTCAGTTACTGGTCTTAAACAAAATATGTAATGTTTACATTTTAATAGATGTAAATGTTTTAAAAGGTGCATCAAGCTGCAAATGCTTGGATGATTAAAATCACCGTTAATGAGTCGAAGATACTGTTTCTAGGAAATGTTTTTGTGCTACCTGCTATGGGCACCATTCAGACTGTCTTCAGAATTACTGCTTACACAAGAGTTTACTGCAGATATCTGTATCCCACACTTATGTATAATTGGTTTGTAATTTAGATGAAGTCACAGGATTTTAGGTTGTTTACAGTTTGAAAATGAGTTTACAGAGTCCCCTTAGAACTGCGAATCTCCGCACATCTTGCTGATGTGGATAAATATACAATGGCAGAAGACAACAAACCAATTTGGATCTGGATGTTTAGCATTAAACCGGCAACACCTTTGCTCTACCTTGCCTGCAAGGAATACTTTTACACATAAGATTATTGGTGTTTTGAACAGTAAGAACATCCAGTAACATCCAGTAGGGGTGTTAATGTCCTAGTAGGTAGGCTACTTGCATCTGGACTGGTCTTGGGTTCAAATCTTACCTTCAGCATACCACCACTGGGTTCCTGAGCAAGACCCTTAACCCCAAGTTGCTCTAGGGAGACTGTGCCCTTTAGGTAGGGAACGAAAGTCGCTTTGGATAAAAGCGTCTCCTAAACGCCGTAAACGTGAACATCGAACAAACACGTCACATACGTAATACATTTTATTGCAATCCTTAATAATTTACACTTTTACAATCTATAGACAAAGTTGCTGTGCCATCCTGTAGAACTGCCAGTGTGCAAACAGTCTTTTACTTGCTGGCATATGCAATAATCTGCTCCTGTGGGCACAAGAGAGAAAACATGTAATTAATCTTTGGTCAGCAGTTTCCTAAGCCGCACTGCACATACAATTCACACAACTGTAAGAAATGGCTCCTTCTTCTTTTGATCCGTGAGGGAAAAGTACACACACTCCTTATCGCAACCCTACATTCAGCTGGCATAAATCAGACCTTAGCATCTAGTATTATATGCGAGATAACCTCACAGCCTCCCGGGAGAATCCTTTGCAACAAGTTATGGTCTCGCTGGTCAAGATCGCTTAGTAAAGGAATGAAGCCGGTTTAGCGGCCTGTAATAAAAGGAGTGTGAAAACACAAGCCAACACCGCTTGTGCGCAGCCTTGCAACTCCACCCACACACTTTCGGTAACAGTAAATTTGGGACTAAACTTAGCTGTAGTAGTAGCTCCTGACCATGTAAATTACAGACATGGTTCAGTATATGAAGGCATGTAATCAGAGGACAAGATGGGGGATGGGGTTAAAGAGAGAGGAGACGTCAGAGGGAGCAAAAGTTGGAGAGGGCAAAGGCGGCAGAAAGAGAACTGGAAAGAGATGAGGAGAATCAGATGAAAGAGGACAAGATGAATGTCTCTGACAAAAGGCTCTGAACCACAGAAGAGTAGGCCAACAGCTTCAGAGGGAAATGTTTCAAATGAATTAGGCCTGGATTTAAGTTAAATAAGTCTTTAAAAGTATTGATCCTGGTACAATAAGATGGATAGTTGCACACACACAAAAAAAAACAGCATAGTGGCTGTCTTAGTGTTGGTCCCATTATCGGGGTGTTACAAGTATAATCCCTGGTGATACCACAGTAATGCATGTTTAAGAGAGCCTTACAGGTGTATCACTGTTGTAACAGAACTGGTTGGTCTGGTGACCTTATGTTAGCGCCGGTCTGAAATGGCTAGGTACTTGAGTTCAGTCTCACACTGCTGGTAGCCATGTGTGACAGGGGAAATCTTAGTGGGTGGAATAGGATCTAAAAATCAAGAAAGTATAGTGATCTTACTTTAAGGGGTGGCAGTGCATTTGTGGCTTGCAGGCCCAAGGTTCTTAGCAGCACCATGGGCGCAGCATTGGTGGAGTAAAGTCTCTTCATGAGGTCGATGGCTGCCATCATGGGCAGATTATGCCGTTGCCTCTCGGTCTCATATTCCAGCAGATGCTGCATGGCTCCTAAAGATTAAAGGGCAAAGCATTTTGGCATAGGCTTTTAAAATTGCATGCACAGCTCAGTGAGCAAGACATGCACACATTAGAGCTTCTTCTTTCTCCTGCAAGTACAAATGAATGTCTGTTCATCAGTCTCTCAAGCTGCTCACTGCATTTTAGTGTTGAATAGCACGTAATATTCCTAACTGTATGATGTTTTAACACTGAAATCAACACTAAACTATTTTAAAGAATCTCCATTTGTGGTGGAAAGTGATGCACCCAGTGTTTGTGGCAGAGAATGGGTTCTGTATGTTTTAAAGCTTAATAGAATACCTCATGGTTTGAGAAATGGAAAAGAACCATGTATTGAGGGTAACATCCTGGGACATTCTGTCCTTTGAGTGTGGCCTTAAGTATGATCGTAAAAGAGGAGCAGAGCATCTGACCACAACCCAGAATCATTTCATTTTTTATTACATTAATTCAACATGGCATGGTTACTCTTCATGCAGTTGAAATGAGACTTCCTAAATAGGATGCTCTGAGATGGAATACGCTTTTTGCTGGGACAGGACAAAAATGTTCTGTGTAAGGTTTCTAAAGGAATGGACTCGGAAACACACACCGTTCTAACTGCAAAACTGTTTGCTTATGTTTATTCAATGAAAGCACTATATTTGAACATAAAAATATGTGACATGGAAATGAAAATGAGTGCACACAGTCTGACATATCTATCCGGCCTGGATGTTCTTACCAAGGTCTTTTCCATTAAATGCTGCTTGACTTAGCACCTGTGTCAGACAGGCCACATCCCCAAAGCCGAGATTGGCACCTTGGCCTGCTAAAGGGTGTACTCTGTGTGCCGCATCCCTAACGGAAGAAGAAAAAAGAAAAAGCCAAATTTAAGAATAAACACTGCAAGAAACGTGACAACCTTAACTAGGCCCCATCTCCTCAGCTAAAAAAACAAAAATACATAAATCATAAATTCAGTTCTGAGTTTGCCACAACTCTGAACAGTTGCACTGGAAAACATAGACTAGCACAGCAATTAAAACATTTATATGGTTTTAAAAAAACATCACCTAGTGGCCACAAAGTCCTCAGATATGCATACCCAATTAGGGCCACTCTGTGGCGGATGTATTCGGAGGCATGGCCCATGCCCAGAGGGAACATGACCCTTGTTTTTGGACCAATGCCTTCCACGCTGGGCGGAAGCTGGCGGGTGGAGGTACCATCGGGCATCAGAAAGGACAGGGCAGTGTTGAACAGTGAGCCGGCAGCCTCCACAAGCTCGGACTGGTTCTCACTACTCCACTGTGGAAAATGAGAAATATAAAACCAACAGACACATGAATGGGAAAGAAATGAGTAAATCACTGAACACGGTCATCACAGACAGCCCTGTCAACAATTAATGAACCTTACTGAACTGTATTTTAAATGATAATCAAAAGATACATACGTGCAAGGACTTTAAAGTGACATTAGAATCACATGATTGTAATTAATGTACAACTTAATTGAGGTCTTCTATGGTGTACGGAGTGAATGCTGAGGAATTCTTTGGGGTGATGGGCAACTCACATTCACAAGTGTAAAACCGTTGCTAAACATACGGCTAATTAAAATAAGTTGCTGAGCATCCCACAAATTTGACTGTGTTTGCGCTAAAGAAATGACATTCCATGCAATAATGAACAACACTGGCAAGCCATGGGTTTAATTAGCAAACCAGTCATGAGGGCAAGCATGACTCAAACTGGCAGGCCTCTGACCAACAGGCTTAGTAAAAATAGCCAGCATGGGAACAGGGTAGGATTTTAGCCTTCAGAATATAAAACCCTGCGAGGTGTGTATCTCTATGAGGGCCAGGTCAAAGGCGTTAAGCCCTGATGAAGGGTGGCCAAGCCAGAACTATTGTTAAACATTTTCTGGAAAGGGTCAGTCTGTAACACAGCATGACTTCGGTTTTGGTGTGAGAACAAACATGAACTTTGTTGAACTAAGAAACACGTTGCCGTCAAACATTCAAATGTTTGTTTTTCTCTGTGGCTTTTCAGATTTCGCCAGAAACATACAAACCATAAAAAAAGTTTTATTGACTTAAAACAAAAAAAAGTGCATTAAATTCGTAATTTAGCTTCTTTTTCATTAATGACAATATACCCACTTCTCTTAAAACATTATGAAAAGCAAAGTGTTTCAAATTTTGATGGACAGTGTGTGCGAAGTTTCAAAACTGCAGGATTTATACTGGAGTATAATTAATCTAAACATGAGTTCATCTAAACATGAGAACTCTTGACTCACAAATGCAGAGTTAATGGCATCCACGAAGCTCTCCTCGTCCATCTGCAGCAGCTCCTCTGCATGTTGGTGACTGGTCGACCAGACCAGAGAGCTCTCTGTGTCTGACAACTAAAACCACACACAAACGCGCATATTAAACATAAGATAAAAGACATCAGCGCATGCAGTTTCCATGTAGCCGCTTATGGCGTTAAGCAGAATGATGGTTAGCTTACTGGTAGCATTGCAATGGGTCCTGTAGGGAGGAATCTCTGCCATGCCACATTGTTTTCAGTGGGCTGTACACACAAGAAAAATAAAATAGGAAAGTAGGGTTAACTGAAAGGCATTAAAATGACCAAAAGCCAGCAGTCATATACATGGTAAATGGTGACGTGGCATGCCAGTAATGCTCACATTTCTGCTCTCAGTTTACCTCAGATAAATGTAGAACAGCTACTACAGCAGACTGGTCATAATTCCACTTGACAGTGGGGATCCCTGCCTCCCTCCGCACCATGGAGTTGGGTCCATCAGCCCCGATCTAAAAGAGTAAGCAAGTCAGGCATATTGCCACATCATCCTCTCAGAACCTTCTAAAATGGGTACTGCTGGGAAAACCACACACCCACTACATTCCTCTTACCAGCAACTTGGTCTGCAGGGTCTTTCCACTTGCTAAAGTCAACTGCACCCAGGGGATGGAGTCAGCCACCTGATAAGGCCTGGGCCAGGTGTACTTTACCACTCTTGTTCTGTACTGCACTTCGACTTGATCTGAGTGAACAGCAAAAGTAGGAAAATTGGAGGAAGGGAAAAGGAAAATATGTCTTAAAACATGCACACAAACAAACCAACAAACCACTAGGGGAGGGCTACATGACAAAATATACTGCTAAAAAAAATGAAGGGAACACTTAAACAACACAATGTAATGTCAAGTCAATCACACGTCTGTGAAATCAAACTGTCCACTTAGGAGGCAAAACTGATCGTCACTGAGAGTGTAGACTGTAAATCAGTGTTGTCTCCTAAGTGGACATTTTGATTTCACAGACGTGTGATTGACTTGACATTACATTGTGTTGTTTAAGTGTTCCCTTCATTTTTGAGCAGTATATATGAAATCAATTTTATTCTGCATTCATTCTGCATCATCACAAGGTTCACTTCTTTTGAATCAAAAATTAAACAGTGGTGTCATGTTTAAAAAATAGCAAAAACTGGGCTTCCACTATCAAGTAGAGTGTCCTCTTATAGTTAATACAGCACAACACACAGTGTGAACAATGTGAAATATGACGATACCTTGGAAATTGAACCCACAACCTTCTGATGGCAGGGGCATCTCCCTAAGCACTAACCACCAGCTGCAACTTTTGTAACTTAATACTTTTATATTTATTTTGATAATTATATACATAAACAAGTAGCTAATCATATGCATGCAACATATAACAGCAAATATTTCCTTAATGTACCTGAAACTACAAACATTCTTAAGCTAGGTTTCCTCTCTTTCAATGAAGAAAAAGCTAATTGAGTGCTTTATACTTCCCTGCAGAGACTCTGTTTATTGTTTTACCTGCAAAGCAACTACTAAGCTGATTCACTGAGAAAGTTAATTGCAATCTATTATTTACATTTACATTTATGGCATTTAGCAGATGCTTTTATCCAAAGTGACTTCCATTCCCTAACTACAAGGGACAGTCTCCATGGAGCAACTTGGGTTTAAGGGTCTTGATCAGGGACCCAGTGGTGGTGCTGAAGGTAGGATTCGAACCCATGACCTCTTGGTCCAGAGGCAAGTATCTTACCCGCTGAGCTACATCCACCCATTTTTTAACCAAGTAGTAACAGTTCCAGTAGAAATTATTTTATTTAAATGCTTCACACACTGTGCCACAGTAAATCAAATTAAATAGTGCAAAGTTCTCGTTGCAATTAAATATCCAAATATACAGTAAGAATTGATCACAAGCCTCCAAATCTCCATATACAAAATCGCTAGACCAAAAATTATGTAATGTGATGTAATCAACCAGTTATAATCCACATAAATGTATTGAAGATTAGCTACAACTTCAATTTAACTTAAACAATTTTTTAGCTAAAATTGAGACATTAAACATCTCATGTTCCATCAACTACATTTATAGTGAAAAGTGTGTAAATATAATTCTCACAGCTTAAACAAAATGCTGTTTCCTCTCCACAGATTTTGGAGGTCAGAACAGCAGAATAAGAGAAACCATTTAGACGTCCCCAAGTATGGGCTTGTCTTTCACTGACAAGGCCGTGTTCTCATTGACAATCCCATAACAAGCCACTTTTCACAAATGGTGCTAATTTACAGAAAAAACCTGCCACCAGCCAACAGTTAGGCAGAAAAAATATAATTAAGAAATAAAAAACACTTTTCTAAGAATCACTGGTAGTCTGTAATCCAGCTCATGAAAGGAGCCAGAATTTTGTCTGCATTTGGGGATAATTCCTATTAAAATTGGAAAGTTAGTCCTTGCACACAAAGCAGAGACTTGCAAAAACCCAGTGTAGCTCTGCAGCAGCACCAATGGCAGAAACATAAAACTACAAGAAAACCTAAAAAAGTGTGTGAGAGAGAGAGAGAGAGACAGAGAGAGAGAGAGAATGAGAAATCTTAGCTTGCACGTGAGTCCACACGTGCTGCCACATCCACTGAGTGTAACATGAGTTATGTTTTGATTTTTGTATTTTTTTTTTTTAAAGACATGCTTTTAAAAGGAAAATACCACATTTGCAATTTGAGAGCAGCTTGGTTAATTATAATAGCAATTTGTTACAGCTAAATGCTGTCAGCACTCTGGTGCCCACAGTGTGTGAGATGCTCCAGTGCAAAAAAAGTGTTTTTTCAAATGGGTCAATAGACCACTGCACGTGTCTGCACATGGCAGCAGAACTGTGTGGAAATTCTATTTCTCACCAACAGAAATGTGCTGCGTGATTGAAATAGCAGAGGAAACATCAAAAGGAGACTGGATCTTTAAAAAACGGTTTAAAGGAAAAGTACAAATAAACACAAGCAACAGGACAGGAAGGACAGCTTGTGGTGACATCATGTGCCAGGACGGCTGTAGCGGGTCCACGGTCCAGTCCAGGCTCCGCTCCACAGGCCCAGCAGGAGCAGCCCATTAAGCACCAAAAGAGACTCCCAAGAGCAGAAGAAAAACAGCAATAAATGGCAAATGCTGCTGTGCTGTTAGTGGAAATTTGCACAGTAGCAAGAGCCGCAACGTACATTTGGAGAAAACCAATGTTTACTTAGTTTGAAAATAATGTTGACAGAACATGAATTTTAATCTCATGGTTCAGTTTCTCACTCTAATCAAAACCCACAGCTGATCTGTTTACGATGTACATCTAGGATTCCAGAAAAACACATCAATGACTTGATAATTAATCAAAGATCAAGCGGAGTCTGTTACCAGAGAGCGTCTGCAGCTGCTTGGTCAGAGCGGCCACGATGACATCGTTCTCTACGACATACGCCATCTCGTCCTGCAGATTCTCCTTATCAAACGTAATCAGGGCATCCGAGCAAGCATCCCAAACCTAAAGCAAAGGGCCAATTACTGCTGTGGTTCACAACTCTATCCTTAAATGCACTACTCAGCTCCTATTTCTGGATTTCCAAGAGAGCACAGAGTATGGCAAACTAGAACACATCAAAGATATTCAACTAAGGCTTGACTAACGTTTGGCCAAAAACACCAACCAAACATCAATCTGGGCTTAGCAAAGGCCAACAACTTCCCTCGGGGTTGCATGGTTGACTTGAAAAAGTCTCGAGTGTTATGAAATACCATTCTTTATGTAGATTTACGTTTGAATTTAAAGTTAGTCCAATAATAAATAACAAATATGAAAACATTTCTGTCAAACGTAATGTCCTGTACACTGTATGTCACAGCGCTTGATTGCCAGCTTTTTAGGGTGGACTGCTGTTCAGTGTGTAAAATATTAGATTTGCTTTCACCCCACAGAATGACTTCGCTGTTGACAGAGCTGTTTTCTTAAGGCACTGAGTGGCTCGTTACTAGGGTGACGAGAATTTCTGTCCATGGCTAACAGAATGCAAAGGTTTATCTTTTTGGTCATAAAGAACTTGGAAAATGCCCTGAAACCACTAACAGTGGTGGGTTTGCACGTTTTAATACATGGTTGGGTGGAAGAAGTAAAATGCGACCAAACCCAGAATGACAATTTTACACATAGTAAAAACACCGCTGTTGATAAGTGTCGTGTTGATGTATGTTGCTATGTACTTTCAGGCACTGCCAAATTAAAACAACCAGTGCCAAAAATGAGCCTTTTTACGTGGCTATTTTTGCTCTAGGGATACTTGAAAAGGTTCAGACCGCTTTGGAAAGAAAAGAGTAGCTGATAACACTACAGGGAACCTCCAAACCTTTAAAAGATACTTTTTTGGTACGTGGCATTTCCCAAACCCATTTTGGTGCTTCGCCTCTAACCACTTGATCATAATGGAAGAAGGAGAGGAAAACTTGTTAGGTTGACCTCAGTCCACTGCAATTCTTTCCCTTGTTTGAACATAAAACCATATGCAAGACAAAAAAGAGACAAGTTACAAGGTACGGAAAAGGTATAGTGGGTGAGGGATGTTTCCATACGGCAACCTCTGATGACATCCTTTCACTTCCCCAGGAACCACAGGATTTTCTTTTTGGCCAGAAAATGACCACATCTTATGAGGTGGACCCACAATTCTACCACAATTTAGGAACCAAGGGTCCTTTGCTACTAACATCTGTAGCTTTTATCTCCAACCTCTGCTTTCCCCACAATTCCTCCTAATTAGTAGACAAGGGAACTAGGCTCCTATTTCAATCTGCCACGGAGAGTTATGGCAACACATTAAATCAGATTCTAATACATAAATACTAAAAATAGTAGTCACAAACAAGTTTAACTGTTCACTTTTTGTTTGTAATTTTTGTTTTTTAAATGGATCTTTTAGGTTCTGAATGTTTAAACTAGTGACCCACATTTTCCAGTTCCGATCCGATTCATGACAGTTGATACCGATAAAGATTTTGATATATTGCATCATTTAACTTTAATATTAGCATTATGTTATTACATCAGAGAATAAATAATTTACTAAGCACTTATTAGAAGAGCAAAAAATATACTCATCTACACTGAATTTAAAAGCAAAAGCAACAGCAGCTGTTAAATTGTGTAAATATCAAAAACACAACAATCTTGGCTGAAACATCTAAATAGTTCAGGTATTATGACCATTTTAGCAGCAACAACTGTGTAAAAAATAAAGTGCAAAACTGCATTTTAAATAACAAATTCTGAGACACGACATGGGCAGAGTGTAATCAAACCACTGATGTATTTAAGGAGGACAGCCAACAAAACGCACAAAATAGTCCCTGAAAAAACCAAAAGGAGGTCTTGAAAAAGAGTTTTCTTTTATATTCCTTTTGCTTTTGGGTCGTCTGCTGTCTGGTGACTCATTCCCTGTTTGCTAGCATAAACTCCTGGTACTCCTCGTCATGAAATCTCTGCAGGTGCTTGATTAAATTTGTTGTATTGTACAAAAACCGTACTTCCACCCCTCGCCACGCTGGCTTTACACACATTGCACATTTGCATCTTGCCAAACTCCAAACGAGCGACATTTTGTTCAAAACAACTGCTAATATTATTCGCTTGCTCAGACTGAAGTTGCCACAGGTTTATGGTATGGAATAAGGAGCGCTGACACATGTCGGGTTAAAGGTCCAGCGCAAGCTGCGAACTGAAATATACAGTTCTGGCCCATCCGACCGATATCCGATGACAGAGTTACATCACACCCCATACCGATATCAGATCAGGCCCATCTCTAGTCTAAACTTTGAAGGTTCCTAACTGGTTATCAGAATCAGAGAACTTTATTTATCCCGGAGGAAAGTGTTCAAAAACAATTATGAACATTTTGAGTTTGGAACAAGTGAACATAATTTTTTACCACATTAAAAAAATAATTTTATAATAATGATTAAATTACTTTTTAATGGTTAGTATGGTGCTGAGTCATCCTAGCCACCCAGAGAAAGCCAGCTGAGCTCTTTTGGCCTCATCTCCCAAAGACAGAGCCACCAAAGACAGAGACAGCGTAAAGACAATAGCGCCACTCTGGTGCCCTCTATACTTTTCTAATTACACGTTTTTTAAAAACTGGTATGCCCCAGTTTTTGTTTTTTTTTTAGTCCTACTTCAGAGGTTACCAGGTCTGGCGTGACTGCAAGTTTTTATTCCAGTCCAAGCACAATATCTTATTTATAACTTTTTAAACTTAATTATCTGAAGACGGAGACTAAATTAATAAAAACAGCAGAATCAGAATTCCTGTATAATTAGAAAACTGGCAGTCATACTGGGCCTCTTTGGATAAAATTGGTGACCCTCCCTATTTCTATTTCATGATGACCATCTTTATGTGTGGGCCAACAGTTTCATATAATTGACTTACTACCTGGCCATGTGGTTTTTCAGAACTGCGAAAGAGAAAAGCAATCTCCAGTGGTGACCCAGATACCATAGCAAAGAAAAGTGTTAAACAAATGATAGCGCTAAACAAAATACCATTTCCTTGCAATACTTTTAACAATACTTTAAAGATGTCCTTGTACACCAACCTGCATTTTTTGATAGGGTTTGCATCTCAGATTGACAATATGATCCCAAGCACCAAGACCTGTGATAAAAAAAGACACAATGAGTCAGATGTATAAGAGAATTTATATGGATTAGCAGATTAATCAGGCTTTGCTGCTACTAACTTTCATGCATACAAGGGTGGCATACCTATTAAATGAGGGTTTTCATTCATAAAAGAATTTTGTGACGGCTACATTTTGTCAAAACTTGCCAAAATAATGAACTGTGAATAAGAAGCGTTATATAATATTAAAGTTTTTACATTTAAAGCATTATAAAATACTTTTAAGGGAATTATTGAAGCCCCACCATATTCTGTATTATGCACTTCAAGTTTTCAGCTTTATGGCAGGTCCTGCTAAATATAGTACTTGTTTAGACAAAACTGGACCAGCGAGGTATCCCACATACTGAAAATTCCCTTAAATTGTCCCAAACAGTTCACGTTAAATGAATATGGTAATGGAAGAAAATGAATAGGGACAATGCTCATGCATCCAAATTTTTGGCAATGATCCGTGTATGAAGGAGCCTGTCGGTCATCCGCCGACCTATTTCCTGCTGGATCTTCTATACACAAGCTTTGCTGCAAATAGGCTTAATGACAGGGAGCGTCCTCTCTAAGAGCTTTGCTATCATTGGACCAGATGTACTTTTCCTCGCCAGTTGCCCATAGATTGGATAATGCCCCTCAATTAACCAGAGTGTTGGTTCTAAATGAAGCCTTATATGGTTTATCATAAACTAAGCCACTCATTTCTTTACATGATGACATGACACATCAGCTGCAGTGCAATCTAGAACGACTCAATCCACTGTGAAGCAGTACAGAGTAGCAAAACATCACATCCTTACTACTCTAGTATAATTTCATTGTTTATAGGCAAGGGACACATTCTTTTGCCCTTAACTAGACTCATGAAGTCATGAATACAAAGAAATGAAGGCATCCATGACAATGTATTAGGTAAGGTTATCCAGACATTAGCAGGGAAATGTATATATAGGGCCTAGGCAAAGGGAGCAAATTTGATGCATTTAAAATCAGACTCTCTGATAAACTGTTTATCAAAGTCTGATGCACCTGTTGCACCATTCCTTGCACTGGCACAGTTTAGAGTATAGCTAAGATTAGTGGTGCAATGGTCAGTTGTACTGCGTACTTGACAATTAAATTCAATTAATCATGGCACTGTACCAATCCCAAACTCAGCATGTATTAGAATCATATTGCCAATGGAAAATATGTTTTGCCAACATAAAGGATTACAAATGCTTTAAAATAAAAGGCCAGTGAGGTAACATCTAACGTACCGCTCAAGAACGTTGCTGAGCCGGGGCTGATGGAGCTCACCCTTGTACTGTACACCTCAGGCACCTTCTCCATCTCTTTTTTAGGTCCTGCTTCCAGCAGAAGAATCCTTCTGCCTTGCAAATTTGGATCAAAACCTGCATAGACAAAAAAACAGACACTGGGGAGTCACACGTCATAGTTTAACACTTGGTGGAGGGAGGGGGGGGCGCATTTCTGGTGGGACAACATAGTTGGAATGCTTTGCCTCTTGCAGGAAAAGTTGTGATAGCACGGGGGGAATTCTAGTTTTCAAGAAAATATGCATTTTAATTGTACCTTGGGCACGTTTGCACCCTGAGACCCGGGGAGTGTGTGTTTCACTGAAACCGCAATTGCAGCCTTAACTGGCGAGGGCAGTTATTGGCTGCCTCACTAAATACATCCATCAAACTAAATAAGTGCCTCGGCCTTCATGTGGAGAAGGCTGGGGTCAGAGAAAAGTAAGGGGAGAAATTAACGTTATGGCTGTGAGTCCTGACAGCACTGTACTTAAGCAGCTCATGGGAGATTTTGCACTTGCACGCAGGAGGAGCTCTGTGCAGAAAAGGAGGATGTGTTTGTAGGATGCTGCAAGAAAAGGGGACCATTGGGTGGAGAAACTCACCTATAGAGCATGCCATGGCAGTCCCCACCATACCTCCTCCGGATATTATAATGTCGTACACATCATTCTCTGTTTTGCCCGATTCCTCGGCAGTCTCTGAGGACGAGAAACTTCTAGAATAGGCTCCTCTGTTTACACTCCTGACTGTCACATTAATGCATGGACGCCCTGCAGCCACAGCTGCAGTTGCAGCCAAACTAACTCTCCTTAAACTCAACATTACAGCACAAAACCACGCGTGGGAGGTTCTCCGTGTAAACCCAGCTCTTCTATGACACTCTAGAACGCTTTAAAACCAAGTCGGAGTGGTTCTCCTTCACGCTGTCCTCTTTACTGACTGCAGCTCTCTTCCCCTGTCTCTCGTCTGGCCATGTTTGTGACAGCTGCTCATGCAGACGTAACAGTTCAACAGAGTGAACTTCCTGCCCCCAGCTGGGACTTTTAAAAACTAAGTATTTTGTTTATGCCAACTGCTCACATCAAACATATTAGCTCCTTATTTAGTGTAAACCTCATAACCAGAGCTGCACTACACGACAAGGTTTAAATTTTTGCAGAACAGACAATAAACTGCAGTTGTAGTCCATATAGCATCATCTACTGGTCTGGAGTAGAAATGCAGAAAATACGTCTTTCTAAAATGTCATATTAAAGGAGAGAATTAATCAGTAAGTAGTGAATCGTTTTATTTTTATTATTTTTTCTCAGTTTGAGAAAGTAATACTCACAATACTCGTCACATCAATTTTTATTTCATTTTATATCCCAGGACACTGGTGGGTGGGGATTAAGGTGCTTGATATTATAATGGCAGAGGGGCATCTGGCGACCACCGTTGCAGAGATCTGAAATGTGAAGTAAACCTCGGATTATGTCTGCTTGGGACTGATGATGCTGAATGAATCAGATGACACCGGTGAGGAGACCTGCATTGCTGCATAGAATTTGAAGTTGCACGATAACGTAATGCAAGCAAGATCGAGTTCAGCAATTCTCAGCAGACCGGTCTGACTTAACATTTATGTGCTGGGATATTTATGTGCACATACATGTCTTGAGGGTAAGAGAAACGCTCGGTTTTTTACGAGTTTTTCACCAAAATAATGGCATGTTGTGAAGGCGGCGTTGTGGTTACCATGGTAACGTATACACACCCCTCCGTCATGCAGCAGATACTGTTCACTCAAACAAACTACCAGGGCT
The DNA here is from genome assembly GCA_037974565.1 of Clupeocharax schoutedeni. Lineage (NCBI taxonomy): Eukaryota > Metazoa > Chordata > Actinopteri > Characiformes > Alestidae > Clupeocharax > Clupeocharax schoutedeni. The sequence goes on from JBBPDH010000001.1 coordinate 29,297,434, forward strand.
CTGATATTTCTCTTCTCTTTTCCAGTTTCCTTTCCTTCTCCAGTTATTCCAGTAGGGTATCTGAAAGGTAGGCTAAGCACTATACGTGTCTATGAATGTGTGTGTGTGTGTGTGCATATATTTATTTCAATATTTTGTCTGTGTTTATTTTGTTGACTGTGTCTCTTTCTATAGCACCAGCCGTCTACAGTTCTGCAGACATTTTACCACTGGCACATGTGATAATAATAAAAATAGTAATAATAAAAGAATAATAAAAAACAGTACATCATATACTATATAGTATAAAACAATATACTATCACTGTCACAAAAACCTCAAACCTTGGGCCTGGTGGTTCAGGACTTGCACCTGCAATCAGAATCAGAGGTTTTGAATCCTAAGACTAATAGTGGCACCAATGAGGTACCCTTGAGTAATGTTCCGTCCTCACAAACTGTTCCCTCGGTTAATTGTAGAGCTAAAAAAATCATATTGTGTGCTGTGCTGTGGTGTGTCTATGGGTGAATACAAGGGGCTGCTTTACTCTGAAAACATGGGAGAAGGAAAAAATGGACTGAAGTTCAGAATCAGAAAACTTTACTTATCCAGGAGGAAATTGTTTATTTTGTAACATGGTTAAAAAATAAAAAAAAATGTTTGCACCATGTGCACTACATTAAATACTCATTGGACCATGTTTCTCCATAAAAAGCTAATGAAAATGCTACTATGATTTTGCTACCTCATGAAAAACCCTTTGTATTTCTCCAAAGCAACTATTTAAAGATATTTACTCCTCTTCACAGGCATTCCCCCCTTAGAATATTCCAAGTCTGAAGAGAGCATCGCTCAGGGAGGGATGATGACACTGTCAGAGAAACTGCGCTCCTTACTAGATAACAAGGAGATGTCCACAATATTTCTAGAGCATCATTTACAGGATCTGAAAGCAGCACACCAGCAGCAGCTCCAGCAGATTGAGCTGCAGCATCAGAATGATCTCGAAAGAAGGATTCAGGAGAATTTACTGCTCACTGCAAACACAGGCTCTGCACAGAAGACCAGTGGATCTCAAGAAAATCCCTGTAGTGATGGCAACAACATAAAAATCAGAGGAGGTATCTACATGTAAGCACAATTTGATTTATTATGAAACAGTATGGCTTAAATGTGTCTTTGAATTCTTTTAGTATAAACCCCAGGCAAGTGTATTCCTCTTGAATAAGTTATTGAAAGTTCTGACTGCTGTTATGTGGGGTAATACTGGTGTCTCTATGAACCTAAAGGTTTAACAGACCAAAGAGATCCTCCTCTACACCTGACCTAAGCAGAAAGATGAACCAGAGGAAGTCTTTCGACCCTTCACAGTCCTGGGCCCAGCCTCGAGGTAGCCAGAGCCAAGCTGTTCTCCAGGCCAAAGAAACCAGGCAGTCTGTGATTCTGAAAGAGGAACTAGACTGGGCTGAGTGTCAGAAACAGTTTCATGTGACACCTGTCCCTGATCACGTCTTCATGTCCCTTTATGATAATATAGTCCGTGATCAGGAACATATGAGGAAGGAAGGACGGCAGCAGAGGAAAGAGTTGCTCTTATCAATGCAGAGACCATTTACTTTCCACGAACGGGAGCAGAAGACAGACAGAACAAAACAAGAGACAGCCACTGACAAACAGAAGGAAAACAGCAAGCATGTTGGAGGGAGGAAAACTATACCTAAAGCAGTAGTGGATCCAACCATCTCTAAAAAATTAAGAGGTGCTCTTCATTTTTTATTGCCATAGATAATAGGCATAATTTTGCCATCAAATGTATTTATCTGTTTAGATAGATAGATAGATAGATAGATAGATAGATATATAGATAGAGAGAGAGAGAGATAGAGAGAGAACATACGCAATTATATGTTACCTATATACATGTATGTCATTACTAGCAATCTTGAAGTCCAAACCCTTTCTCTGTACATTTGGTCTTTGCTGTTCAATTACATTTACAGAGTGATGGAAAAATCTTGTAAACCTGAATTTTCTCTGAGCTATTCCTCTAACATTATGCTAACCTGTGTATTTATTTTGTGGTGGGCTGAGACCCTGGGTACCCGCTACACTATTAAGGAATAAGCTGTTACAGAAAATGTATGAATGAATGTTCATTTATTGCAAAGCTTTACCTTCAGAACTTCAATTAATGTCACAGAGGAGGAGCAGAAGAGGAAAATACGCATCCAGGCAAGAGCGCAAGAGACCCTCAGGGCATCATCAGCCCCCATTCAGAGCCAGGCCCCAAGAGATGACAGTCAGCAAGTCCGCACAGCCCAGAAGACCAAGAGCAGGGTGATGGGCTTCTTGGAACAGAGGCCATCCTTTCGACCAAAGATCAACGATCAGGTCCCAGACTTTGATAAGCTGTACCAGACCTTCCAGAGAAAAGTGGTGGAGACAGCAGAAAAGAGAGAAATTACCTCCTGCAAGCCATTCCAACTGCGCACATCTGCTCTCCAACCACGTCACAGCAGAACCAGCACAGACCAATCACTGGTTGGTTTAAAACTTAATATTTGAGTTTTTAAAATTCCTATTTGAGGTTTTATGCCTAATAAAATGAAAGTCAGTTAACTGAACGAATTCAATATTTTTCCTGAAGGAATAAGTAGTGTATTTTTCCCATCAGAACTCTACAAGCAAGAGCAGTTTAAAGAGAAGCAGTTCATTTGGTGGCTTGACATCACTATCCATGGATACTCTTCCGACTTACACCACAGAAGCGGACAGAAAGAGATCCATGGCTATAAGGTGAGCCGACACTTGTACACAGAAAACATCCACTTCAGAGCTCTTTTTTTTTTTCACTTCAGAGCTCTGCAGGGAAATGCTGAAGCAAAACCACAGAAAGTCCTGGCACTGCTCTTTGATAGACATTCACAATTCTTCTATAAGTGTTCCATAGTCTGAGATAGTAATCTATCAGTTTCCTGACTCTTTTTTTTCTCTCTTTGAATTTTCACACCATGCAGGAAGTCTCTGGAGCTGAGGGATGTCAGGGAGCGTGAAAACGCAGAGTGGATGAAACGACACAGAATAAATTCTCAGGCCATGAGCAGAGCAGTGGCAGCACGGGCCAAGGCCATGGACCCTCATAACAGCCTGAAAGCCGTCTATCAGGAGAAACTCAAGCAGCACAAGTAAGAACTCTTCTTATAGCCAGGAAGGGCGTACATGAGAGGTTGTTTTATTGATAGAATGCACAGTATGACTGTCAGTGTTTTTTATATTTATATTATTTCATTGTTCATATTATTTATCTGAAGGCAAGCTGATCAAGAGAGGACGAAGGATTATAAAAGAGAACTGAGAGAGATGAAAGCTCGAGTCACATCTCGCCCATACCTCTTTGAACAGATCTCACAGGTGCAAGTGCAGCCTCTTTGAAATTTGACACACATGAACTGTTTTTTAACCAATCGGCACCTGCAGCAGCATTTTATTTCCACTGATTTTTTACATTTGTGCATAATTCAAAGGTAAACAAAGTATCATTCAGAGGTTTGATGTGAAGGGGTTCACTGATGACCTCTGATTAGTTATAGGAAAGTCTCTCAGTACCTGGGTGGCTCTAGCCTATAAGCCCAGGCTCTCATCTCTTTGGACACGGGGAAACATAGGAACCTGAAACTAGAAGCAACCTTAACGTATTTAAAACATGATTCACTAGTAAAATCATAAATAGTTTTTATTGGTTCTGGCTATCCTCTCTGCCAAAAGGATTGACATTTTTTGAAAGATGTGGCTTTACAAGCAAGCTGATTGACACTTTTTGCTAAAAGGTAAATGATCCCAGAAAACGGGTTCTGAGTGTTATCATTCATTTTTTTAACAAGTGACGGGTCTCCTGGACCGCCTCTGTCTCCACAATGAAATGACTTGCGTTTTGGCTTAAATCTTCTCAAAACGATTATAAAACAATCATATTTGTAACCATTTCATGCATTAGCATTTTGTAGCAGTTGGTTATACTAGATTTATTAGATGTTTCAGTTCCTGCCACCTCTGCTGCAAACAATTCTGACTCTTGAACAGATCATTTCTCATCACCTTGTTTACATCTTAACCAACTGATTCTACATATATTTTGCAAAAATCTGTTATTCTCTGTTGTTCTTGTTCTTTCTTCCAGAAAAATGCCAAGAGTGATGCGGAACGTAGATACAAAAACACCTTAGAACAAGCAGGATTGGACGAAAGCTTTGTGAGATCAAAGGGAGAAAATGACAAAAAACAGACATCCAAGAATGAAGACACAGATCTTGACAGTAATGGTGATCAGCAAAGTTCTGACACTGACACTCAGCAAAGGTATGCAGACATAAGCTCTACCAGCAGTGTACACTTGGCTGGTTATTTTCTTATTACACTAGTAAAAACACATGAAGTCACTTTAAAAAGCTTTTGTTAACTGACTTATTCTATCAGTGGATGTTTTCTTTATAGTGCCATGTCAACATATGCTGACTCAACATTAAAGCAGCACATAAATGACTTATCCTGGTGGAGGGTGGTATAATTTTAGTTCCTCTTTAATGGACTGTAATATAACATTAAAGATAGATCAGCTTCCCCCCACTGGAAATTCAATGAGCCGTATACTATACTTTCATATTAAACGTTTTGCTTGGAGACGTTGTCCTGGTGTCCCCAGCTCTGAAGGAATGGAAGCATTTATGTGCATTTACAATGTTGAATGGATCGAGGCTATAATAAACAAAACTGCTGCAGGGAAGGAAGCGGAGAAGACAGCGGCCGAAATGAGGAGGGCGTGGAGGAGAGCTTAAAAGCCAAAGAGGAAGAAGTGTGTTGACGCTGAGCAGGACAGCTGGGATGAGAATCCGGTGTGTTTTTAATGCGGAGAGGAACGAACTGCGGTCAGGCCCAAGAACACTGGCGGGTTCAAACTGCTGGAATCCGTTGAGTGTTTCAGTCTTTTTGAATGGTGAGCCCTCTGCAGCTTGGAGATGCACTGCCCTTCCTTTGATATTTTCATTTTCTCTTATTTTTCAAGAAAAAAAGTACTTAATTTCAGATGTGTTGTCTATCTTTTATCAGTCCAATATTTATCTGTATCTTTAGCATATGAGCCAATTTCATTGTCTCTATACTGAAACAAATCATACTTTCTTATTATTAGTGTGTTCTGAGTTTGCAAAAGAAGCTGAGAAGTTAGTAGTGAGTGGCTTTGACAAAACAGACTAATGCTCATGGCGCACTGGTTAGGGAGTTGACCCTGTGATCGGAAGGTTATGGGTTTGAATCCCAGGAATGTCAGTGGCACCACTGCTGCGTTGCTGGCTGGCCCACTGCTTCACACGGGTGAACGGGTTTATTTCGAAGTTTCACACTGTATGCTTTGGTGTGTTCACATGTGACAAAAAAGCCACTTTACACTTTATTACACAAGATGGGTAAGTTTTGCCAAATCAATGATTTCACAATTTCCTTCCCAAACTACTGTTAAAAGCACATCTTGAAAAAAAGGTTCACGTGCTGATATTAAAACGAGTACAAATTGTGTGAGCTTTGGCATTGTTTCCAAAGTAGCACTGTCATAAATATTTACCCATTTTTCTCTAAATAACGCTGTTAGTCATAAATAAATGCAAATATGTCCGTTTTTTAGAAGCATAATTTAAAAATATCAGCTGAAAAGCTGTGATGTAGAGGCAAACAGAAATGGTCCAAATTGTACTTGAGAGCATTTGATTACATAGAGTTACATTCCAGGTTTGAACAATTTTCCCTTCTTATAGTAAATTTACTGGCATGGTGAGAAAGTTCTGTTTCAGCAGGAACAATGTACTGGGATAAAAAAACAGTTCCTGGTTTAAAAATTGTGTTTAGCTTGATAAACCAAAGTTTGCTGTATTTTGTATGACAGCTGCTAAATTTCATGCATGTTCATTTTCGAACCCCTGATTCTTCATGTGAATTCTTTGGCAGTTAAATGTCCCCAGATCTTTGACGGGCCTCGCATCATTTTTCTTTCCTGCAATTTCCTTTGAAATGTCATTGTGTTTGAAAGCACTGTTTACATTTTGAACTGTAGCAGAAAGATTTTGATCCTAAAATGTAACATACTTCTTAAAATAAAAAAAGTTGAAAGAAAAAAGACAGGTTGGTATTTTATGCTTCTAAATGTATAAGTGGGGCTGCGGTGAAACACTTGGGAGCCAAAAACTAATCCTTAGTAATCAAGGAAACAAAATATTAAAAGCCATCTGTTTACTTGAGTTTTACTTATTGCCCAGGAAAACCTGTTTGCGACCACACAGATGGCTTTATACCTTTCAAAGGATGTGGCGGTGGGTCTCCTGAGGGTTTGTACCACCAAACATTAACAAACGGTAAATCAGGGAATCTTTAGCATGGGATACGGTAAATATACTTTGGGCCCACCGTTTGTCAACTGTGGGACTACAAAGTCAGGTGATGACGGACAACACTGCCATAATTATTACTTATAACCGTCACAGAGGACAGCTTTATTCTCCAAACTCCATTTGAGGAAATGCAGGACTAACATGATACGACATGAAGTGTCTTTAAGGACAAGGCCCATCTGAAATTCACATTTCGGAGATGTAAATCTTGAGGATGAAGTCTGGCTATTTCAAGAACCACAGAACCACTTAAGTAAACAGTGTTTGCTATTTATCTATCTTCATAAAAAAAAACCTCATGTTAGTGCACTGCCCCAGCTGCCCACCACATCAAGAGCATTTTTACCCTGACTGAACTCAGAGTGAACGACTCCCTCAAACCTATTTCTGATTCCGCCAGTGATATATGTTTCAGAAATGAAGGGCATGAGCGTTCCAGCACACTCTTCATATATGTCTGAAGTTATGTAAACAAAATATATGTTGTGATTCATCCTCTGCAGGATTTAACCCCATAGTTCAGACTAAGGCCTCTTTTGAGGTCAAGAGAAGACTGAAATGATTCTCTTTTTTATCGGCTGTATTATATATTGTGTATGGGGCTGAATGCAAATGTGAATGTTCTTCTGAATGTATTATGAATCTCCTGCACAAAACTATGTCATTTTGGAGAGGTTGGATGTTTTCAAATAATGTTGTAGGAATTCTCATATGTAGTTGATGCTTTTAGAGGAGAAGAGTCAATCTTAGTGTGAAATGTACAGTTAATGTCTATAAAAGAGTGTTTAGTCAATAGCCAGAATGTTTGAACTGATGTGAATGATGTTCTGTTGAAAACCTGCATTTGCATATGCAACAGTGGCTTAATGGTAGTGTGCTTATGCACTTATGAAATAAAATAATGAAATGTCAGTATCAGTGTTTGTTTAGTTGCATTTTAACCCCTTAATCAAGTAAATCTAAGAGAAGTGAGAAACATACGATATGGGCATGTGTCCATTCATGCATTTACTCAAGCTACCATGCCGTCTGAGGAGGACAAAACCCCAGCTTGGAGAGACATGCTTTGGCCTGAGCTTTCAACATCACGTGGCGGAAAGTTCAAGGGCTCCTGCAAGGTCGTCATGGCAACTGTGCTCTCTCCTGCTACCCTATCATCTCTGAGCACGCTCAGTTTCCCGACAGATTGTCCCTCACAATGACAGCACTTGCGCTTCTGAACCTAGGGACGATGCATGCAGTTATTTTTTTTTTCTTCATTGCTGACTGAGAATTCTAGGCACTTTATTCCTTTTCCACATGATTCAAGATTCAAGATTTTTTATTTGTCACATGCAGTCATACAAGTACAACACACAGTGAAATGTATCCTGAACTGCTCCTCACTGACTTTGCAAACATTAAAACAATAATTATAACTTAAAATCTGGACATTTTCTGAAACCCAAATAAAATAAATAAATGAGTACAAGTAAATAGAAATATAGACATAAGTAAATATTAATATTCTCTAAAGTAAGTAACTTAAACGAGGAGCACCCCCAGTCAAGTGAAATATGTAGACTGATTTTTTTTTTAAATATGTATTTATATAAATGTAGCAGCAATATGTACATGTTAAAGTGCATTGTGCCATAATAGCGAAGCAATATAAAACAGAGTGAAGTGACCTGAGTAATGTAAGGAGAGTAATTTAACAGAGTGAACAGAGTAATGTATAAACAGTGACCAGATTAATGTAAGCAGTACATTTTACATTTATGGCATTTATCAGACGCTTTTATCCAAAGCGACTTCCATTCCGTAACTACAGGGGGCATTCTGAAATATGAAATTGGATATGTTATGGGGTCCTGTTTCAGTCAGATATAGTAATGTTATGAGGGGCGTGAAGGCATGTTCAGATTTAGGACTCGAATGGCCTGAGGATAGAAGCTCCTCTTGAGTCTCTCTGTTTTGGCCCTGATGGTGCGGAACCTTCTGCCTGATTGCAGAAGTTGAAACACTTGTTACTGGGGTGGGACGAGTCCTTCAATGTCCGAACTGCTCTAGACCAGCATCTCCTGATGTAAATGTCCTGTAGTGAAGGGAGGACAGTCCTGTAGCAGCGTTCTGCTGCACGGATCACTCTCTGGAGAGCTTTGCGGTCCTGAACACAGCTATTCCCATACCAGGCTGTGATGTTCTGTGTGAGGATGCTCTCCACAGCGCCTGAGTAGAAAGTCCTGAGGATCGCTGGAGAGACCCCTAACTTCCTCAGCTGTCTGAGGTGGTACAGGCGCTGCTTAGCCTTTTTGGACTGGACCTGAATGTAAGCAGTCCATGTCACATCTGATGAGATGTGGACACCGAGATATTTGAAGGACAGCACCCTCTCCACTGGAATTCCGTTGCTGCTGACTTCTTCTGAAGTCCACCACCAGCTCTTTGGTCTTACAAGCTGGAGGTGGTTGTCCTGGCACCATGATGCCAGGTTCTTCACCTCGTCCATGTAGGCTGCCTCATCGTTGTTGGAGATGAGGCCCAACACCACTGTGTCATCAGCAAACTTCATAATGGTGTTGGAACCATGAGTGGCCACACAGTCAGAAGTGTAGAGGGAGTACAGCAGTGGGGAGAGTACGCACCCCTGTGG
>JBBPDH010000001.1:29309055-29320667 GCA_037974565.1 Clupeocharax schoutedeni
GATGTTTTAGAACTTTTCATATTTATTGCACTTCAACAGGCCGCAACTGGCGATTAAATAGGTCTAAATTAAATTATTAAATTATGTTTGTACCAAAATTAAGCATAACGGCAGCATGTTCTCAACAACCTACTTGACTCTCGCCCTGTTTAGTTCAGTCTGTGTCACAGCAGCTTTCTGTGGGGCATAAAAAAAACAAGCTTACGCTGCTTTGATGGTGTAGCTCCGGCTCCTCCTTCGTTAGCAGAGCTCACATTAGCCGCTCCTGTGGTTGGGCTGATATCAGAATCCACGTTCTCGGACACTAGTTTTGATGAAGCGTGAGACGATGAGAGGTGCTTCATCAGACTAGAGCTCGTTACCGACGTTGATAAAGACTTATTTCCAGGACATATTATTTAACTCGCCATTGCTGTCTCTACTGTGCGTCTGCAGCTGCGTGTTTGTGTTTGTGTAAACACCCGCCCACCTCTGCCTCTGATTGGCTTACTATGAATTTTTTCTCCACCTTAGCCAATTATGCGGTTGTCTCGCCCTCACCAAAGAAAAGAAAAAAACTTTGCTGTGGCTGAGAGCCTTGTCGGATGAAAACGGCTTAATTACAGTAACGCGCCGCATGTTATTGACAGTAACAGTAACGGCATTGTAACGATGGAAACAGTAACTGGTTAGATTACCTGTTACTGAAAAATTACTTTTTTTCAGTAACGCCGTTACTTTAACGCCGTTATTCCCATCACTGGTGGTGAGATATGCCAAACGCCGATATTGGGAGCACGTGGAGTCTCACTTCCACCAGGGTGACACACGGAGTATGTGACATGAAGCCGCTTTGTATGCGCTCATATTGCCTATGTTAAAAAAACTGTTAGCTTTGTTAGCATGCTAGTCATGCTAACAAAACTGTTAGCTTTGTTAGCATGCTAGTGGAGGAGATCATCCCTTCAGTGAGAGTAAAGACGTTCCCGAACCAGAAACCGTGGGTGGACAGATCGATCCGCGCTGCAGTAAACGCCAGGACCACCACTTACAAAGCAAGTCTCGGCAACTCGCTGATGTCGTACGCGCATGCTCTGAGCATGTCCCAGTCTATGTCATCGAGCACGTCCTGAAGCGTAGCTTCTGATTGGGCAGACCAGCGTTTCACCTCCCTCATGACTGGCTCCTCTCTGCGTATGGTTTGTTTGTATTGAGGGATGAGGAAAATGGCGTTATGGTCGGATTTACCAAAAGGTGGATGTAAAACAGCTTTGTAGCTCTGCTTGTATGGCGTGTAGCAATGGTCCAAAATTCTGTCTCCCCTCGTCGGATATGTGATGTGTTGGTAAAAGTTCGGCATGACTTGTCTGAGGTTTGCTTTATTAAAGTCTCCTGCTACAACGAGGGCTGTGACTGGATCTTTGTTTTGGAATGCACTCTGCACGTCATGTGTCCACGTGGGGTGGGATGTAGACCTCTGTGGTGATAACCGAGGTGAACTCGCGGGGCAGGTAGCAAGGGCGACACTTAATGCTCAGGTATTCTAAATGAGGCGAGCAGCCGCTGGAGAGAGTGGAAATGCTCCTGACATCGCACCACTTTCTGATAACCATGAGACACACTTCTCCACCTTTAATTTTGTTTGACGCTGCCGTTATGTCCGTGCGGAACACTGAGAATGAGTCCGACGGAGTTACGGGATGGTCCGGCACAGTGGAGGTCAGTTATGTCTCAGTGCAGCACAGAATATTACAATCCCTTATGTCTCAGTGGAAAGTAACTCTGGCTTTTAGGTCGTCTAGCTTCTCCAGTGACTGTACATAGCCAGTACGTAGCCAGCAGGATACTGGGCAGTGGTGCACAGTGCGCTTGCTGTCTCAGCCTGTTTCGGACGCCAGCACATGTCCCTCGGCGTTTCTTTGTTCTGCACCTCGGGCGAGCGTTGCATCCATTGTTGTCTGGGCCGCACAGTATCTCAGTCGGCCACAACGGGTTGGGTTTAAAAGTGTCCGAGATTAAATGTGCAAGGTTATTACCAATGTTGAGAAGTGTTCTGCTATCATAAACATGAAATAAGACAATAAATAAGTAACAAACTAAAAAAGAGCACAGTCTGTGCAGAGCAGTCAGGAAGGCGTCTGGACATGGCCGCGCCATCTCCAGTACCAGCAATAACTTGTTCCAGTCAGATAAAGTGATGATCATTTTCTGCATTGACTGTGGCAAAGTCAATTAAAGTGGATCTCTGACCCAAGACCAGGACAGGTCAGTGCAGTATTCAGCAGGGTTTATGTGGTGGTGCACTGACAGTCTGGTGTGGTGTTGATGAGGGTGCCTGCTGCTTGCTACAGTTGGTTTAAAGTAGCTGAGTGTATACAGAATGTAAAATGTTTCAGATAATAGATTTCCTGCACAGCTTTTATTGCTTTGGCTACAAAAAACTTTTTATTTTATTCTTTCTTAAAGTGAAAGAATAATCAGACGAAGAACTATTCAGATAGTTGATTCAGAAAATGAAGGCTTTATATATACGCATTGTCTTTATTAAGACCCCTCTTTTTTAAGTGTGTTAATTAGGAATGTCTGGTATTAAGAATAGTTATTGCATGGACTAACATGGTGTGGACCTACAAAGATGAGGCGAATTTCCATCTAGCCCAAGCTGTAGATTCCCTCAATCTATCTGATTCTGTTTTATATAGGTCTGTAACATTTTAAGCGTTGTGAAATGCCCTGTAGATTTATCCTCCAATTAAATTTTAGGCGAAAGATACACAGCTCCACCTTCCAGCAGTATGCAGTCAGTACTAGTTGAGACAAGTAGGTCCAGTTCTAAAACCTGATTGGCTGCTTACACACATATTAATATAAACTTTGAATTTCATATGCACAAATTTATCTGAACAGCTCATTTTATTGTTTATGTGCTGCATATGTAAAGGGTTTCTTAATCCTACCATGTGCATTTTTTTTTTTTACAAAATTTTTTCAGGTTTTTGTCTATTACTTATTGATAGGTTAACTCTCCCATCCAATATAATGCCCAGCCATCACAGGTTAAGCGTTATGGATCTTTCTTTGGCCCTCCTTCAAGAATATGGAAATGCTTCTTCTAGAACTGTATGTTACCGCTTTGCCGTGCACATGAGCTCTGATTATGGCAGAGAAATCAATTTTCCTCATTGTAGAAGGCCAGGGTCTCACCTGCAGGAGGAGCTGTGGCTCATAACATCTTCATCACACATCTTGCATTAATGACCACAGATATGTTCCCTCTGCAATCTCTCTGTGCTTGCAGTCTATATATGCAAACAGTGTATAGGAGGATGACAGTATGTAGGAGTGTGCACAAACGAGGCAGAGAAAGAAGCTCAGATAGAGAAGCAGGGACACCACATACCTTGTCATCTCACTTTGACTGCACATCAAATGAGTGAGCAAAGCTTCAGTGACAGGAGACTGAGCGAGGAAGAGAGACATAGAAAAAGACAGGGAGAGGGTGAGCAAGAGTGAGAAAGAGAGTGGGAGAGAGAGAGACAGAGCGAGGGAGAGAGAGAAAGACAGGGAGAGAGAGAGAGAAGAGAGAGAGAGACGGAGAGAGAGAGAGAACACTGCAGGCTTTACATGCACATATTCACACAGAACACCCTGAAATCCCAATGCCCGAGAGAGGCAGACGCAGCTACTGAGAGAGCAAGGTCAGTCTAAAACAGGCAAGCAAGCAGAGGTACGTCACCTTGGCACACACACAAATTTCAGGTATCCAGGTGTCGTTCCTGGCAAGTTTCACTAAAAGATGTTCTCTTCTGAAGATGTGGTACTTTGACTTATTTCCCCATGGGGACACATCGTTGCATGTTTTTGTCCACTCTGTTTTCAGGGGGAGCAGAAGTAAAGAAAAAAGAGGCAGTTGCAGAGACATTCCTCTTTCTGGGATTAAGGAAATGGAAACAGACCACCAGGAAGTCCTGGCTTGACTGAGTGGACTCTGAAGTTTGAGGCAATATTTCTTGTGCCTGCCTAGGCAGTACTAATACTTTGCAAGCTGCACAGCATGGAGAAACTCTCAGGCAAGGACAAAGACCTGATCCGGGACAGCTGGGAGAACCTTGGCAAGAACAAGGTCCCACACGGCATTGTCATGTTTACCAGGTAGTGTATGCATGCTTAACCACCGTGTTTCACTGTATTTGCTTGCATAAGACCATATGGATGGATCTTCTGATCTTGGGACAGAATAGAACACTGAGAACATACTATGTGCAAAGTGAAAGGTTGCTTTGAGTATAAACTGTGAATGTGTTCTTGTTTTTTGATGAAGAACAAAATAGTTGTTGCTGTATTTATAAACTGACAATAATTTTTTATAATATTCCTCAGTCATGATTATCCAAAATGAATAACTGTTAACTGTAATTTTTAAAATAAAAAATGGCATTAATTCAAATCAGAATGCTAACTCAAACACCCCGTTAAGGAGACTGAATCCAAAGAGCAGAGTCATATCGCAGTTAATGCGTGGCACATCCAAAGTAAACAAACACATCAAACATTAATCTTGCTGTCGTCTGATGCTTCATCCAGAGGCTTGACTTGTTGCTTGGCGACAGGATCGCCGTTCCTGTTAGAGCAGGCTGATTCTCAGAACAACATGGCTCAGTACAATCAATGTATAGAGCAGCCTGTAGTGTTAATGGGGTTTCACAGTACTGGTGTCTTTTCTAGGCTTTTTGAGCTGGACCCAGCTCTGCTTACCCTGTTCAACTACAAAACCAAGTCTGGAGTCGTGCCAGAGTGCCTCTCTAGCCCAGAGTTCTTGGAACATGTTACCAAGGTGAGCCCAGTGATTTCTTCACCCTCTTCTTACAATTATTCCTGGAATGATCTTGTTCTGGACATTTTTTTATATCAGAAATTAATTCATTAGTTCATATATTAGCTGGACTAGGGGTGGTAGAGCAAAGAAAACACCACATTTTGCTGGGCAGAAGCATTTCTATACTAGAACGGCGTATTAGCGCATAAAAACTGGCTTTCTGTAATAAGCTGATAGTGTAAAACACTTGCACTTGTGCATCTCTTCAGGTGATGTTGGTGATTGACGCAGCTATCAGTCATCTTGATGACCTGCACACTTTAGAGGACTTTTTGATGAACCTGGGCAAAAAGCACCAAGCAGTTGGCGTCAAAACTCAGTCATTCGCTGTAAGTATATTACACCATCCATCATAAGAAAGAGCATATCTGTGACTGTACAAGTTTTAGAGCTGATTCTTAGACTAAACTGCACCATCAGTGAGGATTCTCTCAATCATCCTATAATACACTTTAATCCCAAGGATCCACCTGTGGTCTATCCATAACTCACTACTACAATTTTGCATTAAAATCAAAGGAATTAGTTTGTAATCTATATGTTTGTAACCGAGTAATAAGGCTTAAGAATCAAACAAGGAGCCGAACAAGAAACCTCGCCCGAGGAGCAGTGTGTGGGGACGGAACCTTGCTCAGGGTACCTCAATGGTTAGGCTAAAATCCAGTTCAACCAAAATCAGCCCAGCCTGGCAACACTGCTTCTGATCTCTGGGGTGGGGGAAGCACACTTATAGAAAACATGGGGTGGATCTAGGTACATTTTTAAATCTCACTATTACATTCAGTCAGAAATTATGTTAATAGCAGGCCATTGTTTTTACAACAATAAGAAAGGTATCTTCTTCGGTGTGACTTCGTTATTTGCATGTTGATGTCTCTGCTGGTCAGGTGGTCGGAGAGTCCCTGCTCTACATGCTGCAATGCAGTTTGGGTGCAGGCTACACAGCTGCTCTAAGCCAGGCCTGGCTCAACATGTACAGCATTGTGGTGTCTGCCATGACCAGAGGTTGGGCCAAAAATGGAGAACACAACACCAACTGAGCAGTGGCAGAGGATAAAGTAAGATTTACACTGAAACTGGGTCAACAAGTGGCAAACATATGGCTGCTTTGTAGGGTAGCATGGGCAGAGATGACATACCAGATGCACTTAAGGAATAGTGGGTGCTGACTGCCTCAACATCACTAGCGTATGCCATCTGATCTTCTCCTAGCAAGTGGTTAGAAATGATGAAAGCTTTGGAGGCAATAATTTGAAGGATTTGATCTTTTAAAGCAGAGGCAACATGGTGAAGGATAGTTTAAGGGTGATGCTTCACCACTGGAACTTGCCTTGTATATAACGGCTCGATCTGTCTCCTCAAACTCTCTGTAATGGGTGTTGTGCTGTTTTTGATGTTTTTTACATGAGTGTCATGAAAAATAGATTTGACTATGCACCAGTCGGCCTGTACAACACGGAGCTGAAAGGCGTTCTTAGACCTCTCTCAACGCTCCTTTTAGAAGCTTTCACATGCTTCAGTTCTTATTTAGAAGCTCTCCTAACATTCTGAATTATAATCTGATAAACTTATAGTCATGTACACTGGTACAGTAAATTATCTAGCATTTATTTTAACCTGCTTCAGGTGAATCCTTTCCCAAATCAGAAAGTCTAATTTTGTCTATGATAGTACAGGAAGGTGATGAAAAATGACAAAAAATTCACCATCAGCATCTATATCACTTCAGTGAATAATGATAAGGACTGTTACAGAAGCTTTCCCCTGATATTTTTCAAAGACTGTTAGCTATTCTTTGCCACGTTATTACCTTACATATTCATATTTCATACAGTTGTTTTTGTACACTCGCAGAAGAATTGGCCAGACTGTTACTGTTATATACTGTTACTGAGACTGTTATATCTTGTGCACAATGATCCAGCAGCAGTAATTTATCTGATTTAGAATTGATGGTGGGGTGGGTAGTACATTTAGGACACTTACATAAATATAAATTAATTAAGTCTGAATTCATTTTATTTAGCAACACTGCTTTTGAATGCTAATTTCTGGAGCATTATTTTGGTTTTATATGCACATTGTATACAGTTAGTTTGGGCACCTTAGGTCAAATTACATGTTAAGTTGACTGGAAAAGAAGCACACGTCGTCTATTTTAATGCAAATTTAATGTTTATGTTTTGAATGTAAAGTATAGGGTGAAAAAAGTTATTTTTTAAACTACTTGTTTGCTGAATATGTTCCTGTAAAGGATGTGTACCTATTTTTACTCAGCAAACCATGTCGCTTGACCTAAGGTGTTTAAACATAAGTCAGTCATATGTAACAAATGGATTAGAATACTGAAAACATTTGTTTCCATAAGTGTGAACCCTGAGATGAAAGCGATGATATCTTTTTTGCTGCTATGAACAAAAATATTGAAATATCTCAAAAGCACTGCCAAAACACTGCAATGTTTCTTTGGGAATGCCAAGTATTTTAAACCGTGCCAACCGATAAGGACACTGTGTAGCGCATCGACTACACAAGTTTAGTAGTGGTCTTTTGTTTAGTACTTGTTCCTCTGTATCACATCAACTACTAGAACAGTGTGTGGATAGATAATGGTATATTGCTGTATGACACTTTTTGTGTAAATTTGGTTTTTCTCTCGCCGGTGTTAGATTGCATTAGATCAAACAGATGTACACTGGCTTTCCAGTAGCTCGAGACGCCAACCGGGTCTCAGCACAGAACGTCACCATGTACTGATTTAAGAAACTGACAGGCACAATCATTTCAAAACCTTACAATCAATGTGAGCCGTGTTGTAGAGTGTAAATATTCTCATGCTACTAAACGCACTTGTGCTCCATACGTATTTATTCCTTGAAGTGTTGTGTGAGTAATGCTGTATTGGAATCAGTAATATTCTCTTGGTATTCTGTAACTGAAGTGTCTGGATGTCTACCTCACTTACGTAGCTGCTAAAGAACAGCGATGATATGACCTGACTCCTCAACCAAAAATACTGATGCTTCACAAACACTGTACATCTTCTGTTTCTTCAAGCAACCACGCTGTATCTCAAACAGTATTGGGCTCTGTCAAGGCTTTCTGTCAGGTTCGTTTGGAGCTTGTGTGGTTAAATTACATGAATAAAGATTATTTCATGTGTCATTTCACTGAAGAAAGAGCATTTTATTTGTCAAAACATTTTTGTCTTGTCTATTTCTATAGATTTATGTCCAATAGGGTTTATGAGTCTACCCCACTGTTTTGTTGCTAACAATAAAATGAAAATAATAGATGAAGAAAAACCACTGAGCCCATATCCAAACCACTGGCCATTTATTATACGAGCAAACACCAAGGGGATCCGTGTATTAAATATCAATCTCCCCCAAACTTTAGAAACACATCCCACATTTCCATAGGCATCAGCTGCTGGAACACATGGAAAATCGTTTGTCTTTCCTCTAAGTAGAAATCATTGCACATAATAACACATCCAATTTCAAAGAATCAGAATGTGCATGGCCTATTTTTCTTTCTCTCTGCCTCCCTAATAAACAAAAACCCATTGTGACAACGTCACCATTGTTGAGATATTGAGGTTGGTTTGAACTCCAGTACCCAGCACTACTCACTGGCTCTCTGCAGCAGACGAGGCGTTTCTAGATTCAATTTCACTGCATTATTGTAAATTTCACTTTCTGAGCTGACTGTCAGGTCTAGGAATGGTCTCGAATGCCCACACAGGCCACAATCTACCTCCCACACACTCCATGGCTGGTCTCATATCAGTATTTGTCCTCATACCACTAAAGCACCCCAGAATTTTACAGTTGCACTCATTGCTCCTTTTCAGGTTCTCTCTGTATCTGAAGCATTTGAACATGCACACTGTCTGTGCAAAAAACAGTGCAATTGTTTTCTTTTTCAAATCAACATATTTCAATTAGCCATTCCTCCAGGCACAGTATCAGAACACACTGTCCTAGACAAGGTAAATATGTGGGGGGAAAAAAGTAATAAAAAAGAACAATAATACAGACATGAGATTATTATTTTTAGAAAGTCTACGGCATGTTTTGGAAGCAGGGCACTGGAAATCACCATGGCAACAGCTGCGAAGCTGAGTGCAAGAGAGTCTGAAGTGGCGTTTGTATCTGGAGACAGAGACGCACAATTAGTCTGCAGAGTGGTGAGGAAGGGCATGCTGGGATTGGAGGGCTATGATGGCTCTCTTTAGCTTAAGTGCTCACTGCCTTATGCGATCCATGTTTCTAAAGAACCCTCAGTGCGAAGCCAGATGTGTTTATTGTAAGTTTATGCGGGATCTCTCAGCAATGCTGCCCTCAGTACAAGTGCCCTTAAGGTGATTGTAACCCACTGCATACTTTACCTAGTATGGTAACCCACTGGACAGAATAATCAACAGTCAGTTAGTAACAAGCAGCAAGCTTATGCATTACTCTGCAAACATGTTAAAGGGTTATTCCAAGATGTTTTGGGCACACTGATGTACCCAACCCTACTCACTGACTTGAAACTGGGAAATACAAGTACAATTTGCTCATTGGCAATTATACAAAGTAGAAAAATAGTTAATTATAGACAAACCATTTAGTGGTGGAAACTATGGATCATAACATCTTCAGCTTGTACTACTTCATGCTCAAACTGACCACAAACTAAGGAGCCACTCTACTTTACTTTACATTTGCTAAGCCTCAGTGCAACTAGTTTATGCTACACTAGATGAACAAAAGTACTGGGGCAGACCGTTTTTTTTTCAGGGTTTGGACTTGGCTCCTAACTTCCAGTAAAAAGAAATCAGGCATTTTGGGCAATGCCACACTTCCAACTTTCTGGGCACAGTTTGGGGACAAATTTTTCTACTCCAGCATCACTGTGCCCCAGTGCACAAAGTAAGGTCCATAAAGACATGGATGGAAGCGTTCAGTGTGGAAGAACTTGACTGGCCCGCAGAGAGCTCTCACCTTAACACCATCCAACACCTTTGGGATGAACTGGAATGAAGATTTCTGAGTCAGATCGTCTCATCCAGCATCAGAGTCTGACCTCATAAATGCTGTACAGAATGAAACACAATATTCTTCCAAGAAGAATGGAAGGTGTTATAACTGCGAAGGGGGACCAACTCCATTTTAAAGTCTATGTACTGAAAGTTGCTGTTGAAATCCTTGTTGGTGCAATGGTCCCAATACTTTTGTGTATATAGTGTACATCTTACGAAACAGTCCTGATTTGGAACTTAAATGTCAAAACTTCTATAAAGCAAGCCATGACATGCAGAATTAAAGGGCAAGAAACCTGGACTTTCAGAGCCTGAACACTTTTTAAATGAGCTAATTTACTGATCTACAGTGGCTCCATTCTATTTACATGCAGCTTATTTATAAGTTTAATAATTAGCAAACGTATTTTTACTCACTTTTTATTATCCTCTCTCCCACCATGTTGGATGGATGGCTGTAAAGAAATCCATCAGCTCTGAATCTCCCTTGCCTGTATCTTAAATAATTTTGGGTGATAGACTAACTGTTGAGCCCACATCCATCAAATCCTGCAGTAAGGCCAAATAGAGGGATCTCATGCCTGACATTTTCAACACCAGAATGAGAAATGGGACACCCTATGGTCTTGTGGACTGCAGGACAAAAAGTGCGCTATTTGGGACTAGCCTTTACTTGTTAACCGCATTATTTATTACAATAAAATTACTTGTTCCCACCTGTGCCTTCAACACAATTTTTCAAAAATTTCAAAAAATATTTTGTTATCCAAAAACAGTATGTCTTGTGGGTTATGTCTAATGTTACCAAGGCTGTAAACAGATATCTGCACTAGAACAGCCATGCTATAGGTTCCTGAGCTATATCACACTATCAACACTTTCCGCAGTGAAATGGAGCTGCTGACACGTTACGGTACATGCCAGTCCGTGCTGTTAATGTTCCCTCTCTCTAATGAGAGTGTCCGTCTGTAACACAGCCTCTGCCAAGGCCTCAGTGCCTCTCCTCTACACCTCTCCACTGCTTTCCTCCGTGACAAGGGGCTGACAGTCAGGCCATAATGTACCACACTCTTACTGTAGCTCAAGTCTATCAACAACTTTAGAGAATACTACAGGCCAAAGGTTTGGCAACACCAACTTTGTAAAAGCAATTTTTGACAAGATTTCTCTGGGTATTTCAGTTAGTTTAAGGACCAGGTCCCCTATCCACAGAAGGACACAGACTGACACAATTAAAACATTGGTAGCAGTATTAAGTCAAGTATGCGTAAGTGAAAGTACAAGGTAGCTTGGTGTTATTTTTATGTGGTATGGTAATTTATATATGATTATATGGTCATTTCCATATTAGCTAATACTGTGGCAATGCTAGAAATGGAATTATTTTTAAAAAAAAAGAAAAATAGATACAGGGGGTCCTCGAGTTATGACACAGATCCTTTCCTGCGACAATTTTGATGTACGTCGATACACACTCTAGCCATATAGTCATATACTTATCCCAACACAGTTGTAAAATCATAATCTAGAACAAAAAAACTAAGCCACAGAAAAGAGACAAAGACATAAATATATTGTACTTGGACACCGACTCCCTCACACACCCATGTCTGAATTTTTTTTACATTTTTCTAGTGGTTAAGGCATCCGTCCTGCGACCAGAAAGTCCGGGTTCGATCCCCAAGGCCGCTAGGCACTGCTGAGGTACCCTGAGCAAGGTACCGTCCC
>JBBPDH010000001.1:29353376-29376744 GCA_037974565.1 Clupeocharax schoutedeni
TCTCTCTCTCTCTCTCTCTCTTTCTTTCTCTCTCTCTCTGGGGATAGTCTACTTTTCCCTTCTGACTGTGAATAACAGAGGGAGAGAACTCGGTGTGAATCTGAAAGAATACACAAAGCCCAGCATGGTCCATCACCACACACACACCACCCTGAGAAAACAGCACTCAAGAGTTGCCAGGAAAGCTCTGTGTCCATTCAAGAGGTTAAAAAACAAACAAACGAGAACATTTCATTTACAGAATTAATCACTTCGCCTACACACGAATGCAGTCAACACATACACAACAAGCGACGATCATCTGAATCTGCGTGTTTCTACTGCAGCAGCTCTCAAATCAATCCGCCCACTTTTTTACAACCCCTTCAACTTCACCCAGACAAGCCCCCAGCCTGGTTTGGTGGTCTAAAACGGCACAGCAACGCACCTCGTTAAGCTCTAAGCACAGTTTTCCACCGTGGCTCACCTTTTCAGCACCTTCTGTAGTGAAGGCTGGGTCCACCGCGATGCTTCTGACTGTCTGCATCAGAACCAAGAAACAAGGGGAGCGCCCATCTGCTTAGGGATCATCTGCAAATGGACGCTGCTTTCTGAGGACGAGGGAGCGTGGCTGTGTGCTTTCTCTTCCGATTTTGTGGACTTGCCACAATTAGCTCTCCATGCCTTGAGAATACGCTAAGGTTGGCGTGTGCAAGCCTCAGAAAAAAATACACAAGGCGTGAACTGGCAGGGAAATAACTGCTCTTTGGGATGCTGTAAAAATTCACCGCCATCTGTCGGTGAAAGGAGTTTTCACACGCGTGTGTGTGTGTGTGTGTGTGTGTGTGTGTGTTGCAGGCTGTGCAAAACAAATAGCATCCCCCCTTTTTTGACAATAATTAGCAAATGCCACATACACGTTGCCTACATAAACCTAAACAGGAGGAAACACACTCCAGACAGATGTGGGTAGCCGTTGCAGATTTTTTGCTTCCATAATATTGGTCCTTTCCTCCAGAAAGGGTTGCCACACCAACAGGAGGTGCTACACTATGTGTAGTGTGCATCATTAACATGGCACGGTAGATGCACGTATTGGAAGCCCAGTTTTCTTTGGCTTTCCTTCGTTTTCTTTTTAAAATAAGTGAGGTCTCCATGCTTGTAATGATCTCGAGGGATGAAAACGCAGCTCATCGGATTTAACCGGCTCAGGTATCGCACAGCTTATTCTATCGGACAGAAATGTTCCTTAGCAGTCAGACCTCATTACCTGTGTTACCTTTTAATACTGATGAAGCTGCAAGCTCGCTGCAGCAAAGACTGACGTTTCTGATTTTGCATCACTTCTCTGTGCACTGGTGGTTCATTCTTGGTTCGCCATTGTTACCTCAAGACGCATCGACACATGTGCACAGAGGTAATGCAAACCCAGACCATAATAATGTTGCATAGTGATAATAGTGATAATAAATCGTCATGTTTGGTATTTCGTGAATAACTAAATGTAAAAAAATGTCACAAATTGCGTCTTATTTGATTATGGCTGTATGACGTTTTCATATAGCTTAATTGCCATGTGCTAATCTTCAGATTCATAATTAGAACCTATTCTTGAATGAAGATTGCATTAAAGGGCCCATATCCAAGATTTCCCCCTGAGATCGACATATGACATCTGTGTGGTTGTGTGGTTTGATGATCAATTTACAGCTTTACTTTATGCCTTAAAATTAAGCGTTTTGGCTTTGTTACTTTGTATGTAAATGGAATTGCTTTGGCTGGCCAAAACACTAACTCCACTATGAAAGGGTAGAGCCAAACAGTTGTAGGTTGAAAGAGCGGATATATGTAAATTTGCTGGTTTTGTGACATCACAAAAGTTGGTTACAGCCTAGTATCTAATACTCCAAGTTAAATCAAATTAAAAGTAAATGGAGTTTCCATTATATGGGCCCTTTAACGTAAACAGTCATATACAACAAGCTGACCGTGAATTTCTGCAAGGTTTTGTAAATGTTTAATTAACCAACATTCTCTTGTCACAGCTAAACACAGGGATGTTGGTCAGGATGCTCAAACTGCGAATGCTCAATGCCATTGCCCCGACCTACTTCTACACTGCCACGGCTGTCACTGTCGTTCTCCATTTCTTCCTCTTCATCCCCACTATTTTCCAAACCTCAGGTGTCACGCAGAGTCCCATCGTGCTTCTCCCGACAGCCATTTTCCTTTTCCTCATGGTCAATGCGCTCGGTAATTACTCAATGACTATATGGTTCCCAGCAGAGAGTGCCAACGACAACATTGTTCCAGTCTGTTCGCCAGACTGTCCGGACAGAGTGGACGCACACTACCTCCTCAACGGCCGACACTTCTGCAAACTATGTAAAAAAGTGATTATGAAACGGGACCATCACTGTTTCTTCACGGGAAACTGCATTGGGAACCGGAACATGCGCTACTTCATCATGTTTAGCATCTACACCTCCTGTACCTGTCTGTACTCTCTGGTGCTTGGGGTGGCATATCTCACGGTGGAATATTCCCTCTCCTTTGAAAACCCGCTGACATTCCTCACACTTCTACCCCTCTCCACAGGGTACTTCTTTCTCGGTAGGTTGATTACACCTTCTCATAATTAAAAAAGTGTCACTTTTCCACTCCTACATTTCCTTAGAGGGGAACAGAATGAAATATGATAGAACATTGTTATCCAAGTAAGTTGTATATTTGTCCTTGGTCTTCTTATGTCACTGTAAAACTCTTTCAAGCTTTTTGAAAAAAGCATATAAAAGTTAAAGCAACAATCACAACATGATACGCATTAAAAGCACAACTTAGGTACTAAATCAAAAAAAAAAACTGCACCCCTTACCTCAAATATAACAGAAAAAAAACAAATATAACCACAAAGGCTACAAGGCCAGTATAACTACAACATAATGGAACCTATATCACACAATCCTTTTGAGTGATAAATGTCTATTATGTGCATCACTTTTACTATTTCTGTTATTAAAGAAGTAAGCTTTAGATACCAATTTTGACTTCTTGCAAGGGGAAAATTTTGCTCCTATAAGAATGATTTAGGAACCAAATGGCAATGGAAAAACTACTTGTAGAGCTTTATCACAGTTTTAGTTACTAACATCTTCATCCTGAATGTAACATCCCTAAGTAATTGTGAACATGATGGCTTACACACGTTCTCGTCCACTTTTTTTCTAGGTACCATCTCAGGCCTTCAGTTTTTCTTGGTTCTCATGCTCTACGTGTGGCTGGGCATTGGGTTGGTTAGTGCTGGTTTCTGCTGCCAGCAGGTTTTGCTTGTGGCCCGTGGACAGACCTGGTGTCAGCTGCAGAAAGGGCAACTGGTGGAGAGCCGAGGAACATGGTGTTCCAATTTGAGTGATGTCTTTGGATCCCGCTGGGTATTGGGTCTTATTTTGCCTGTACAGACTGTAGAGACCATACCTGGCAACTGGCAGAGATACCATGAGCACAAACACGACTGACCTTGTGGCTTTAGGGTCTTTGTGATTAAAACATTGACACTTCTAAGTGACCTGCTAGGTCATGTCATCGTTATGTCAAAGATAAATAGAACACTATTCATGAAATCATCTACAGAAGGAGGCAGGTTCAAGTTACGCCACTGTGCTTACACAACTGCCCTGCCAGAAACCAGAGCACCATTGGATCATTTATTCAGTGTGTACCAAAATCAATTAAAAGTCGTTTATTAGAGGCTTAATTTTGCAAAAGATGCCAGTCCAGTTCAGAATGTCCATAAGAGATGGGCAATGCAGTTAATAAGCTTAAAATACTTTTAAAAACGAACTTAAAAATCTTGACACTCAACACAGTCAAACGCCTCTTAACACATCCCCTCATCACACATTTGAAGCAGCACTCACACATTAGAGAAGTAAAATGTAATCTGCTGGTGTAAAAACGGCACAAACCTCTTAATCTAGTACATTTTAAAGACATTAAAATCTCTCTGCACAAAATATTTTGACTTCTATAGTGATATAAATTGTTTACCATATGCATAAGAGACACCAATTCATTTAAAGTTTCGACTGAAATCAAGCGTAGTTTTAGGGCATTTGTCCCTTGTGTTCTGTGGTAACCACCACTTCTCTGTTGGGGAGGCTTTGTGTTGGAACATCACTGTAAATGATTGGATTCTGCCACAAGAACTTTAGTGAAGTATTGTATTGATGGTGGATCCTTAGCACTGGATCACAAACACAGCTCTAACTCTATTGGATGGAGGTCCATCACTCTGGAAGAAGCAGTTCCACTGCTCCAAAGCTTAATTCTGGAGAGTTTCATATCCTTCTAGCCAATGCTTAAAATGGGAACGCCGACTATCATTTTGTAGTGACTGTATTTTTCTATGGAGATTATACAACTTTTGTGTTGCGCAATTGAACACGTCAGCCATGGGTACAGTTTAGAAAAGATTTCTAGATACTTTTGGGATGTTAGTATTATTAATATTTTTTTTTATATCACAGCTTGACTGTGCATTAATGAGTGAAGAGTATTGTTCTATCATTTTTGTATTTTCTTCCTTAAATCGTTCAAATTTGCCATGTGCAGCTTCTTCATTCCTTTTTGACATATGAGGTTAAAATGGCCCGTATTTGTACACCTGTGCCAATGTGTGCGCGTGTGTGTGTGTGGCCATTCCTTTAAAAGGTTCTGTTAATGGACTTTATAAAGGTAACATGCTTCACTTGTGTGTGACACAGCAGTGACCCAAGGCTGACGTTCATGTCTACCTTTTAATTACTTTAAGCGCTTACTTATCATCCCTTCTTCAAACCTTCTACACTTCTAGCTAATCATTTCGTCTCAGTGCATCCCATCCCCATTCACATCCTAACAGATCAGATCTCCATGACAGATTGAATTCTGGGTCATTAGCTGGAGAATTGTTTCCCTGACCACCTCTCTGTTAATTATAGAAACATAGCTGCCTTTTCCATGCTAGCTATAAGAGTGTGATTTCTCCACTATGCTCAATAGACGATTTACCTATTTAGTTTATTATTAATATATTCATGACAGTGTGATGTGCTTTTATACATTGTAATTGATCCCATGCAGATATCCCAATGTTTAAGGCAATATTTATTGTTGTTTATTTTACTTCGAGTTTGCTCATAATTGCAAATGTGTGCATTTATATCATATTTTCATTTAAATAAATAAACATATCTTTGCAAGTTATTTGAAATTTTATTTTCCTTCCAATGGTTGCATTTCTAGACATCTACAGGTCAGACATTTGGAGGTCCTGTGTTTGTCATAACATCTCATTGTAGAAAAGACATTAAGTGACATATATTGATGGATCAGTTTTGTTTATAATTTGAGTAGACATTAAGACACATGCAAGCACGTTCCATGATGTCGCAAGAACATTGAAATGACATTAACAAACCTGGTCGTCTTAGTCCTAATGTAATTTAGAGGACATTAAGTAGTGTCCATAAGCGCTCCTGTGTTCGCCCTAGCAATCAGGAAGTTGTGGGTTCGATTCCCAAGACTGCTAAGCACCTCTGAGGTACCGTCCACCACACTCTGCTCCCTGCTGTGGTGTATTCATGTGTGACAGAATGGTCACTTTCATGAATGGCAGGAGCTTGGTGTACTCTGATTTTCATTATTTTGTCATGACATCTACTCGATCTGAGCGAAGACAACTTTAAAATGTTATTATTTTAAAACACTATTTGAGAGGACTTTATGCTTGAGTGGTTCATACACAGCTTAACCCAAAAAAAAAAATCCTCAAACTGGTCAGGTTCAAGGACTAGACTGAAAATGTAGATTATGGCAAATTATGTTTGAATTATGCAGAAAGTTCAAATGGAAAAAAAATAAGTTTGCATGATGTAAGCAGTGCAGTGCAAAGTACTGCACTGCTTACAATTGTTATTTGCTTCTTGAGATACAAGCAAAGCTAGTAAAAATAACCACCACAAAACTTCAACACGGAGTAGATGTAAGAGTTACTCATTTAATAAAGTCTGGTCAGGCACTCAGTATTTACATCAAGAAATGCTGGTCAGTGCAAATGCTTCCAAGGTGGTATCCTCTGCTAACTGCTGAGAGCTGTGTATCAAAAAATGCCGAGTAAGGATATTCTGTTTCAAAATTAGGAAATTGCTTTCTCACATGCTGTGGTGCCAAACGATACATTAGAAAACAAAGACGATTGCTTTTACATAGACAATATTTATCCTCTTAACATATTTACAATTGTCGTACATATTTACAGGAGGCTTTTCAATCTGTCTTTTTCTGGGGGAAAAAAAAAATGATATGAGCTCATGGACACACAAAGCTAGAGATGTAACAAAACAGAAGTGCTACTGTTAGGAGTCTTGTCTAATAGTTGAATTATACTAAGAGACCACAAATGCTATTACATTATTGCTATATCCGATCATCATATGACATCACACATGCATTACATATGTGTTATATTTGTAACTGCAGAAAGAAACAAATACATTCATTATTCCAGAACTGGGAAACTGAACGGTCTACACTGCACTAGATTTGATTTGGAACGAGCATTTTTTATCAATTCCAATGATTTAAATTAACATTTTTTAAGAACCATAAGCTGTGAAAAAGGGCATGAAATTAAGGTGCATATATACAGGCACATACTTTAGATTATAAAGGTGTGTAATTAATTAATTCAGGGGCACACTGACAGGCCTATTTTGTGTCCAGGAAAGTCAAAGCCTCTACTGGTAGAGGGATTTCTAAGGCAGTGCTGCAGATTTCACAAAGAAAAATAAACAAAAATGGATGAAAAAAACAGATTTAAACCCCCCCCCCCCCCCAAACACTTCAATGTGTCTGTGAGATAAGCGAAACATGAATTCAAACTGAAATTGTTTTTGATAAATGTTGCATGTGAAAATGTTATTTGTTCCTATGTATACTAAGAGACATAAAGAAAAAGGTAACCAAGACTGCAAAACTACCATATGAACAACACTGGCAAAAGTGATTATTGCAACAAACATAGCAAAGTATGAGACAAAAATATATTACAAAGCATGTAGCATAAAACAATGAGAAACAAGGCCAGTTACTTTCACTGTAAACTTTACATATAAAAAAAAATAACTCTGTACACCTTCCAGATTAGGAGTACTACGCTGTATGATGGTTGCTTATCCTATTATAGTAAAAAAAAATAACTATTTTGAGAGGATAGAATGAGTTGGCTGTCCAAATTACTGCAAAATACAGTATTTATGCAAGCCTTGATGACCTTGCAAGATACCAGATCGCCACACGACAAGGTAAATGGATGATTAGGGAGGACCGTCTGTCCTGCCTCCACAATGACAGCCCAGCCAGTTACAATCACTGAGCAGACAGCAGAACTCACACACACACACTCCTCTCTGGGTCCCTATATAGGTTAATTAAGCTTTGAATATATATTTTTAAAAGTCTGCACTGTTCTTATAAGAGCCAGCTGTAGACAAGACATGCACAATTTGATATTACATTTTGTTACATTGGTGACTACATGCAGGCAATAGTTGTGCCATCCAAGCCTGTGTTTCCCAACGTGTCCTCCTTCGACTCCTCAGAAGCAGGGCTCTGGAGAGTAAGCTGCAGCTTGGCCCAGACCTGAGGGTCTCTGCTGCTCATGGCCTCCAGAAAAAGGTCAGTGTGAGCCTGCAGCTTTTGAAGCTGGGCCTGGGAGCGCTTGTTCTGGCGAATAAGCTCCTTCGTACGCATTGTGATCCCCAGTAAGCCGGACCGGTTGAGAATGTTGTACGTGTTGCAGAAACGCTTGCGTTTACTGGAGCTTGGAGAGTCAGATACCGGAAAGCTTTTGGCATCATCACTGGAAGCACATGTTGCTTCGGGACACTCTTCAGACAACAATGAATGACAACTGTCAGAGTAGGCAGAAAAGGGAGAGGTTGTGGCATCAGGCTCCTGAAGGTCAGGTAGCTTTGCTGAGGAATCCACATTTTCAAAACTATGACTGAACATGCAGGGATCACTCGAAGGAATTCCAGTAGTGGTCGTATCGGAGACATCCTGCTTCAAAGAAAGACCCTGAAAATGCTTAGCACTATGGCGACGTCTACCAGAGTGTGTGCGGCCTGAACTGCTCTTATGGGTGGACCTTTGCCCATGGTCTCCTGTGGCGCCATGAACAGGGTAGGGAGCAATTTTCAGAAAAGAGTTCAGGATGGGAATGTAATTTTTGGATTCTCTTGGTTGGCTGAAAGGAGTTTGAGATGTGCAGTTGCCACTGGGTACTACTGGCTGGAGGAGAACCACTGGAGACTGGGGAACCATTTCTAGTTGAGAGTTGAAACCCCAAGGACTGGGCTGGGAAAAGAAAAAATACAACCGCCTGTCATTACTTTATAAAAATAAACCCACGTTCTTTACTTTTCACAATAACGGAGACATATAATGTACATTGCTTATAAAACAAAGATTACATGCAAGTAAACAGCACAGTGTAGTGTAAAGACACAGTACAATTGAATTGCTCTTTTTCATTTTAATTTAGGGAGAGGTGAACATGGTATTTCGTGCCATGTACCCAATTTTAGGATGCATTGTGCCACTTCCTTTACACTAAGAAGACATAGCATTATTTATTTTAGCTTATTTAGCTCTGGAAGAGTTAACATGGTTAGCATTTTCTTATTTGGCAACAATTCAATGCATACAAAACATATCCATAAAGAGTGTGATACCTGCTTGAGAACAATATTGTTCATTTTGATCATGGGAGAAACGCCTTGGCAAGACCCAGGCACAAGAGGCACATGTGGCCCTGACTGCATGCTTTGTGCTGTAGAAGTGCTGGACCGTATGTCTTCAAACTCGGACTGGTCCATGCCACTGAAATATCCAGAACTGGCATCTAAATAAAAGGGGTAAAGGAGAAACAAAGATTTTAATTTCAAACGAAATCTGTTACTTGATGAAACATCCATCTATGGCTGACCACTGAAATATATGCTTTATTTTTTATTGTACCGTATACCACAAATACATTAAAAGCTTTACTATGACCTTTAATATAGAGTGACGTCCGACCTGACAGTATTATAAGTTTATGTTTACAGATACAGTAAAACATACCCCAACATATGGTGCAGCAAACATAGACCAAGAGCCATTTACACACCTGAGAAACCGGAGTCTCGCTCCAGCTCGGATTTGGATGCTTTTTGTCTGTTCGCCATCATGGCACAAGATCTTGTGTGAACCTTCAGGCTGCCTGTTTTCACTCTGTTCAGCAGTGTAGGAAAGCCAAGTACATTTGTAGGCTCACATCTGTTTGACACTGAAGAGCTAAAGACAGAGAGAGAAAGACAATGGTTTAATAAATGCATTTAAAAAACAGGGGCTGATCATTTATGCTTTAAAAGAAGAGTAGGTCCAAAACATCCAGATATAACCTAGCTAGACAGGCTTGCAACGTTTGCTGCCTGCAGTGACACGGCACAGGCACAGCAGCTAAGCTGGCTTTTGTGGCTTAACCATTCATGTAAACATTAAGGACTTGTGTGTGATTAAGTTCATATTCAGAAGGCACCTCCATCCAAATGACTTGCACTGCAGTCATTCAGCTTGGAAGACAGTACAGTCATCACATAGGGAATTTACTTAACAAGCAAAAGAAAGAGCCGGTCATTTGGCCCAGTTTCAAACCAAGCCGAGTAGTCAAGCAGGTTTTATTATGATTTTAACTATATACACACAAACACTACACAGCCAAAACTAACAAGGTGCCACCAGGACTCTGGTGCAATACAAGAACAGAACCAGAACACCACGAGACCACAAGTACAGAAAGGACAAAGGAGAAGAAAAACACAACCGGACAAGTCAACATTAAATGCAATAAACAATAGCTACAGTGCATATCTGGATGAACACAGTTTTGACATATACTGTATTCTAGCAGCAGAACAAACGTTATGTGCTGAAAAACGGAAGAGATATAAATATGATAAATAAATATAACTGCAAATATGGCAGTAGCAGGAAAGATGGAACTCAATATAAAATATTAAGTCTAAATAAATGCTATATAAAAAATAATATAAATATACACTACGCCATATGCAGTATAATAAATACGTTTGTGACATGTGACAGCTGTTCAGAAATGGTAAAATTATCTATGAAATTATCATTTATCTACTGTTTATTTGAAGAATAAAGCTCGAACTGCAGTGCCTACAGGATCATGTTGTGACAATAACAGAACACCATAAGAGCACGAGTGCAAATAGGACGAAACAAATATAACAAACTCACAACTGAACAAATCAACATTTAGAGAAGTCGACAATAGCTACAGTATAGATTAATACAGTAATATAACTAAATGTGTCAAAATGCAGAACAGAGGTAGCAATAAATTTGATTGTGCAAATACAACAGCAGCAAGAGTGTGTGTAGTGTAATAAATACCTGTTTATTAATACATGTGATAGCTGTTCAAAAAGTATCAAAGAAGCGGTTAATATAGTGTTTTTATGAAAAATAAAACTAACAGCAGGGTTGTGTTTGGGGCTGCTCTGCTGGGTCTGTGTATACACGATGCCAGACACGAGACCTCGCACAGGCACAAACACGAGACCAATGGAAACAAACTGAGCACTTTCGAGTACTTACATAAAACGTCTGCGGTGTGTCTCTCAGTGTCCGTCTTTCTCAAAATATTGAAGATGGTGTACTGAAGACTAGACTAAACGCTTGTTTTTGTCTTCTAAGTCTTCGACCTCTGTCCCAGCATTAGATTTTTGCGACGATATTTCCTCCTTTACGTTTGCTTTGGTTTAGCGTTACTGGGGAAACCGCCCATACGCCAGCTTATTAGCTATGCAAAGCCCCGCCCC
Source organism: Clupeocharax schoutedeni (assembly GCA_037974565.1). Lineage (NCBI taxonomy): Eukaryota > Metazoa > Chordata > Actinopteri > Characiformes > Alestidae > Clupeocharax > Clupeocharax schoutedeni. The sequence goes on from JBBPDH010000001.1 coordinate 29,364,290, forward strand.
ACATATCAACGGCGCCTCCTCATTGGTGGAAAATTCAGGCCGTGCGACTGGAAACGTGACTCATAAATCCAGCAGTGCAGCATCTAGAGGACAAACAGGGAGAAACCAACCCTGCCCTAAAACATTTTAGGTAGATGATTAAGGGATCAGCCTAAAACGGTAAAATTAAATTGAATTAAACTGTGCTGAAGCTTAACCACAGGGTCCAAAAACATTCCTGAAGATTCTACACACTTGAGACGTTTCATGCCTGACTATAAGATCCATGGCTACTGTAAAATGTATGTGGACAAAGGTATTGGGACGCCTGACCATTACAACAACAGTGTGTAACTTTAATGACCTTGCATTCAAATACAACGACTTGAATATGTCACATATTGCAGCTATAACAGCTTCCACTATTCTCAGTACAAGATTTTGGAGTGTTTCTGTATGAACAGCACTTTTGTGCTCTACAGCATTTTGAGGTCAAACATTTATGTTGGACAAGAAGGCCTGGCTCACAATCTCTGTTCCTGTAGTTCCCAAAGGTGTTGGATAGGGTTGAGGTCAGGTCTTTGTGCAGGACATTTAAGTTCTTCCACACTGAACTCATCCGACCATGTCTTTATGGATTTGCTTTGTGCACTGGGGCACAATAATTATGGAATAGAAAAGCTTTCTTGCCCAAAAGTTGGAAGCATGCCATTGTTTTGGTATGTTGAAGCATTAAGATTAAGCCCTTCAATGGAAGTAAGGCGTCACCTGAATTCAACAATTAAGAGGTGTGTCTCAATACTTTTGTCCATAAAGTGTAAGTCACTATACAAAAATGAGTTTTGTTTCCAAATTCAAACTCTGGATGAATTGTCTTGAATTGGTGTATCCCAATACTTTTGTACATATAATGTGCCTCGTGTCTCTCAGCAGGACTTTGTTGAGCACAACCTGATTACAATGGCATGTAGGTGAGGCTCTTTTGCTTTGACCTTATTAAACGTAACCAAACGGTTACACGAGCGAAAGGTGGAACCTGAGGTATCATGTAATGTGGGGCAGCTAAGCAAACAAATTTTAATTAAAAAAAAGGATTAATAATAAAATGGGCTTAAATTTCGAACAAGAAAATAAGATACAACAAAATGCACACAATACATGAAGTACCTAAGCAGATGTTTTCTGTGTAAATTTGACAGATTTAGAATTTCTTAAACCTTTAAATACAGTTTTTGATTACTTAATCAGCTGTCAGAGCAGCAAAACAACAGTGACAAAAAGAACAATAAATACGGTGTATGATATCTACAGTTTTCCTCTTAATGTTGTTAGACATGTTCTGAGGTGTTAACCGGAAGTATGATACTGATGAGCATATCTTGATTTTTTCCCTTCATTTTCTCACTTGTAGCCACATAATGCAGAGTAAAACGGTTAGTATTATCACTTTATGTGTGTTTAGTCTAAGCTCTAGTTTCTGCTGCCTCCTATACTAGAAGGAGATGAATGAAAGTGATAGAGAAAATAAATCGTTACAAGTATTTATGTATTTTCTTTATTAATAGTGTCAAAATAGCAATACTTTATCAACATCATATGTATGTACAATATTAATAACTGGAAATAGCTCTAAAAATCTTGACCCATCGTCTGAAATTAAACTCCACTCCATTGAATTCCATGGAACTGAGCAAACTTCTCTGGTTATGTTAAAAGAGACAAAGGAGCAAAATATATTCTCTTCACTCTCAGCAACATAAATGTAAATGTTGCCAGTTACAGTTTAGTCCTTTATTTAGTGCTAATAAAAACAACATTAAAAATTAGAGGATTTGCACAATATTAATTTGTCAAAGACTAATGCCCCTACTGTGAAACTGATATTGTTGCTTTCATATTCAAAGGCCATACACAGACATTTTAGCAGCATCAATGATTTCTTTGGTGGAGTTTCGACATTCTGTTGACCTGAACCCAAAACATGGGCTTATCTTTTTGTGACATTTTAAATAGACAAAAATAACTAGAAAAACTGTCATTTATAAATCAACAAATATTCTCATGAACTGCCAGCTGGTGTAGGCTGCAGTACAACCGTTGTGATTTATTTTATGTGAGATAAATGGAAACATTAGGAACTGTTGCCTTGATACCAGTAGAGGTCAGCATGTGCCCTGTCAATGAAAGAGCCTGTTCAGAACTGTATCAGAGCTCTGACACTGTCCATATGTGGACTTAGTCAGTGGTTTGCACTTTTTCAGTCGAACATTGGATCTTGAAACACAGCACTCAAATTATGTAATTACTCCGACTACAGTTATGACAGAGCCCTAAGCTTTAGCTGTTAACTAATGCGGAAAGAGGAGCCATTTACGCTCACAGCTCTTTAACACGACACAGTTGAAACTAATGGCCATCATGAAAGATAAACTTTGGTTTTCAGGCATAACCAAACTGTTTTTGCAGATTATGGTTGCTTAAAAAGAAAAAAAATCCCAATTTGTACTAATGCCACACATTAGCAGAGTTATCAGTCTAATACAACCAAAATGAGTCCTTTCTACTGGTTTGCAAGCAATAAATAAGAGGGGTAAGATATAGTATAATAATAATAATAATAATAATAATAATAATAATAATAATAATAATGATCATTATGTCTTTGCAATTATAACATCACCAATGTATGGGCTGAGACACTGAGGTGGGCCCATTATTGTGCTTCTTGAGAAGCATGTCAAAGGGTGTCACCACACACCAAGCAGTTCCTGTATATGAAATGTCCCCCAGGGTGGCTAAGGTGATCTCCCCCATCACCATGACAACTCTGCACCGTGGATGTGGTGGTGGACGAGAAACAGGCTGCGAGGGGGAGAAATGGTGGGGCTGGCATTGAAGGGGCTGACTGCACAACGACAGAGAGCGCGGTGGGACTGCGTTTACCTGCGAGGAGGCTGACACCTGAGAGAGAAGAGGGTTTCAAATTAGTGTGTGGACAGCTTCATTGTGGTCCTGTGTGCATGGTTACTTATACAGTGTGTTGAACCCTTCCTTCACTGTAGTAAAATCATATAACTCAAGTGGTGTATAGTTTCTATAGTCTTACAGTCTGTTCTTATGTACCAGTCATAATCTTTACTTGCAATCTTGATGTTTCATAACATTGATGTCTGTGTGGTTGTATATGTGTATCTTCACTATTTTAAAAAGCTTAAAAACTGGCTCTGTCAATCAGATTTTAGAACTAGGACTACACATTACATAATAAATATTCCCTCAAGACATCAACAGTTCATAGGCCCTTTGTATATAGTTATTTGAATCCTTACCCATCACAGTCTTTTACTCGCTGTTTCTCCTTCCTCTTCCTTCCTCTTCCTCTTGGTCTCCGCCTAAAAGAAGAAAAAAATGCTCTCAAATATCTGTGCCTGCATCAAAGTATAGATATGCTTACAAAGACCTGTTCAGCAGGTTACCTGTCATGTTTTGTCGTAGGCTTTCTTAGTCTGAACAGCACAGCACATCAGAATCCCGAGGGAGACAAAAAAAGACAGTGATACACTTATACATGTGTAATTCTGATAAGCATTTGCGGTTCTACCATGGAATATTTATATCACTGTTATAGCAAAGTTGTGATGAGTAAAGAAACAGAGCAAACCATTGCGGAGTGATTATTGTTCCCCTTACCTACATTCACAGCTTTTATGCTCCACGAAAGACATCTCCACATACTCTTGGCCCTTCTCTGCTGGCTTCAGCTTTAACAACTGCATGAACAGATACACAACCATTATTTCTATCATATACATCGAGACTTTTCATTATCTGCTATCCTGAAATCCCATGTTTCCCATGTCGAGAGATGAGATCAACAGCTAATTATAAAGTCTCACAGTGTCAATCCAATTCAATCCAAAGGCTTTATTTCATCTCAACCATATACGGTTAGTACACAGTGAAACGAAACAACATTCCTCCAGGACCAAGGTGCTACATGCAACATAAATTTACAATATAAATTAGCAGAAAAAAACTAAACTTAAACTAGCTAACTAAGAGGCCTAGTTAGCTGGCTAGCGGAGACAAGACAGATAGACCTAACAAATTTCAACATAAATTTACAAAAAAAAAACAACTATCAATCAAGTATGTCAAGATCATGGCTGCATGAGATGAGGGAAATATGTTGACTGCAATGTGCTGCAGCACTCTGAAAGCCTACAGGTGAATTGATGATGTGACTTGGTTAAATAATTTTATTAGTTGCTTTAATAACTATTGTATGCTTTAATTCATTAAAAATATTTTTTTAGAGGCCTTATTTGTATAATGTAGCATTCTGCTATATCAGTATTCCATTAGGCCAGTGTCACAGTATCTTGTTTTCTTCCCATTTATGGCATGGGGCTATGTACCACAAACAGTAATAATTCATTTTTACATCAACATTTTCAGCATCTATATAGAATTACACAGACCTTTTTTCTTACTGTGCCTTTAAGACTGGTACAGGTAAATGACCCCTTGTATTGAATTGCTAGATAGATGTAAAGGATTCAGTAACACCAGGCAACTCTTCTATGACTAGAATAGTAATTATGCCGACAAGTGATTGTCATTCCCAACCTTAGCCGTCCCGGCTAAAGAGATAAAGAGATAAAGAGCTCTATGAGAAGCATTTGTTTAAAAAGAATCACCTGCATGTCATCTGCAATCTCAATAACTATATAACAGTCTTTTGTGGCCTTTGAACAATGAAAAGCAATAAACAGTGTGAGAAGAAATCTGCAGGCCTGTCAGCGACAACAAATATGAAAATACGGACTGAGCTGCCAAGATTACTGTGTCATATATTAAACAATAGAAAACAGCCCATGAGCATGATGTGTTTTGATCTGTGTAGCCTGCTTAACTTGCAGACATCACAGATTTCTGTCTGCAATTTCTGTGCAATCAGCCTGTCAGCAGCTTTTCATTTCATACTTGCTATCCTGCTAGAAATTCCCCATTCCTCTGTGGATTATGTAAGGTTTTCTTGTCGCTCTTGTACAAGCAAGTTGGAATCAGAATATAGTCTTAGAATTACTATGTAGGCTTTTCTGTAATAGGCCTACCGCAGGTTTGTGAGTGTAGTACTTAATCTGCAGAAGCGTTTACATGTAGACATATTTACATATGTTCAGGAACACTAACTACTTTAGAAATACTTTTGGAGCTGATTTAGCTGAGGTTTGACTCCCAGTTTTGTTAGCCCCTAAAACAGACTTCACTAGCCTCACTGTGCTGGAACATACTTGCATGGTGATGTTGGAGGTAAGTGTGGGATGGCACTCCAAGTTCTCGTCTCCACAGCAACCAGCACAACGCACTAACGGGACACATGCAGGGCTGTAGATGTGCTCCACCTCCCCAGGATACTCCTGCACCACGTCTACCAGCTTCTCGATGGTGCGGCAGAAGCTCCGACCCCAAACCTCCTGAAACAGGATTACTGCGACGAGACCGAACAAAGAGAGGAAAGGCAACGCTTACTGAGATTAGAAACAATTTTGAGACCTTACATACATGCACACGCTGCAGTATATATTGTTCTAAGCTGCAGGTGCTTACTAATGTGCTAATATCTGCATGTAGAGCCTGGACCACATGATGGGATTAGGAGAACAGTATTCTCTGCACTCTATAATCTATATGCACAATTGCCTAATAATTGTGTGCCTCATTAACTTGTTCTCAGATGTGCTGTCGTGGTGCCTCACTCAAATACCTATCAGCTTTCCCTTTCATGAAACTTTCTTACTCTCTAGGGAGCCCTACATCTTGTCCCCTGGACTAAATGTAGGAAGGAGTTCTCGGGGAAAAGGATGACTCCCTATTGGGCTTTAGCACCAATGCTTTTTACCACAGCTGTTTTCTTTTATTTTCTTGTCAAGTTGGAAATACCTTAGATAGCATGCACTTTTTCTAGAGTTCTAGCTCAATATTCACATGCATTTTAGATCTATTTAGTCACAATATTTACAAAGAATTCACTGTAGATGGATCTGGCACACACAATTCCACAGATTCAGGGTCTGCATTGTTTATACTGGTGTTGATATTCCATTAGGCATCTGAAGGGTTAAATGCATCTAAAAGCTCACTCACGTCAAGTTAATAAACACAATGTTTACGAATACATTACCTGATATTATATATTATCTGACGCCTGACAGGTAATATATAATATACTCTTAAGCAAGGCACTGTCCCCACACTGCTCCTGAGGTACCATGTAACTGGCAGCCCACTATTTCACTTGCATTATATTTTAGTGAAAGTGACCATTTGTCGTACGTGAACACACCACTGCACACAGTGTGAACAGCACGAAATTCAACCTCTGCATTTACCCCATTCACCAAGTGAAGCAGGGGGCATCTACGAACACAGCACCCGGGGAGCAGTGCGTGGGGATGGTAGGGTACCTCAGCAGTGCCTAGTGGTCTTAGGAATCGAACCCGGACTTTCTGGTCGCAGGGCGAATGCCCTAACCACTAGGCAAACAGCTACTTTTATTGCCTTCACTGCCAGAGAGTTACAACAGTTAAGCTAAGCTAAGAGTTAAAATGTTAAGCTATCACTACTGGCTCTACTCATGTGTGATCTCAATAGGCATATACAGTATATTGGATGCTAATGCTAACGACGGTTTCCCGTTTGTCATTTACAAGGCTACATGAACACCTCATCCAAAAATCTCTGGGAGCATGTGTGGAGAAGGAACAAATGTATCATGGAAAACTGTGTAACAAAATATTCTCAATTGTTTGAATCGCATAGGATCCTGTCTGAGCTCTTCCTTTCTCAATAAAATATGGACTTGGATATCTTCAGCTTCTCTCCAAACTCTCCAAATATTTCTCTTATACTCACTTCCTTAAATCTGGACACTTTAAATTTATAATCTTACCAATGCGGCCAGTCACAGGTACTTTCCCACAAAATATCCTGGTTATATGGTTGATATATGCTTAAACACAGTATTCCTACACACATCTCACTGGTACCAGATACTTTATTGCCTTTCTTTACATCTGCTCCACATTACTATTAGTGTAACATGAGCATATGAGTGGGAGAGACAGAAGTCGGACTTTCAAAGCTGTTCATCTCTCTGCCACTCCCTACACAATCCATCCCGTAATGAAAACAGACAGCACAGGAGTTTGCAGTAGCTTTACGTTGTCTGACCATGCTCTCAGAATGAAGATGGAGTGTATGGAGTAAGTCTGAGGTTAAAGACTGGGTATCATTTATCTATACCATGAACAAAAAATATAACCCTGATTAGAAACGTCAGGAATGGCTAGATGTGAGTTTAGAGCGAGAAGGCAGGATACACATACGACCAAGATATTAACTAAAGATGTCTATACTATATTTCTTTGTACTCCTCTATGTTATACCCAACATGTCTTTTCCAGTCTTGGTACATTGTCTCTGTTTATCCATGTAAAGTTATCGAGTAATGTTAACTTTAAAACAGCTTATTTTTTCTAGTTGTGTCTAGTTGTGAATTGTGTCTAGTGATATGAATTGTATCAAGTGTTAATGTATGCTGCCCACTGACAGACAATATACACCAATGTTGTTGTCTTAGGCGCCTATGCAAATTGTTTAAGCCATTTTTCTGTGTAATAATGACTTTCTGCTAACAAAGCTACCATTAGAATAAATGCAAACAAACAAGAAAGCACTAAAATTAAAAATATTTTCCCAGGTGCCTATGACTTTTGCACAGAACTGTCCTTGGACAGCAACGTTGAAACATACGATGTTTCGAGTTTACAACGCTCACTCCTACTCGGCTCACACCATTAGCTTCGCACTTACGGACTATGTGGGTGAACTAGTTTGGTTGTGCATGGCACTAAACTACACAGTAACACAGCGTTTACCTTTTAGTTTTTCTGTGGCTTAGTATTTTTATGATTTTACAACTGTGTTGGAAAAGTTAAGTGACTCAGATTAGGTGGATCTTTAGCCAGGTAGATATGCTGAACGTGTTACAGAGCGACCGGTTTGCAGTTCATTAAATAGCACTTACCTTTTAAAGCAGGCTATATTCTAAAGCTACCCAGGCTAATTTAAAAGCATGATTTTAACACGCCATGCAATGCAATATTATTTTCCAATAATAAAGGCGTCTGTGCTTTGAGTTTTTAAAACAAATAAAAATCTGGAGCTGCCCCTGTACTTCAGGCCCTCCTTTTGTCTAGTAATTTTCTGCCCACACACTGACTAGTGAACAGCATTAACTTTTCATCAGTTTGTGCTACAGTAGCACCGCTGTGGGACATTACCAGATGGACTAGCCTTGCTCCACACGTACATCAGTGAGCCTTGTGTTTTTATGATGCTGTCACTGGTTGCCTTTCCTTGGATCACTTACTAACCACTGCAATATGGCAATTAATTTCATTTAAACAAGCCTAGAGCTTGAAATGGTCTATATCTCTTAGGCTATTTTAATATTCTTACCTTTAGAGGGGCTGTTCGTAGTGGTTGTAGGGGAACACTGCAAAACATAATTCAAATAATTACACACAGAACTATACATACAGTGTCATCACCCTGTAATGAAATGTATCTAACAAAAAACATAATATAACATGTCTCAGGCATTTTGTGTAACATTCTGAATTCCCACTGTGAATAACTGTAAAACAACATTTTGCACAACAATAACAACTCTCTTTGAGCATAACAAAAACGGGAGGTAGGAAGCAATATTAAACTTTTTTTTTCTAGATTATCGATCTAAAATCTCCCTGATGTGGTTGAGATGCATCATGTTCCTGTTTGTATCTGTTTCCTGTGGTGTGATATTTATTTTCTCGTTTTCCCATCTCCCCTCTGTAGATACTTCCCAGCCTATGATAAACAGTTACTTTTTCTTCAAGCTGGAAACACTCAAGGTAGCAACTTTCTGGGTGAAACTTGAACAAAAAGTTTGGCAAGGGAGTCTTTCCACATGATAACAAATGATCATCCCACCTTTCTGTGGAAGAAAGAAATTGTACATATTTTCCACAAAGTGTAAGCTTGGCCATCCAAAATGGGTCCGTTTGTAATGAATAAGCTCATTCGATGTTAAATGTGTTTAACCTGGCTTGAGGCCCTACGTTAATTCAGCTATAGTGAAGCCACACACTAATATCAAGTCATGATTCACTGACCTGGGAAATTCTTCAACCAGGAGTGAGGATTTGGAAGCACAGTGCTTGACAAGTTAGCAGATTTGTTTTTTTCCAGGACTTTACAACTACTTTTAACGTTTTTTATGGGTAAAGTCAATGGTTCTAAACTGAGCCTTTCAACATTTCGATAGAATTGTTCTTTGCTTGTTTAAGTTGATATTGTCTATGATTGGGGAAAGCTGCTATAAATGGTTTTAGAAATATTTATTTGTATTTATTTTACAATATAACCCCGTTTTTGGGAAATGTATCTTCATGTGTTCCCCGAGATCATCAAATAAAAGTACCACAGAGAACCCCCCTTAGTTTGCAGAGGAATCTTGCAACATGGACTTCTTTAAAAGGAAACCCTGATATTTTTCAACCTAATTTCTATGTGCTATGTCTGTAGTGTATGGTAACATACATCAGGCAACTATTTCGACACCTTTTGTTCTTTCTCAAACTTTTTGAAGGTTCTTTCAAAGTTTTAAGGTAAAACACTGCACATTTTGGACCTTTTATAATATGTATAGCATCATATAATCATCAGGAGGTGGGTCTTTAAGTGCAACGTGCCAAAGAATCCTTTTTTGGTACTCTTGTTTTATGTGTGTATAAAAATGGCTCATTTTTTGCAAAAGAGGAAAGGAAATTACAGTAGATTAGTGCAGTCATGGGGCTCTCAGTGAAGAAAAAGCACCCATAATAACCTCTTGCTACTAATCTAGATTTATTATCTCCTTGGCTACATAAACTACACAAATGGTCCTTGTAAGCTGTGTGAGAACGCATGCGATCCAAACCCAGTTAAATGTAAGGGTTTTGGTAATATTTTAGGCAGACTGTGAGACAGGATTTCACCATCCCGCAATGGTTCATTTTGGCTGTGGCCTAGAGGGCCTTTCGTTGAGCGAATGCTTGAGGCAGTCATTCCAATGGTCAAGGAGGAGAAGGCTTTTGGGGGAGGCCAGCATGCTGCAGATCAGCCTGGACAGGAGGAGGCAGACTCTTGGCAACTCAAGGCACCTTGAGCCGGAGAGCAAGCTGCCCTGAAAAAACCTGGCAGATTATCACGGCTATGTGAAGGACCTCACGTAGCAGCTCCTCACTTCTGCGTATGTAAGCATGTGCAAGTGTATGGATTAGCGTTTTGATACATTTTTAAGTGACGTGAAAACACAGCGCTATTACAATGGCTCACTTGTCGCGTCGCTCCTGGCTTTGTAAGAATCGTTCACATTGTTGGAGACTGAATGAGCGTCAGACAAAGAAGAGGCTCTTTATGATTAGCCCAAACTTAGGGGAGTCAGTGATAACAGAGTTAAAGAGGCCCTACAGTAGACATAACGGCAGCCGAAACCAAGCTCTATGATTTTCAAATCTGCTTTTTTTACACCAGTTAGTGGCCACACATTTATTATTGTACCAAAAAAAGTAGATTGAATTGACCTCTCTTTACTTTATTTAAAGCACAAGAGAACCTAAATTCATGTTTTTCTTTCTAATTAGGTTGTTCTTGTGGGTACACGGCATGTACAAAGTATACCCTATGAATAACATTCCAAGATCCAATAATTGACCAATGTACTTCACCAAAATTCTCCTCTTTCAATTTAAACTGGGCAATCAGATATTAGGAACTCACAAGTTGCCCAACCCTGCCTTAGGTAGGTAGGATGGCTCTCCTTCTCAGCATCACTCATCACTTTTTTATCATTTTTTCATCATTTTAGCCTGCACAGGTGTCTGTTAGCTAATGTAACCAAGCGCATTGAGCTGTCTAATGACATTTCTTAAGCTGCAATTCGAAAAGCGAGTTTTCAAGTGTTGGCGGAGTGAATTGGGGAAATGTTTGCTAATTAGACATGACCATATTAGAGAGAAAGTTGGGAAAATAATCTATAAGAAGTATTTTTATTATCACAATGAACAGGAACAGGGACATATACAGGGAATCCTCGAGTTACAACAGTCTCAACATACAACGTTTCGAGTTTATGACACTCACTCCCACTCGACTTACACCGTTAGCCTCCTACTTACAGACTACAGTGTGGGTGAGGGAGCTTTCCTTTTTCTTTTTCTGTGACTTAGTTGTGTTTTATGATTTTACAAATGTGTTAGGATTGGTAAGTGACTTCCACTAACAGCAAAATTCAGGTTACATCACCATCAAAGGAATGGATCTGTGTTGTAATTCGAGGACCCCCTGTTATGACAGTTTCGCTTATTTCTCTCTGGCCACGTTGTTTGTTTAGCTATGCTTCTGTCGCACAACAGAATGAGAGTGTAAATTATGTTATCAAGCTCTTTGTTGGATGTTTAAAGAGCACATATCTTATTTTTAAATTTGTTAGGAATAATTGGGCTGGGCCTCTCCCCAGACAAACTAAGCTGAAATTGATTTCCATAAGGCCAGTGTGAAACGTTCCCATGATCTATTAGCATGCCCTGTAGAGTTTTTACTGTGTGTGAGATCTGTATGTCAGCTCCAACAGCAGAAATAATGAAGACTGTCTCCTGGTTGATCTGTCTGGGTTTGGACATTATCCTGCTCTCCACCATCAGTGACAGTTTATAAGTAGCCAACGGGAAATGTGTTAAAGCAAAACACATTGAACAGAGATCATCAATTTTTGACTGAAGTTCATTATGTGAGCCACTGAAATTCTGGGAATGATCCTTATTTACTGCAATAATGTGGTCTTTCCATGAGATTATGGTGCAATTGCATGTATCAGCGAGACTTATCGCAGATTTATATAAGATTCTCTAGTTCCATGATATTTGAGATATCTGTAACTGACTCTTCTGCAGATGTTCCATATGGCACATGGACAGATGGACAGACACATGAGAGAGGCCTGAGGCAATCAGACAGCACAGGGACATCAGGTTTAATGTCCTCTAATCACACGGTCTGGGGGTTGTGGGGCAGGAAGTTTCGAGAGAAACAGAAAAGCAAACAAAATGGTAACTAAACATTTCTGCAGACTTTTGGCTCCTCATAAAAATGTGGATCATGATAGCAATTGGGGTTATTACATTTGAAAATAGAAAAGTGCAACAGATAGGTTTAGGAAGTGCATAAGCTGTACAAGAATACCTTGCGAGTGATAATGCTACATTAGTAGTTAATGTTATGTTAATCAAACATTAGTGATTTGACTTTTCATACTGTAACTGCATGATAAATTGATTTTTTGAGGATTGTCTATTTCAGGCATTTGGACTTTTTCCTTCAAGTAA
>JBBPDH010000001.1:29380446-29391291 GCA_037974565.1 Clupeocharax schoutedeni
TAGCAGCTTCATAGTACTTCATAGTAACCATGTGAGATTTTCAAACACCTAGGAAACTCTACTGTTCTCCTAGCAACACTTCACAATGCTCTAGAAACCACCTGCAATACAACAGCAAGGCCAAAATCTGAAGTTGAAGTTGAAGTTTATTGTCATATGTACAAAGTACAGTGTACAGAGCACAATGAAATTCTTACTGATGTTACATGTCAGTGTGAACAGGAAAAAACACAGTAAATCTGTCGTACTGGAAAGCAATGAATATCCAGTATGTGGCAATGCATCATTCATGTGATTTTTTAACATCATTCCAACTCAAAATTCATCATAATTTTGCACAACCGGTAAGGACAGATGGAGGATAAAAGTGAAGGAGTATTTCAGTAGCAGAGTAGTGAGGTAATTGCCCTCATTTGGGGTGATGTTGCTGTACAAACAAAATTACAAGGCACACATTACAACCACCCCTTGCTGCCAAAGACATGAACCAAAATGACCTTTTTACAGTGAGCTTGAACTTGTGTTGATTCCAAAAAAGTTATGTAGTGTGTGCCTCCAGTGCCAGCTAGTACAGAGCAACTCCTTCACGCTTTTTCAGGGACAAAAATCGACTCATATAAGTGTCTGGCTTTGATAATCGTTCGGACAGTTGCTGACAGATGTAGACGAAAGTCACAAATTTGGCATGAATTCCGTGTCAGAGAAGGCATCCGTGTCTTCTACTCCTACTCTCACATCCACATACACTCCGGTAGAATAGCTACTGTAACTCCACAGTGAACCATTATTAAAAACTTAACAATCCTTTGCGTCTCATAAAAAAATGCACCAAGAGTTTAGGCTAGTAGCTGCTACTACTGACTCCACCTTTTTAGTTCTGTATGAGCGTGCCACTTGATACATTGTTCTTTGCACATGTGGACTGATTTAATACTCTAATGAGACTAATGTCTGATCTAATAGACCACATTAGAAAGATTTGAAAAAAAGAGGCCTAACAAAAAATCTGATTTGTTTTGTAAATTGGATTTGAGACACTTTTACCTTCTGTGTGAATGTAAGCTTTAAATCACCATAGCAACAACTTATGGTTATACAATAACCATAGAAAACACTTATCAAAACCATAGCAAACATGTGAAATGCCTGAGATTGTTTAGCAGAATAGAAAGCAACTAGAAACTCCCTTGCAACTACCTGAAAAGCCATAGCACAATAATCAGTATCAGAAAACTATTGATCCCAGAGGACACTGTTGAATGCCCAGCAGTTCTCTGGCAACCAGGTGAAACACAATAAGATCCATATAGCAACACTTAAGCAATATTGGGGAATTACTTTAGCTGTATAAACACACTGAGCTGTCAGGAAATATGTTAGGAAATACTTTTCTAGTATTATCTAAGTAGTCAAAATTTAATAGACCACTCCTTTCCAGCACTGTAATATTTAAATTATATGACTGCCTTGTGAATTGGCCTCAAGAACTAAGAACTGATAACTGACTAAAAATCTGTTTAACGTTTAATAACATAAATGTATATTTGCCAATGTAATGGTTATCTGATTTACCTAATTGTTACCTAATTTACCGAGTTACCTAATTGCGGCATGATTTGTTCAAGACATAGTAAAAATCTGTGCTTCTGCAAGCACAGTAAGTGGGTCAAAATTTGTCTTGACCTAGTCCTGACAAATTCTCTCATGAATACTTAACAGCTGCATGTTTACAGTTTGGCATGAGCAGAATTCTTATCCTGGAGGCTAAAATGACAAAGTGGAAATGTGTATGCTCATGTCACTATGCCTATGAATGTATACATAAATGCTGGATTAGCTATTCGTGCTGCAACTTGACTGCAGATTTGCCAGCTGGCCAGACCAGTGGCACTCGTATAAATAGTGTGCTCTTGGCAGTATTAAGACAGAGGAAGCCGACACACGAGTACACACACACACACGCACAGAAAGTCACAGATGGTCAGACTCAAGTATTATTTTGCTCAAGCGTTGATGGAGAGGAAACACCTGTAGTGAAACATGTCCGCTGTCTGCCTGCTGAAGATTAGCAGCGATTACTGGACATTCTCTTTGTCCATCTTTCTGTCAAAAACACTTATTGACCCTTTTATCTTTGTTCCTCCAAGCCTCTCCTGTTACACTTGCTCATTTCTCAGAAGGGGTACATTTCCATATTTGCATGACACAATTACAAGTCACTTTTCATCCATTTATATGTGAAATATTCACACATAATAAAGGATAGCTAGTGTAAAGCATAAAAAGGCAGAGAAAAGAGAGGGAAAAATGTCAGATGATATCAAGCTGATTATTCTCTTCTCCTAAAACTGAGAATATAACTCTGAAATGTATGTATCATGTCCCAGGTATTGTATTTTCCACCACTTTAAAGTAAAAATGAGCCCAACTGCTCACCAGCGCACCTGATCCTTCCTGCTCTTTTAACAAAACAGAAGGAGACAGCTTGGACAGGAAACCATTATCAATGTGGCAGAGATGTCATCAGTTTCTCAGCACTCTGTCACCTCTGTCCTGCAGAGGAAGGGTGAAAGCTAAGAATATATAACAGAGGAAAATAGACATTAACGGAAAGAGAGAACACATGGGGTACAAATGAGGAAGGAAAAGAAGAATGGCACATCATATGACATTCAAAAGAGATTATGTGGCCATTGGGACATAGTAGGAAACAACAGAAGGCTAGGCACAAGGCTAAGAAGAAACATGGAAGTAGAAACTATACTGACAGACAAGACAGAAAATAGCACAAAAGAAAAGGCAGAAATAGCTCATGAACGAATGGAATTCTGTATGGCAAAGTGATTGTAGAACTGGACAGTGGGATTGTACATCCCTATGGAATTTCACAGTGATGTCTTGACAGGTGCCTCCCATTTTTTTGCCCTTATTATTTCTCCAACATTAGCCATCATCAGTTCCCACACATTAGTTACTTCTCATCTGTCACACAGCGGGGGAGCTGCTCACAACTGGGGGAGAGTGAAAGGTAACACATGCTATCTTAGTGACACATGTAGCCCGTCACCATATCGTTTCACACTGCCCAATATTGTAGCGCAGCTGAAAGAGCTTGGAGCAGAGATGCTAACTAGCCAGTAGCGTGCATGTGAACCAACAAACGCCTGGGGCTCCTCAGCACCACTGCAGAACAACTGGAGCAAGGAGGCACTAAAGCTGTATCTCAAACCGAGCTCATATGTGTCTGGTTTTATAAAACCTTGGTTCCTTCTCTACATAACTAGCCATGTTACACAATTGCTGGCATCTGTTGGCTAACATGTATGCTGGGCAGTTAGTGCTCTCCTCCGAGCATGTTCTGCGGTTCACTTGTTGACGTTGTGGATGGTTTCCTGTGACTTGGAGGAAACACATGCTACATTTGGCACTCACAAGTAGTACTGTGTAGTAGAGGGGAAACATAGCTAGTTGGTGGTTAAATTGGAGGTCACCGTATAGAACCTACCCAGGTGTGAGAAACTAAACTCCATATCAATTCCATTAAGTGAAGACATTAACGTTTCATCTAAGATGATGTAAGATGATTCTGAAATTGACTATAGGTGTGAGTGTGTGTGAGCGAATGGTATGTGGTCCCTGCCTTGCGCCCATTGACCCGGGGATAGGCTCCGGGTACCCATGACCCTAGTGAGCAATAACCACTTACAGTGAGGGTGTGAGAAAAAAGTGGAGCGTAACAATTTAGCTAAATAGCCCTTTTAGAACATTTTAAAGTAATATGTAATTATATGAGCACCTCATTTTTTGTCAGTGTGATATCAATATTTTCTACGATGATGTACAGTACTGAGCAAAATTTTCAGTACATCACAGATTTTTGAACCTCCCGCCTCTGAGTACAGCTGACTGTGACGACCGGGCCTCGTGCGCCACACGGCTGTTACCAACTATACCATGTTGGGTCCTTGAATTTGAAGAAGGTCTTTGGACTGTCTTTGAATTTGATGTTTAAGAAGGTGTAGAAACCTTGTTCTTATTAACTCCTCCAAAGTTCAGGCTTTAATTCTGAATTTCTGCTTCTCACAATCCAATCCAACTCAGTTTACTAATTTTCATTATTCTTAAAACCTTATTCCACATCTCAGACGTCTCTTGTGAAATTTTTGAATTCCAGTTCATTTATTTTTTTCAACCTTCTTCTCTTGGCAATTGGAATATGTTTTATTTGATCTCCTTTAGCCATTTAGGTGGTTTGAGAAGGCAGCTGAGGTTTGGGTAGTGGCTGAATAACCTTGAATGAATAACGTGAATAGCATTACGGTTATACTATATATGACACAATACCATATACACTTCTGGTTATAGAAGTATTTCAGTTGTATTTAAACTGAAGTATCTAAAATAAAATAAAAATTGAGAATTAATTAACAATTTAATGCAAACGAATGATTTAAAATATCTGTGGTTACTGCTGTGACACGTTATATTTCACAAGACATTAGTCCTTTACTCCTAGCTGTACATGCCTTCTGCAAGGGCTTCTTCAAGATATGTACTTATTTCTTGGTGATCAGATGCAACTCTTTAGCCTTTACCATTGCAGTGATTTCTACCTCTTGTATTTGCTTATTTCGTTTTTGTTATCTGCTGAAACAACCGTGTAGTGGATACTGATGTCAGACAAAGTAAAAGCAAGTGATATTGATGATGTGTTTTGATTGGCTAGGAAAGTTCATCACTGATTACGGCTAAAGGTTAAACTGAGGACAGCCTTCAGGACAGAGGCTCAACCCGAGATTTCTTCCATGTACTCAAGCAAAGGCTGTACACATTTCGGGGAAACACTCCATCCAACGCAAGAGGGCAGGAGAAGACATTTACAAATGATCTTCTCCACCACATGGCCAATATTTACTTTTCCATTCTGTTTAGCTTTCGCCAGGAAAGGCTAACAGTGGCCAAACAGAGGAGATAGGCAGAAGGGAGAAGATACAGTGTGTGGAAGAGACATCCCAGGGTAAACTGTGCAGGAGGGAACATGCCTGAAAGATGTTGGCTACTCTGTGGCATTAAAGGTGACCTCAAGGCATTTCATTAGACTGGCCATCAAGGAGAGAGCTGGCCCAGCCGTGAGCAGGAGTGTAATGAGTTTACTCTAAGCTCCCATTCAGAGATAGGACATCTGGAGCCTACTCTGGAGTTAGCGCTTGATAGTGAATGAGTTGACAAGTGGTGGTTACCGTTTAAAAAGATGTATAAAATATGGTTTTAGCACAATTTCTGCGAGTGACCAAGAGCATGACCTGTCTAAGGTGTCCATGTGCACCCAGGCCTTGATTATTAATGGTAGAACCTGTTAGCATAGGCTTCCACTGACCAGGTCATGCTACTCTGATGTTATTTTTTTCATGATCTGGTTACTAAAACCCAGTTTTTCTGAGAAAGATAGCTTTAGTGTGTACGCTAGGCAGCGCATCCACACATGTTGTGAGCATGTGGACTACATTTTGACCACACAAAGATTTTGTTACCTGAAATCTGAACATGCATTTCTAAAAATGGCTTCCAACTGCTTAGAAGACCAGATTTAGTTTCTACATTTGCCATATGAGAAACAATTTGAGTGTCCGGAGTGTAGCAGAACGGTGCTGAGAGGTGCAACAATAAGGCCCTACAGCACATAAGGCCGCTGACTCTTGAACAGGTAACTGTTGAATTAGGTATGAGTCACGGCTACGCTGAAACTTCAGAGGTGGATTTTACTCGTGTTTTCACAAAGCACAGGTGAGCTGATTATCCAGCTTTAGAAATGTAACAGCAACTACCCTCCTTTCTCATTGCTGTCAGGCTCCATACAAATCCTTTTGAATTACAGCAAAACTGGAGCTTTGCCACACCTTAGTGACAGAAAGCGAGGAGAACAGGGGAGGAAGAGATGGTGGATCAAATGAAAGGATTGCATATAACAATTTCCTCTGGGATGAATAAAGTTTTCTGAATCTGATTCTGATTCATGCCAGAGGGAGATGGAGTGAGAGAAAGAGAAGGCTAAGGGGGTGGAGGGGAGGGAGAGACAGAATGAGAGGATTCCGGTCTTGTGTGAGAACTTCACAGTTGAAGTAAGTTCTTCCTTCTCGAAGACTATTAATAGAAGTGAGGGAACCTTTGTCTTGTGTTAAATGTGATGGTCACCTCTTTCTAAAGGACAGCATGGCTAAAGGCTCTTTAACACAGCCAGGAACAACAGATGTCTGCCCGCTTCTTGAAACTCAAAACGCCGAAGACAGTACAAGTACTGGCACCAGCACAAAAAGAGAGAGGTGTGGACACAGAAACACTCCCTCTGCCGGGAAAAGTAGACATAGAAGACACGCGGGTGTATTTTTGAGAAGAGATCTAAGGCTTTTGTGGAGATGTGGGAGGTGTAGTGGAGGTTATTGCTGTAAATCTTGTGCTGGAGACACAGGTGCACTATTGTGACCAGCCAGCCTCAACTCCTACAACTGCTAACCTCTTCCTGAAATGGAAACATAGTATTGTAACACCTGCTCTGAAACTGGCTCTTGTCATATTTATAAGCACAGTGATATTAAACTGGATCTGACTCTCAGAAAACTTTTGAATAAAAGTGTCCTTCCTCTCCCATTTCTTTACCCTGTTTTCTATGTTATCATCCTATAAGTGAAGTGGCATTTTGATGGCGCTGTATCTCTACACTGAGAGAAAAATGTCATGACATGGCAAATTTTAATCTCCCAAAGTATAAACAATGCAAATGCTCTCTCAGAGGTCCAACATGGTTTTTAAAGCCCAAGTGTGGAGCATAAATGCCAAGGAAAGCCTGCACCTTAACTTTTTAAAATAGAAAAGTAAATAAAATCAAAGAACATACGCAGTCAATGCCTGCAGAGTGCTACAATAACTATTTTCATAACTAACTAAACATATTAAAGACATGTGCTTGAAGGTACCACCTTGGTGACAGCACTTTTGTAGCACTTTTTGTAGCTCATATTCAGGAATGAACCAATAGAAATGGCCTTGTACTCTTTTTTTAACCACTTTTTAGACGTTTCCCCCTTATGACCTAACAGAATAAAAGCACAAAAATTACATCTAAATACCAGCTCCAGCAATCTTAAGCTGAATATGGGGCAGTTTAGGTCAATTTAGGACTTATAAATTTAAACAGATTTTAAACATTGTGTGCGCTCTTCTCATCCTCGTCCATCATGGGAGGAATTAAAGTGATAGAGCTGCAGGTGGAAGGGAAGAGAAAGGCTTCTTGTCAACTTTAATCTGAGATGTCCCATTAAAGCCAAGACTCAGCTTTGCCTTCTCACATACCAGTCCGATCTGCATATCTCCATTACCTCGTGGGGAGGTAGCTGGTATGCCCTGGGACAATGATTTTCTTAGTCACACTCTGAAAAGTGAGCCAGTCTGCAGCTTGGCCAGTCCACCCAGAGGTAGCTGACCTGTCATCCTGGAGCTCAGTGCGTGTAGGTGCGGTTACATGACAACTCCAAAAAAAGAGAAGTCTTTAAAGTGAAAGTGCACGAGGAACGAGTGAAGCTCCAGGATGATGCAACAGTTTAAATAGTTTACAACCAGTGGGTTAGCGTGGTTGATGCAGTTTGTCACGTTTCACCTCATGACTCAACAGTTTCTACGTGGCACCAATTCAAGAAGAGATCAGGTTATAAGCTACTGGGACAATGGGGCGCTCAAAAAAGAAAAACCAACAGCCCTGCGAGGCTTTGCTGAGTGTGAGGTTTCACAAGTAAGCCCGGCGAGCTCGATTGCGTTCATTCAGAAAGTTATCTTGTGTCTGTACAGCGGCACGTAGGCTTCACACACACACACACACACACACACACACACACACACACACACTCTCTCTCTCTCTCTCTCTCTCTCTCTCTCTCTCTCTCTCTCTCTCTCTCTCTCTCTCTCTCTCTCTCTCTCTCTCTTTCTCTCTCTCCCTCTCTCTCTCTCTCTCTCTCTCTCTCTCTCACACACACACACACACAAAATCACACATCACAACACAATTCCTGACCTGAACAGCTCGAGGGCGAGAAGTGCGTCTTTTTTGCAAACGTGCGCAAAATCTTCCCCAAATGGTGCACAATAGACCACAATGCGCGTGTGTGTGTGCGTGTAATCAAGTCAGCTCTTGAGTGCTTCGCCTACCTGAGCTGGAGAAAGAGCCAGGAGTGCAGCAAGGACCTTCACGGATGAAGCCAGCAGGCACATTTCTGGGTATTTTAATGTCAAGAAGGATAAAATAAGAAGTCCTTTGAGTGTCCGGAGTGTAGGTTTTTATCCACGATGCTGAAGATGGAGGAGAGTTCAGAACACAGTTGTAGGAGGTTTCAGTGGTGGAGCAGCTTTTTGGAAGCTCCAGTGCTACTGGAGCTCAGAGCTCAGAAGTAAGCAGGACGCCTCTGATGCGCTGGAGAGGCACGTCCATCAAAATCTAGGAGCTTTTCTTTACGATTGTTCTCAGTTAGGTTCTGGTCGAGGTGTTGCTGGAGAAGTTGATGTTGGAACTTTGAAAAAGCCTCCGCGCATTTCCTCTACATAGCTGAGCCACTTGACCACTAATTGCCCCTCAGCTCTATTTCGACAAGTTGTTCATTGAAATCTCCTCCTCCAGAGCCGTATGCTCGTCCCATCCCCACCCTCCTCTCCCCTTCTCCTCCTCATCTATCTCTCGTTCCCTCTCTCCACCTTGCTTTCTCCTGATGTTGGAGCCAGACCCACCAGTGAAGTTGAATTTTGTCTGAGAAGTTCTTCTGCACATAAAACGTGCAAATACAGTAAGCATAAGTTCACTTCTTGTCACATGATGTTTTGTTGAATTTCTTTTGATTGAAGGACTATGAATGTAACCTATTAGAAGAAGAATAAAACATTTTCTTAAATATAAACACACACATTTTATTAAATATATATATGTATTTTTTATTTCATTATATTTTCCCAAAATGTGAAAAGCTGAATATGAGCAGAAATTGTGAATAAAAAATGGTCAAACATGTCATTTGAGCAGGCCTGTGCAAACATTTGCAAATAAGTGCATACTGGAGGTTTCATTCTTGTAATTGTGTCTCTTTATTGTATTTTTTTTTCGTTCAGGTGATACAATAGAAAACCCAAAAACCTGTCCGTGGTTCAGAAAATCTGAAACAAGCACATTCATTGCAGGCTGTGCTATTAGTAGGCAGTAAACAGGCTGGATGTATAAATGTTGATATTTGTCCATTCTGCGCTGACTGGTGTGGTCAGAAGTCTCGGAATTCATTTTTTATTTTGAGGAAAACAGTAAGGGGTGGACAGCTTGACCAGAATAAGCACAGTCTCAGAATAGGCAGCCTGAGAAACAAACCACACAATTCTCTGGGTAAACTGGATGATGGAATTCCGGTTGCGAAGTATTGGCGCGACTGATTTCCAGTGAGAAAGCATGAAAACACATGACATCGTGGAGGTAAACCAAATAATTCATAGGGAGGTTTAGTTTCCATAGGCTTTTTTTCCCCATAAGATTCCTCTCTCTCTCTCTCTCTCTCTCTCTCTCTCTCTCTTTCCCCCCATCCAGATCCTCACATCCTTACACAACATTTGTCCTCCATGTAGTGGCATGGTGTTTGCAGAAACGCTGGAATGCATGAGCAGGAGATCTTCTGTGGTTTCACTGCATTCTTCACACTGTGCTGAATGACAGGAGTGCAGTGAGCTATTGTAAAGAGCACACTTAGGTGGACGGTGTCAGCAAACACACACAGTTCCGCTCCTCTGAATTAGCCCTCACACATGCTGGACTAAGAGAACAGAGGGGCTTCACAAGGCTACTGTGATGCTATAATAAAATGAGAGGCACTAAAACACCCATCTACAGCCGTGTTTCTCCTGGTCCCAGAGGCCCTGCGCGTTTTAAAGCTTTCCCTGCTTGAACACACCAACATCAATTCAGTGAGGGATTAGTAATGGATTACTATCAGGACCAGGGTCAAAAAAACAGTGATCAAAAACATTTAATTCTAAGCTTACTGTGCAGTTTACTAACTGTATCAACGATTCCCTAACTGTTATAAGGGATTCTGTACTTATGAAACAGGTTTCAGATGAGTTGTAAGTGGGCACTAGACTCAGAAGTTAATTGTCTGTATTCAGTGCATGTCACATATGACCTTGAAATTGCAGTATTCAGAATGCAGCACTTTTTTCTTTAGGAAAATGATACTAGAACATCCACTAACAAAAAAAAAGATCTAAAAGAAATACAATCAAAAATTGTTTATTAATGTATTAATCTGTATTTTAGAGTCATTGCAAAATAAGCTCATTAAAGGAGTTTTCAAGAGGACCTCAACTATTCTTCACAAACTCTGTAGTTCCTGTTAAAGCGTGAGTTGACTGATAAATCACTGTGGTGATGGAGTTATTATTCTCAGTGTTACTGAGCTCTTCTGAGTGAATTGAACAGTCTACTCTGTAGTGTAAATGTTAATGAGTGATACGTTTAGCACTGATGTACTGGAGGATCAGGGGACTGTGGGAACAGCAGAGGACTTAATCGGGAGATGAGAGTAGAAAAAAAAAATTTCTGCACTTTTCATTAAACATATATAAGGGTATGAAGAAAACAGTGTAAGAGTGAGGAACGGTGTGAATGAAGTGAATAGCAGAGTTGTGATAGAATGCATTACTGAACATACACTACCGGTCAAAAGTTTTAGAACAACCCATGTTTTCTGTGTGTTTGTATTGAAATTCAAGCGGTTCAGTGTCTCAATGTTCATTCGGCAGAAAGTTCTTCCCAACTCTGCAGCAGGA
>JBBPDH010000001.1:29403234-29421867 GCA_037974565.1 Clupeocharax schoutedeni
AGGCTATTCATGAGTGGGGCCAAGTAAAATATATTATTTCAAATTATATATTATATTGTGCATTGTTTGAATGCTAATTAGACATGTTCATAGTTTTGTAACAGATTCTTTTAATAATTTAATAAGTTTTCCCCCGTTCGGTTATCGGTTTCGGTTTTCGGCCAAGTGTCCCCCCATTTTCGGTTTTCGGTTTCAGTCCCAAAAAGCCTTTCGGTGCATCACTAATATATATGTATGCTATGGTATACAGTGGCTATTATAAGTATATGAAAAAGCCATCATGCTCTCAAAACAGTGAAAATCTATTTTTGTTTCTCACAGTCAACAGTATCCTTACATGAACTTGTACTCGGTGGAGGGGCATGATTTAGAAGAGCAAGTTCCAGGCAGTTTCTGAATGAAAATGTGTCCTTAACTAACACAAAAAAAGATTTAGACTTAAGTCGTCTATTGTAACACTGCAAGCTGTAATCTGGATTAGTAAATATTTCTGTTGTTTACTAATTTAAGATTTTGGCCAACATTGGATAAATATTATGTAAGTGCAGTGCTGGTATTTGGGAATGTTTAGTTGTTTCTTTGATTTTGTTTTGCTCATCATTTGTATTTTGTTTGGGCATGGGATCCCGCCAAAGGTGCATTTGCTCCGGTTTCAGTTCAGTGAAATGAAGTCTAAGTGGTTTCAGAGAT
Organism: Clupeocharax schoutedeni; assembly: GCA_037974565.1. NCBI lineage: Eukaryota > Metazoa > Chordata > Actinopteri > Characiformes > Alestidae > Clupeocharax > Clupeocharax schoutedeni. The sequence goes on from JBBPDH010000001.1 coordinate 29,403,925, forward strand.
ACAATTGTATGGCTTGTCTGTTGATGCAATAATCAGCAGTGCTAAATATTCATCACCCTGACAGGCTGAAGAGGTGGCGTGAAAGATTGGCATTCATATTGTAAACTAGTGGCTTGGAAACATGCATGCTATTCTGAGCTGTACCAAATCCGCTTCCAACCAGAAACAACAAAGGAGTAGGACAACAAACAGCTATAAGCGGCAATCAACCTCTTGTCCTGAAGGTTTTTGATTCCACTGAGTATTGACTAGCACAAGCCATTCATGATGCTAAATGTTCTTTGGAAAACACTTGAACTATATCATATTTATACTCATGTTTTTACAAAGCTATTTTGGCCCAGTCACTCATTCTCTTATCAGTGCAGAGCAATTCATTGGTCTTTGATTATATCGTAAGTGTGAAACAGAAGGCCAGTGTCTGAGGCATAAGAGATACGAGGCAACAAAATACTCTCACAGCTGAAAAAACTTATTTGAAAGATCCCAACATGATCTTCATGATGCAGGGATTTTCCCATAGCAGATGAGAAGCAGATGTCTGCATGTCCAACCCTCCTCTTTCTTCTCTCTCTCTCGCTTTGTCAACTGTCAACACGGTTTGACGTCACAGTGCGTCCGTCTCTCCTTCTCGCTGTTCCTTACCCTCTCTCGTCCACTCACCCCTACACATTTCCCCTCCGGCTCCTTCCTTCTTGTCTCACTATCTTTGTCTATCTCACTCCCCCACACCAGCCCACCCCCCTCAAACCCCCTTCCCAATTCCTCTGCCTCCTCCCCAGTCCCCAGGGCCAAGAGAAGGAACACAACCACCATGGGAAGGACGGTGATCCCTGATCACATGATTGGAGCACCCCTCTTTATTTGTGAGGCATATAGTCCGTGACTCTTAGGTAGAACAGTGAACTCCATGGACTCCGTCCAACATCTCCCTTACTTTCTCATGGAGAAATGACGAAAAAAAGACCAGTTCTATTATGGCGTCCCGCTTCTGTAGATTCCCAGCCTAGATGAGTAAACTCTGGCTGCCTCTAGGTAAAAAAAAGGGTTCCTGTGCCTAACCCTGACCAATTCTTTTCCACTGACCAATTGTTGATCTTGGAGATGAACTCTGCTCCCTGAGGGAACTCATGTACATAGATCAGAGCAGCAGCCTGTTAGACTACTGCTGAGTCCCCCTCACCTAAAAAACATAAATTCTCAAGCTCAGCATGGTGTCTCAGTGGCTTATGGCACCCCCCTGAAACACCTTCTTGTCCTACCTCTGTTTGCATATAATGCTGTTCCAGTAGTTGCCTCATCTCCAGCTGTCTGGCAGGGCAGCATTTCAGAGTGCCATCCATGCTGAGTGTAAACAGGTCCGTTTTCTCTGCATGGGTCACAAAGATACTGGACAAGCTGTCTGTAAACACGGGGTTGGCAGAAAGAACAGGAACTCCCCGTGGACAGCATTTACAACATCGGAGGGAAAGTTCTTTGCGTGTGTATGTGTGTCTGAGGGGATGAGATATCAGGGGCCACAGATTTACATGGCTGTTCTGTGTTCATGCTGTGCATCTCTCTGATAAAACTTTCCCTTGTGAAAACTTGCGGCCGGTTATACATAGTCCACCAACTGTGAGTAGTATAGAACTTAAGCCTAAATGAGTTTCTGCCCTCAGAGGAAAAGACAGATTGTGCATGGCTGCCAGCTAGTAACAAAGGCCCACACTTAATACAACTTAAACAAACAACATGCCACTCAGAGTCTTCAGTGCCTGAAGCTCTAGCTTTTTCTGCTATTCCACCCCCCCCCCAAACCCCCCCAAAACTCCAGGATTGACCATATATTGGAATATGTATAGTAATAACAGGATAAGTTTCTGATGAACTATATTTTCCGCTAGGGCTGGTCATGAATGGCCACTTTCCAGGCATAGGGATTAGACTGGAGTGTACTAGTAGGAATTCAGCATAACATCTGGCTAATATGTGCTTAATGGGGGGTGAGAAGATGTTCCATGCAATGTGAGAGGTTAGGTCAAGTGCTTCTTGCATTTATGGAACAACACTGGGAAGGCTGGTATAGTTAGAGTTTTGGGGAAGGGCTAGCAGGCCAACTACAAGCGCTAACTGCTGGTGTGTTCGGTCCTCCAGCAAATTTGAATTGATCATGGGGAAGTTGCACTTAAACGGCACAGTAAATTCAAGTAGTAAACTCTAGTCAATACCATAGTGTGTGTGTGTGTGTGTGTGTGTGTGTGTGTGTGTGTGTGTGTGTGCACCCTGCAGCTAGTCTCTAACCCAACAAAGTGATGTTTGTTGAAATTTAACTTGTTGAAGTGTTTGTTGTTGTTGCAATAAAACTTCTAATGTTTTTATTGCTTGTTTGTTCCTCATTCCATATAAAAGACCTCGGCATTTTAGTACCCCTGTAACATCTTGTTGCCCTAAGGCAACAAACCAAGATCCTTTAGGGGGGCTTGGGTGGGACACATTTTATGATTGATATATTATCAAGGACCCCCAAGCTCCCAAAAACAAGGGTGAAATATTTTTTTCCTCTTAAAATAAAAATGCATGTCATAGAGGGTGAAGTATGATCTTACTGCAATGTGTAATGCACAATTATTATTACTATTATTATTATTATTATTATTTAACTCTTGTCCTTTTCAGATGGAATTTCAAAACCATTGTTTCTCAGTATTTCAGTGTTTAATTAGATGTGTGTTTAAGATCAATATATTTTCAGAGTATATGGCCCTCGTATTCAGCTTCTTCACTGTCTGTGGGATATAATCATTCGGAATTTGTTGACATTTAGAAAACATCTTCTTCTGTTTACCCTGACATTTATGGCATCACTGGCTGCAACAAGACAATGGACAATAATGGACCCACCTCTATGTTTAACAAGTGGTGTTTTATTGAAACTCATCACTGTTTTATCTCCAAATATGCTTTTGTTACTGTAGCCAAACAGCTTTTTTTGTGTGTGTGTTTAATCAGACCATATCAAGTCCCAAAACAAAATGTTATCTTCTGATCATTTTTCTGCAACAACAGTATGTAGAGGGCCAGTGAATTGCCATTCCTGTGTTAGTTCCATCTACCTGTAGGTTCTTGGCAGTAATGTATAGGATGTGCTTTACATGCTTGATCATTCTATTTGTCGCTTTATGATTTCACAAAAACCTTTCGAATGCAATTTCCTCTTTCATGATTCTCTGCCTCTTTTTATTGGTCTCTTTATGGGTGTTTGTTGATAATGACTGAGCTGTGTGTTAGTCATAATTATGTAAATACATTGCAGTTTGGTGAAACAGAATCGCTTGCCTGAATGTTAAGACTGCAATGTTTTGACAAGCCCACCATTATCAGCGTGCATAATGACTCAGGTGAAAGCACTTAAAACACGAGCAGCGACCTGCTGGTCAAAGGAAATCTTCAGTGGTGTGCTTTTAAACCAGTGTTCTTGGCACTCTTTAAAGGGCACTGTACCCTTGCCTTGAATGGCAAGATGCTCCAGAGAGACGACTTACAATGGATGCCTTATCACAATTTGACCTATATGGGGAGAGGAGATTACAGCAGCTGTGAGACAACTAACTAGAGCAGATTCTATAACCTTAAGTAAAGATAAGTGCTGTAAAGTGCAGCTGGATGATCCAATTATATTTAAGTATATTGTGAATTAAGGAAATAAATGTAGCATTTACAGCATGGACCATGACTGGTATGAAAAAAGTTTAAAAAAATATGGCATGCTCGACTTAAAAATCAGCGGTTGTTGTAGAGTGAATAAACAACACTTCCACACCATCCTACACATAAAATCTCCCATTCACCCACACCCTATTCTCAAAAAATGACAATAATTAAAAATAAAAATATTAAAGCATGCGTTTAGTCATTTTGTAAGTATGTCAGTTTCATTTACTCACTCAGTGAGCGTGATGTGACATGCATATAAACTGTGTTTTTCTACAGAAGGGAAAGGCTGATGCCAAGATGATGGTTTAGCAATCAAGGCAAGCAAGACAGTCGAGCTTTGTGTACGAAATCTCTACTATCAACGCTATTGGGTCGTAATTCAACCCGTAACACTACATATGGCCAATCAACCCTCCACTATTTCAAGATAAGTGGGCTTACAAATACATCTGTTGAGCCAGCATGATATGGATAAGAAGTGTTTGGCACCTAAAATGTTTTAAGGTGAACAAGAAAAACAAAGGATTGTGGCATTAGTGCATATCATAATTTAAAACCCGGCAGGATTTACGTCAAACTCCTGCTGGGCTCTGAGTACATCTGGAGTACATAGGGGCAATAGCTATATCCCCAAAATCTCATCAAGATCAACTACTCAGTGAATAATAGTAAGCCTGTGAGTATTGTAGATTGTGGAGATGTCCTCATAGGCCTTAACTGAATGCGTGGGCACCAAAATTGTTCAGTCTTGATGACCATTAAAAACTCATTTGTTCTTATCAGGGCAGGAACAAACACTTTAGTTCCACCAAGAGTCAGTCTTTACTGTAATGTCCAACACACTCTCTAATCATTGCCTACAGCCTCCAGCACTTTACCTTCTGTCAGACGTATAGTTTAACATGTAGCAAGTTCAATGGGTCCTTCAAAAGCTAATTTGACTCAAAAGAAACACTCTATTGTTAGTTAGTCACACCAGGCACCTGTTCTTTTCACTTCAGAAAGACCTTAATGCTGGAAAGAGGCATGTTGATCAGGGTAAGACAATGATATAGAAGGGCGGAAGGGGCCTTTTGGTCATAATATCGCCTGATAAAGAGAAAAGTCCTTAGCATCAGGGCATCAGCAAAAAAAGCATGTGTTGTCTTGACGATATCTTATCATCATCAGAGCATCAGAGCCCTGATTAAGCTGACAGATATGATGCAGCAAAAGGACAAGTCAAAACATTTTGAACAAGAACTGAAGTTTAACTGTGTAGATAAAGTGGGTTCCTTATTTAACAAGCACTACTGGCTCTTCTATTTCTGTTTAGTAGAATCAGAATCAGAAAACTTTATTTATCCCGGAGGAAATTGCTCAATTAATTGGTCTTTTTGCCCAAATATATAATAAATAATTGCTGAAATAATTTGTAATCCCTTTAAAAGTTTGGGCTTATTGTAAAGTACATTGCCAATATCACAATAAGTTCAAAAGACAAATAATGAATCAAATGAATGGCATCTTTTCTAATACCTGTGCGTCCCCTGGCCTTAATGATCTCGTCAGTCCTATCCAGTAAAGATCACATACGAACATCCTGGAATGTGGGATTGTCTGTGTTGTGTTTTGTTTAGTGAAGTACAGATTTTGTGTGAAAGTGGGCTGAGATGTACAGGAACCTGACAGGACAGTGTTACTAAGGCAAGAAGACCTGTAGGAGAAAAAATAACGCATGATTGGTTTTGTCTAGAGAGCGGCATTGAAAATAGCTTAAATTAAGATGATAGTATATTTTTTTCGCCCACCCTTAATTCAACAATCACCGTCCCACCTCCCATCTCCTCCCTTTTCCAGCCTGTCCTGTCATGGTCATTAACAGACCCAGTACTGGGACCTCAGAGTGCCCTCCGTGACTGCTGCCACTTCCAGGACAGAGATAACCCAATGGGTTTGGACTGCAGGGTGTCCCACTGGACCCATGTCCCCTCTTTGTTGCCCCCAAAGCCAACTAAGCCATCTTAATAGATTAGCAGTCACAAAGGGGGTGGTCATTTGAGATCTTATAGTGGCTTGTTTGCTGCGGGCTGAATGTTGCTGGAACTGTATCGTTCCCTGCTATCTTTTCAGAATAAACAGTGAGGAGGGGGGTGGGAGAGCGAGCAAAGTGAACACTAAAGGAAATGCCTCCTTAACTAGAGGAGGTAGCTACTGCACTTATGTTTGTACACTGTCGCTCTTCTCTTTCTCAATCTCCCTCACTAACCCAGTTCTGCCAGAGCTGGTATTCACCTCATCGCTCACACTCCTTGTAGCACACTCTCTTTCTCTGTACATTCGTAACTCCTGTAAGCACCATCTAGTAAATGCCTAGGTGTTTCGCATTTGGCTCACATATGGTTTTAGGAAAATACTGATTGATTGAATGTGTTATTGAGTGGAATTTAAAAGGGTTCCCCACATGAGTATGTGCCTTTTTAAACTCATTCTTCAAAGAACATACAATGAAAGGTTCCTTAAGGAACCTGGATGGTTCTTCAACCAACAATTTAGGCACAGTGCTTTTACTGGCAAATCGTACGATCAATAATGACATAAGTCCACACTTCAGAAAGAAAGTAATCTGGTTGCCTTAAAATGTTCAATAAACTTCAAATAAACTTCAAGTTAACATAATGGGAAACACTAATTATTAATTGAAGTTCAATGGATTTGAAATATTTTAAGGCAAACAGGTTATTTTTCAACTTTTCCAGACTACACATTCAAACCTCCCAATGAGAAAAATGTGTTCAACTATAAAAGACTTGAACTGTCTTATCTCAGCTGTCCTACGAACAGTTTTAAATCTGAAGCCACTCCATTCTGTTGACAGCCTAAGTTGCTGTTTGATTGGTTAATAGTCTTGTGGTTTGAAATCATTTCTAGATTGAAAGAGCTTTTGTGGGAAAAGTCTCATTCACTTCCCTGCAGTTTGAGAAACAGCTGTGAAGGAGAGACCTGAAGCTAAACAGGCGTTAGACAATAAAAATCTCTTTATTGTTGTGTATTCTGTTATAATAATTTTATATATTATAACATTGCCTTGCCTTGACCTGATTGACAGGTGCGTTCCAAATGTAGTCTCATTTTACTCTGTTACTGAATCACACACGTCTGTGAGAAAAACTGAAGCCTGGCCCCATGGTGGCGCAGTGAGTAGCACTCCAGGGTTGAGGGTTTGAATCCAGGTCCTGGTCGTGTGTGTGCAGAGTTTGTATGTTCTCATTGTGGTGGACTGGGGCCAGTTGAACTAAAGTAGTTTAGACAGGTCTATGGGTAAGATATGTTTGTTTATAGACCAGTCTAATGCAAGTAAGTCCATTTCACAAAAGTAATTACCATATTAGACTTAAGAAATTAGCCTCCTCTCCCCCCAGGCTAACATAGGTCTAAAGTGCTATGTCATCATGGTAACAGCAGAAAAAGAGCAACAAAAAAAAAAAACAGATGAAGAAATGCTCATAATTTGGGGTTTGCCAAAGAATTTATGGAGAGAGCTGTAAGCAAAGAAAGAATTTTCAGGGATTTTCGTAAACTTCCTTCTCCCGTTGCAGGATTTTACCCTTTGAAAATTTCTTTCTTTGCTTCTTTTTCCCTGACGACAGCAGAATTTACACTGTTAACAGATGTGGTGATCTTTTTCCAAAGGTTTCTTTTTGTTGCTGCATTCTTCACTAAATATCCCAATAAGGGGTTTGAATTCCTCCAAAATACAAAGATTTTCTGAATGGGTGACAGGTGCTCTGTGGTTAGATGTGTCCACCCAGGTTCGCCATTTGTTTTGTTTTGAAAAGAGTCTTAAAATACCCACAATTCTTTGCATCCTAGTACTACTTAAGATAGTCAAGGTCTTAATTACCTTGTACAACAGAATTATTTAGATGTATATGTCAAGTCTTACTATACCCTAAATCTAAGTTATAGTTACAGTCTATCTTTGCTCAGGGTCTCTGGTTTCTCCCACAGACAGGTGTGTCAGGTGAATTGGGAATTCTAAATTGGCCATGAGTGTGAGTGAAAGGTGCGTGCACTCTGCAGATCCCTGCCTTGTGCCCGCTGGCCCTGAGATAGGCTCAAGGTACCCGCAACACTACTGTGGATTAAGCAGTTACAGAAAATGAATGAATATATGTTTGAGCTAGTAAATAATACTAGTTAGTGAAAATGGCTTGAAATCCTTTTAAGTTCACTCTTGTTAACTACAGCATGTTAGAATAAGGTGGTCACAGACTAGCAATAACAAGTCTTTTCTCTTCAGTACTTTGAAATAGAAGTCTTGCTGCATTAGCATCTGTGACTATATTTACAGTCTAATATGATGATTTAGAAAAATATATTATTAAATACAGTGTGCAAAAATGTGTATAAACAAATGGCACTTGAGTGTATATCACTGATATATACTTATTGATGATTGGCCCAAAATTGCTGCAATAATTCAATATATTAATAAAAATTCAAAGAGAAGGGTATTTGCATATGTTTGTATTTTAAGTGATTTATTATCTAAGTTTCATAGGTCAACGATCGGTTCATAGATCAACATCCTAAAATGTATCATTACCATAAATAACACTAATCATTAAATGTACTTTTGGTTGATAGATATTTATTCATTATGATATTTTTGTTATAGATTAATGTTTTTGTCCACTATGCTATTTTTAAAAATAAATAAGTTTATACATTTTTTAAAGAGGGGTTAATATTGGAAATGTTTACTTTTTTTCTTACAGAACTGATTCTTCTGGTGAAAACTATATGTATGTGTTGTATTTGCTTTGTATCATAGTCACACAACAAAAAAAATATATGAATATTTAACTGAAAAGAGCCAAAACCGCAGAAAACAGAAAATATGTTTTACTGTGTTGAGCTCAAAGAGTTAAAATAGCTTGTTTTTTGCTGCTTCTTCTTTTGCCAAAGCCAAAGCACTAGATTGTTTCTAGATCATTTATTCTGTCCCCATTTGAGCAGTCTGTGATTCTTGTATTGGTTGCTAATTTCTATAACTTTTTCTTAATCTGTTCTACACTTGAGGCAGGCTGATATCTACCGGTACTCTCTCTCTCTCTCTCTCTCACACACACACACACACACACACACACACACACACATGTATGCATATATATATAGATATCAGAAAAGTTTATTACTCACCAATGATCTCTTTTTATCTTAGCAAAACTTGAGGCAGCGGTGGCAGTAATACACTGAAAAGTTATCAACCACCATGAAAAGAAGAACAAGAAGAAGCCTGCTGCAGTGTGCCTGCTTTGTTTCTTGTTCTCGTATTTTAGTGTTTTAACCCCTCCCCAACAATTTTCAAGTTATCTCAGTTTATTTAGTATCAGTAAGCTGTGCCCTGTCTAAACATGTGGGCAGAGAGAGTTATTTCAGTGTTTCTTTTGTGTACAAGCCTTTGCACGCTGCTAATGCTAACTGCTAATGCTAACAGTGTTTCTCTCTCTCCCTCTCACACACACACACACACACACACACACACACACACAAATAAGCCAATATTTCCTACCTTGTCCCTGACTTAACTGAGCATCAGCAGAGAGAGCTGTCTTGTTTTTGTGTGCGAGTCTTTGCACGCTGCTAATGCTAACTGTTAGTGCTAACGTTTTTTTAAACAATAGTCTTCTTACCTTTATCTTTATGGGTAATGCATTAAATTGAGTTTAAAATGAAACATATTTTGGGGCATATTTAGGATTTACACCATAAAAATAGGCATTTTCAAGCATTTTTTAAACAAAACACAACAATGCGTTTTTTCAATATACGCTAATAATATAATGTTCTTGGAGCGTAACATAAATTACTGTATATATATATATATATATATATATGTACATGACAGTTCTGAAGTGAACTAAAATAGGCTGAGTAAGGAGGCAGCATCAGACATATGATTGCTACAGTAGCAAACGGAGAAACTCGCAGTGCATCGTGCTGTCTCTGGTGTGGACTGAAGGACCAGATCAGCAGATGTACAGTTAAACAGCTGGGAAATCTCACTAATTGTTGCCAAGGGAATCATGAGCATACAAGACGTCTATGGGAACTGTCTGACATTATCAGTGCTAAGTAAACCAAGAAAATCTTCTTAAATATTGATTTTTTTTTAATTTAATGTCACATATTTAGGATATTTACAGTCCATCCTGTTAGACATACAGAGATGTCAGAGCTGTTGCGCATGAATTACAGACAGCTTTGGCTGGAGCCAGCACTGAGGCCTTGAGCTCCAGCGGACTACTTAACTTCTCACCATTAGAAATAGTCCCTAGAGCAGTAAGTACATAAAACACAGGCCAGTTCTGGACAACAAGTGTTTGTTTGCTTTGGCAGCTCCTGTTGTTTTGGCATGTGAACCTGTCTTTGGCAAACCTAAAAAGAAACTCACTCAAGTTGACTGAGAGGAGACTTGAAACTGGGTATTTTCCTTGGCTGTGGGATCGAGAAGTTGAAAAGTGGTTGTGCATCTGTAGCCTAAAACTACTAACAATTATGGTTTTTTTTATGAAGGAAAAGAAAAGCATTTGAAATTATAGGAGGTTATGTGGGTCATGCAGGTTATAAAATTTATTGCATTTTGCATTATAAGAAGTAAAAAAAAACCATAAATACAGAATGAACGATATGAGAGCTGTCACGGTTCGGCCAATGGCCGGTAGGGGCCACTGTTTTGATTTAGTTTTGGGGCTTTTATTTTGGGATTTTGTTCATGTTTTGTTTCTTGTTTCACGGTTTCACCTGTCTTGTGTTTAGTCTAAGTGATTATGTTTTCTGATTGGTTTCTGTTCGAGTCATGTTTTGTATTTAAGTTCAGTTCATGTGGACCGTGGTTATCGGTCCATCGTCTCACTCTGATTCCTGCTTCCTGTAAATGTATCGGCCATCGAGCCAGGTTTGTTTTCATGTTGTAAATAAAGAGAGCACAGAAATAGATGCCTGCCTGCCTGTGTATGATCCGTGAGGTAAATCAAGAGCCAAGGAAAACGTGCATTAATGAGTTCTGTGTTTTGGCTGCTATTTAGGATGAGCTAATGAGCCCTTGATATGAAATTTACAGAAATATAATTTTAGGTTATGCAGACTAGTGAATGCTACTTCATGAATAAAAAAAGCAAAAGGGCAGTCAGACAAGATCATAAGACAAGATATTTCAACTGCAAAGTTTGTATTTAGTGACATTTTGTTAGACTGGGTGGAGGGAAGGACGCAGAAACAGGAAAGTCATAATGCTTAGCAGAGTTTAATAGTGTTCAAATCACACAAAATGCAAACATGAAGACCTTCATTTCCGGAAGGCAACTCTGGCGAAATCTAGTCTTTGGCTTTTCTTGAGGGGTGACGTGCACCAAAACTGTAGTAGAACTGACGCTGGTAAGCGTTCTAGCCCTCATGTGGCTTGCCTGCTTCAGTCTGCAAAACACAACAGCTATTAGTCCTTTCTTGTCGTCACAATGGTACTCACCACGTCGCAGCAGATGTGTTTTTGTTATTCAACATCTAGCATTAATTGTTCTTAGCATTAACAGTATTTACAATGAATGGGTTATTATTTTGTTGAATTATGATATCAATTACCAAGGAACTCAATTTGGTCTAGCTTGTTAACTTAATGGATAAGATGACAAATGCTTTCAGTCTATGTGTTGTAATGGATAAGGTGGTTGAAACAAAGCATCAAGAATAATCCTATAAATCTATGGTACCCTTCACTTTTTAGACCACACTTAAGTCCCAACTAATAATAATCGCAGGTGTGTTGCATTCAAGCAAAAACATTTCTGGTTTACTGTGATATAAATGGACAGGGCACAGTTCAGCGGTAATAAAGCTTGGCCGGATGTCATGGAGGTAACCATGTACACCACGCAGAGAGAAACTCCTCCTCAGACTTTTACAGCTGTCTTTTCATCAGGAGGACCGCTAGCAATCATGTCAGTGTTTGGAGATGTCAAGAGCTTTAATACAGCTATTCTCTGGCCTCATATTTCAAAGCCCTCATCCAGTCCAGATGTTTGGTGCTCATAAAAAAGGAGGAGGGTGGAAGGGAATGAACAATGTTGGTTAGTAATGAATGGCATCTCCCTCTTGTCCGACCTACTCAGAACTCTTTGCGTTGTCTTTGACACCTGCACTGCTATAAAACAAGACAGAATGAACATCTAACTACTCAGAGGATCACAAACCATGCTTCACTTTTGCCGGTATGTTTCACTAACCCAACTCAAACAATCTCATCTACGTGCTGTTTATCAAGCTAAATACTAGCCGTATGCTGAAAATACTCTATATATTGATGTGTAATTACCACACAAGATTAAACCTGTCCACTTCAAACTACACTGAATGCAGCCTCTTAAGCCAGACCAGACAAGTTTTAATAACTGACACCGCCAATAGGACAGTTTGACTGGCTTGAAAAATTACATTTATATTTACATTTACGGCATTTAGCACATTTGTGGCAGAGCGACATGCTCAAACATTCCACATCTGTTTCTTAAACCTGTAAAGTTAGACTTAAATCAACGTCCACTATTCAACCAAGTTACTGCACACTCTGTACACCTAAACCAAGATTGTTTTTTTTTTTTAATAAGCAGGTGAAATGAGAGACGTACTTAGTCACCCAGATGCTCCATAAAGAGGTGGGTCTTCAGGCAACGATTGAAGACAGCAAGGGACTCCACAGATCTGATTGGAAGAGGGAGTTTGTTCCACCACCGGGGGGCCAAGACTGAAGAGTCTTGATGCATGGCTCCCTCTTCTTTTGTGATAAATAGCTTGCGAGGGTTAGATTCTTCAAATTTCTTTCTGAAGAAGGAAGACTTAGCAGAAGTTAAATGCAAAATTAGAGACAGCACTAAGAGATAAGGTCACCTTTCTTGAGCGTTTTCTTCCATCTTCTTTCGGCTGCTGTCAGTTCCATCCGGTTACTTTGAAGGACCTCAGACAGTCAGTGCCAGTGGAGAGACAGAGACAGAGTCGGTTAAATGAGCTGTGCTGAGATGAACGAAGGTCATGGGTAGTGGATTTAATAGAAGAGTTTGGTAGATAAAAGGCTGATAGTGGATAGAGGTTTGAAGAGGGAATTTAAAAGATAGAAGATAGAAGAGTAGACAGTATGTTGAAGATGGGAAGTGATCTGATGAGAGTGTTGCTTTGTGAGTTGGCGGTGACGTACTGAGGGACAGGCCAAAAGGAGAAAGGAGCATAGCGAGTCCGTAGGTCTTCATCTTGTCGCTTGGGAGATTGGAGTGGCCAAGGAGGATGAGAGGTGATTCATCATCTGGAAATGAACTCAGAAGGATGTCCAGTTCATCGTTACCTAGAGGACCATGATATGGAGTTTAGTCAGGTGTGTTACAGTTGTTCAAAGGAATGTTACAGGAATTCAAAGCATGAAATGTTGAGTTTGGAAAGACTGAAAGGCATGAAACACCATCTACTCAAGAAAAGCAAACCTAACCAGAGAATGTTTATGCTTTTAAGCTGATCTCTAGACTATCCTCCTGCCTGTACACTGCTGTTTTTCCCCACTGCTGTACTTAAGACATAGTCTTTAACTTCTCAACAGTGCAGCCTAGTGGATTTATTGGTCGTCTAGTCTATGCAACTTATTGGTTTACCAGGATCTTTAGGTTTTTAGGAAGAGTGACATAATGTAACATATTTTGATTCCTGAATTTGGGCACAGTTAAACAGTTGCACAGTATACAATTCATGTTAAAATGCTGTTTGATCTCAGAACAAAAGGTTTTATACAGGGGGATAAAAATCTTTCAGTTAACAAATGCCATTGGCCTGTTTGTCATAACATTCTGACAAAATGGCACTTTCAAAAAAACAGTAGAAACTGAACTTCTACACTTTTGTTTTTTCAGAAGAAGTTGTTTCAGCCATTACAAGGATAGGTTTCAGTGCCAGTCGGAAATTGCAATCTGTTAATCTTAAGCACATTTAAAGGTTAGTGTGTTCACTAAATTACCAGGCAGCTTTATTGGGTTTGACCATCTCTATGCTACAATACGCCATATAATATGATCCTTATTTGATATTATCAAATTCAGTGGAACCCATTCAAGCATGTAATCATAATATAGTGGGGCAATATTTTAAACTCCTGAACACTTTTGTAGGCCTATGCGATGGTCATCTGCACTCAAAATCAAAAATCCACGCATTTACTACTTCTATGCAAGAGCTTTTTTGTTCAGTTATAGGAAGTGTAGTCCCTTCTCCAATCTACTACTTATCTTAAAAGTGACTCCCTGCAATTAAATCAAATTTGGGCCAACTGGAATAAAATGTGCATGAATACAGTGATATTCCTGTATGGGTCAATATAACAGAGTGACAAATGCCACACTGAGAAAAAGCAAATCAAAGTCAGTGAACACATTTTATGAAGCAGATGTGCTGTTGCATAAACACAAAAATGCCTTTTTTGGGGCAATGTCTGATGTAATTTATTATTTTGAATGCTAAGCCAAGGGATTGTGTAAATAGTAAATGTCTTCCAAAGTCCATCTTGACAGATTTTTTTTTTCAATGCTGCATTTATGGCACAGTTATGAACATTGTTGTCAAATGTCAAAAGAGTTTAAGGATAGAAATACATGCACACCCATGTATTTCACAAACCAGTCCAAACTTTAGCAGCCACAACATCATCTGGTAACCTTCTGAGTCAAAGCAATCTTAGGTCCTGGGTTTTGTAAAATTCCAGTCTCACTCCTCACAGTGATAAACTAATTCCACTGACTTGGCCAGCGTTTCACACTGACCTTAAGTTTCTCACCGTGCCCAGAACTGAATGAAAATGATTAAATTCACTAATTACTTGGCTATTAAATCCAAGCTTTCCTTTTTGGTAAGTGCACTTTTTGCAGCATCAGTGTGATTAACTAGACTGACATGTATCATTTAAAATAAAACAAATGTTTTTCAAGAATTAGTTATTATAGCCATAGCTATTTTTAAAGCAGTTGAGTCAAAAGCAGCTGTGTCTTTGACAGAACAACAGTGAGTCACACTAGCAATCATAGCAGGCAAAGTTATAAAGGATTCCTTCCTTGTTTAAACAGTTCCTGGTCTACACTTTTAAAAGTAAAGGGGTCAGAAAGCATTCTTTGGAGTCATGTCATAAAAGAACTGCTTTTTGTTCCCTTAAGAATCTTTCAATGCAAGGTTCTTTGAAAGACTCAGTTAAAACCACTCAACTGAAAGGATATTTTTTGTGGGGATGTTGTGTTAGAGTCAGCGATTGGGTTTACATTGGGGCTATAAGGAAAACACAGAGAAGTAAACATCAACTAATAGTGTAGCAGCAAGCACATACACAAATACTCAGTGCTGTATTTTTTTTTACAGTGCATAACATAACTTCTAACACATTTTTGCATATACTGACATTTTTCAAAGCATTTGGTTGTTTTATTTTGTACAAGTTACTTGAGTTACATATCTATAGTATTAATACCCAACAAGTACAGCCCTTTGGTGTTACTTGTGCAAACCCACTCTTAAGAAGAATTCATTTCCTACATATTATTCCATTAGGAGTCCGTCTGTAGATTAAGAGCTCAACATCCAAAAACTGGAAACTCTTATAAGAGTTTTTTCCCAAGCTAGAGGGGTTGTTTTATGTAGCCCCAGGGCTTTAGCTAAAACTGATGGCCGTAGCAGGCGACCAGGTGGATGGGAGCTCTGAACAACAGGGGTCATGATATTGCATAACTGACCTACAGAGGGCTCTGAAGGAAACCGCATTAAAGGAAGCAGCAGGGTCTCCTGAGTGTACAGTACAGGAAGTGCAAATATTAAGCACTGATGTTACCATGTCCTTTAACTTCACATGTCCAGGCACAATCTGCCATCAAACAAGTACATTATATGAGATAGATGATCCCCATCGATCAGAATCAGAAAGCTTCATTGATCCTGGAGGAAATTGCTTATGTTATGACAGCAAAAACCACAGAGACTAGAACGATATAAACTATAACGTCTAAATAAATCCAATAAAATAATCTGTAGAAAAAACTCACTAATGCTGAAAACACACTATGCCGTAAACACAATGTTAGGTATAAATACTATAGATAAGTAACTCACAGTTTAGTGAATTCTAACAACACAGATAGTAGTTAGGAGTATGTTATTTTACTTAGTATATATCTGTAGTATATAAGTAATATTGACACAAGTAGTAATATTTAACCCGGTAAAATTATTGCACATACTAAGATGTGCACATTTCACATGATGACATAATTCAGCACCCATGTAGAGAATTTCCCATGATATTGCATGTGGTAAGACCAGGCTTATACACCCATAAACCGGCCATACATGTTATAATGCATTTGTCCTTTTTAGATGTCAACTGGAACCCCATGATTCTGTTTGATTCCCTTAATCACACAGGTACACAAAATCCACAGTCGAGATGTTAAACGATTTGAACTGGAGCTCGTTGCTACCCCCTACTGCTCATGAAGGATAACAGAAACAATTTATTTTCACAGATGTGCTCAATCCTGGTCCTGGAGATTTCCACCCTGGAGAGTCAAGATCCAAAACTCTTGGCTCTAATATGCAGATGCTTTCGAAGGCCTTTGCTTCCGACATCAGATTGGTTAGATTAAGTTTGGAAAATACTTCAGATCTCTGGGATTAAGGAATGATAATGATGTTCCTTTAATAATGTGCCTTTTTCTAGCATCAGTGTTTAGAATTCATGTACATTAAAATCATTGCGCTGAGGAACATTAAGCATATTAATAAGGTGTTACCTTATTAGTAAGGCAAGTGACCTAAATTAGTGAAGTGTTACCAAAGTGCAACTGAAAATGTGAAACATGAGCTGAGGATTTGATACCTGACCAAGTTTTCCTTAAAAAGCAGGAAACTTACTGGTCCCTGTGCTTTTCTCTATGGCAGTGGTTCTGAACCCTGCTCTGGATATTTTAGAGTTTTGCAAAGAAAACACTAATCTGTGCAGGACTGCGGCGTCAGTACGGCTACTGCTGTATCGAAAAGATATGGCAAGCAATTAGAGAAAGGTCTTAAACTGCACAAAGATAATGCTGACAAGCCAGCTTCTACTTTTTAATTATATAACAACATGGTTTTATAGAGATTATGATACATATACATGTAGTAATAATAATTCCAATAAAAATAATACTGCTATAAATATTATAATACTATAATAAAAGCTGTGGAACATGTTGGAAGACCTAAATACGTTTTAATTAACAGAATACAAGATTTAACTTAGAGAATACTCTGATAATAACAAAACCTACATACAGGCCTGTAATCACCACAGGCGAAATTTTTTTAAACATTTACTGTGTATTGTAGAATCATTCTATAATGGCTCTCCTGAATAATGTCTCTTAGACTACCAACTTGCTTTATTCTGGTTTCCTTGCTGGTGAGGTACAAGAAGATAAACTTGCACCACTGTGGTCTGACACAGGACATGTTTGTTAAACGTCTCTTTGATGAGATATAATGATGTTTTGAAGCCTTACCATGATTTACAAGGTCCCACTAGAGGGAAGCATAGTCACACAAGAGTGTGTCATTTAATGACCGCTGCGCACCTTCTCTCAATGAGCTATTTCTCTGTGGACATGCTTTTTATGCACTCTAAAAAAAAATGTTCAAGCTTTAACCTAAACCCCAAGGGTCTGGATCCACAGCTCAGTTACTTCCTCTAATAACTACATAACTTACAAATTAGTTTTACACTAGTGACTAAATTCATAAGATGCAGAGAATAAATAAGTCTTTAGATTAATAGCTAAATAAACAGCCTTGTGTTTTTCAAGGGATGAAAAGAAAAATATCCATGGCTATCAGATAACAACTGTTTGCATAATTTGTACATTTTTAACATATTTTAGCTGAGAACTCACTGAATGCTTGTGTTTAAAGGGGAGTTACACCAATTCTATTTACATTTTCAGCATAATTCACTAACAGAGATGTAAATCACATAAGGTTGTAATTGAAATTCAAAAGAAAGAAGTATTGACTTTCTATACAATGGTGAAGGAAGCTGTTAATGGTGCCTTCAAATGTAGCCATTTTGTCCAGTACTCTAAAATGCCCAGTACAAAAAGTTGTACTCTCTGCTATAAAAAAATTAAATACACATTCAAGATCAGGATCTTTGTTAAAAAT
>JBBPDH010000001.1:29421967-29435396 GCA_037974565.1 Clupeocharax schoutedeni
AATTAGTCGTTTAGATTAATTGACTAATCGAAAAATTAGTCGAAAGATTAATCATTAGAAAATTAGTCGTTAGTGGCAGCACTATTTGTTATTAATGTATAGATTACAATCAATTTTTGTTGCAGAATGGGATCAGAATAATTTTTTCCCTTCCTGAATCCCATCCAGCCTGATATCGGTCTAATTCTGATACCTAATTTTTAGGGGTGTGTGTAATGTGTACAGACCCTATCCCCTTTCTGACTGGTTGTAATGAGGTGTAGTGGTAAAAAGAAGGCCTATCACAAGAAACTCCACAGAAAAATATCTTCTGTCTATGCAATACCATTCATAGGGTGACACATGGCTTCACTGGTGTAAAATACTGGCACGTTCAGAGTACCCCAAAGGGCCACATAATTGTGAGAAAACAATTGTCATTTAAATGAGGAATATTCTATTAATTAAGGTCCAGCCCTGTTATTTTCAATCAGAAGACCAAATTTTACCATTTTTGCCCACAAGCGTTTGAATGCTGGGCATAATATTCCTAACTGTCAGTTGTGGTTGTGTTATCGCGAGTATGGGTGGATTGAGTTACTTTTTGGTTGCTTAGGATTGATCTACAGGCATTCCATGTGATTTATTGCTTAATTGTCAATGCTGAGGATAATATATTCATATTCTATGATTATTTTATAAATGATGCATCATTTATGCTATAAATGCACTTGTCATTTGAATCTTTCTGCCCTGCTGCCCTCATGTGGTCATTGAACATAAATGCCAGCATCAACTGAGGGAGTGTGGAGTGGTGTGAAACATGGCTTCATGACTGCAGGCCTACTTACACTGATTACTGTCCCAGTAACTTACGGACGGAGGAGTGCAGTCACATTCGGACACAGGCACTTAGTCACTCAGCCTGTCTGACACTTTGATGGGCAGGCTATAATAAATGCAAGAGGGAGGTAATGTATGAACCATTAGGAATTGGACATTTTTAATGCTAATACTACTCTAATAGTTTATTCATACTGAGTATTTTATCATAGTTTTAATGGTTGTATTCCTTTTAATACTGAAAAGTACAATGTCTAAGTATAGTTAAGTATACAACATGTTAAAATGATAAAACAGTGTTTAATGTTTTATGATGATTTAATTTATTAAAATAGATTAGAAATATATTTTAGCTACTGTATGTGGGTTTGTTGCGTATGTGTGTATGTGGGTTTGAGTGTCAGAGGTGCAGGAGTAACACTGTGCCTTGCCCACTAGATGGCACCCTCTTCTTTTTTTAGTAAAGTGGACCCTTACAGTCATGCGTGAACACACGACAGCACATGATGAGAACTTCTTTCTCTGTATTTAACCTAGTGAAGCTGTGGGCCGCCACCAATGGGGGCAACCTGGGGAGCAGTGTGTAGGGACAGTACCTTGGTCAAGGGTACCTCAGTGGTGTCAACTTCTGATAGGCAGCTCCCTAACCAGCAGCCACCAGCTGGTGTATTTCATTAAACCATGTTTAAAAATGTAATGTGCTTTAGTTAACCATTTTTTTTTCTTTTAGTAATTGGTGAAAAAGACCAGTGTTTCTGGACAACAAGAGAAAATGTTGTTTCCTGGCTATTGATGGGTGGTGAGACTGTGGTAACAAGACACCCCTATATCTATGCAAATCACTCATTACATCCACATGTGTGGGTCTTTTATGAGGTCTTGGATATGAAGTGTGCAGAACACTTTCAGTGTGTGGGCGTTGTTCTCTCCATCTTTCTCTCTCGTTTCCCAGAGCGCTGCTTAATAGAGATGTATAACAGACAGGGCACAGGGTGTAGACAATAGTGGACGAACATGCCACTGATCTAAATGACAAAGGCTGTGAATGGGCCGACGACAGCAGCGCATCAGGGAAGAACGCCAGGGCCTGGCTGTTGCCATGGAGGGGGAATGGGGGGACTTTACTGGAACCATAGACCATGACGTGACATCAGGTCTCTGTAGGCAACATGAAGGTGAGAGTGTTTCCAGTAGGACTATATACTTTAATCACTGTTGTTACATTGATCTTCCCAGTACCCCAGAAGTGTCCAAAATGAAAATGTTTCATCCAGCACTGTTTGCTTTCTAACCAATTCTAATCGAAGGTTAGGTTGTTTGGATGAATCAAGTCATTCAAATTATCTAATAAACATATACACCATATGAACAAAAATATTGGGACACATATGTTTTTTAGGGTTTGGGCTAGGCCCATTACTTCCAATGAAGGGAAATCTTAATGCTTCAGCATAACACAACAGTTTGTGCAACACCATGCTTCCAGCTTTGTGGACACAGTTTGGAAGAACCTTTTCTATTCCAACATGACTGTGCCCCAAGCACAGCTTAATAAAGACATGTTTGGAACTCGACTGGCCCACACGGAACCCTGACCTCAACCCCATCCAACACTTATGGGATGAACTATAATGAAAATCGTGAGCAACTCCAAGTCTATGTATTTGAATGCAATGGCGTTAAATTCCATACATTTGTCCATATGGTGTACACTGATTATCCATTACAATTAAATCAAAATCAATATTGTGTGGGTCTACCTTGGGCCACCAAAAATAGTTCTGATCCTTAGAGGCCTGGGCTCCACAGTACTTTTGATGGTATGCTAAGTGGGGCTTTCAAGAATAAGACTGTTTCGTCCAGCACATCCCACAAATGCTCAGATGGTTGGATAGAGATCATTGGAATTTGGAGTCAAGACACCTGCTTGAACTCCTTGTCATATTCCTCAATCCACTGCAGTACAATGTTTGCCCTGTGTTGAACTACTGCCTTTATTATCCTTTGAAAGGTTCCCCTTCCATAAATAGAACAATTAGCTCTATCTGGGAATATTTTACCTTCCCAAAATACCTGTCACAACATTTATCTGTTGTTTATCAGCTCTGATGCTTGTGAATTGTGCAGGCTTAGTGTAAATAACCTTTCACTCACACCCCATCTTATAATACCCTATGCTTTTACACACTTTTATCGATTTAGGTGGATTAAGTGATTGTTTTCTTCCGGATGACTTATAAAGGGCATTGAGATATTCAGAGAGCATGTCCCTGGTGAGGCAATAACCACAGTTAATAAAAAGCCTGCTGTAACTGCCACACACTGTCACACACACATGGTGTGTATAACGTCTTGAAATAGATCAAAAGAAAATTTAAATAATGAAAATGTGAAATAACAATGGCCTTTACATCCTAAATGATTTCACCTCAGTGTCTCCAGCCTTTGTGTGGATTTGTAGAACTCCATCAGCAGCTCTTCTTATTTAATCTAAGCATTGACTGAGGTGATCAAGGTATCTGCAGTATTTGATGAGAGCTACAGTGTAATACTGGGCTTCCACGAGAATGGGTCTAGGAGTGAGCAAACACACAGACATACACAAAAACACAGTTAACGGGATCAATACTGTTTGTATATATTCTAATATTGCTGCTCAGCTAAATGAGTTTAAATATAATTTTCTCAGGTGTCTGTATATGACAGTAGATTTGATGGTGCTTTTGATGTACATATAGTCTGCTTGCAGCTTGTGTGGTAATGAGCTAATGAGTGTTTCAGTGTGTGGTTAGAACACAGATATTAAAGTTGTGAAACAGTAGAGTAAACTAGACTTTATGCGTATTCAGGATTTTTGTGTACGTGTATAAAAGGAGGTAAACTGGGCATGCTCAGTGTGTCTCCCATGCAGTAGTGGGTGGGGGTGTAATAATACATGATGGAAATTGTGATTGCAATTGCAAAACCAAAGGTTATAACTTATTTAACCCTCACCAGCACATTCAGTGGCGTACAACACTCTTTAAGCTCTACTCGTCCTGTCTTGGTTTTATTAAATATAGAATTGGATACAGCTGTTGACCTTCATTCAAAATATCAAGAGAACACTGAATTGTCAAATCAGTGTCAGGAATCAGTTTGAGTGTATTTTTACACCTCTAGTGGTACAATGGCTGTCGTAATAAACTGCCTGGCACAACATAATCACAACTTTACTACTCTCTCAACGTGCATTTGGCACACACTGGCTGAGCTGTCGCCCTTTCTGTTCAAAACAAGCCAAAATCTGACAGCGACGTGTTTGTAGAACATGTGTCCCGTGCTCGTGCTGTCTTGCTATCACAGCTGAGGTGAGAGCTGACCCATTTCAGAGAGGAAGACCTTTCTGCTTTGTGTCTTATTCTAGGGTGCTACTGTGCAAGACAGACTTTAAGGGGGAATTAATGCTCACAGAATAAATTATGTTTATGCTCAAGCATATGTCAGTAATGTCTCATTCCATGGCTTTGAAGTCTGAAGGGAGACAGGAGCAGCTGTAGTAGTGTGCTAGAGGAGGAGTGTGTGGGCGTTTGGAGAATCAAGTGTATGGCTGGCGGAAAAAAAACGTATGTGAGGCCTGGTAAAGGCAAACCCATGAAGACCGCAGACTGGAGGGCGGCCCTCCTTGTAACTTAACTCTCTTGGACTGTCCTGATCGGTGTTCAGGCCATTATCGGACCACAGACTTCAGGGGACTTCCCATCTGGGCCCACTGACCTTCTTCAAATCAGTAAATGAACCGTCTGCACAGACATCCTATCTACATTACCCTTCAGTTTAAATCAAGCCATCAGTAACAGCAAGGTACTCAGCGACACAGCTTCCCGATTAATTAGCTTGATGTTCAACAAGATGATTGGACCAAAAGGTCAAATTTACAGTTTACATTTTGGTCCAAATGCAGTAAGACAGTCGAGACATGTCTGGTGTCTGAATTTTGTCTCTGTAGCTATGCCTTAGAGGCTGTTGTACCAGGCTAACATTGAGCAAAAAGCAAACTTAAATCATCATTCACATCGTCTCAAATCGTATCAAGATATTAGAGACCTCAGATAGACTACCTTAAAAGGTTTCTAACTCCCTGTTATCTTGAAAAAATGACCAAAAACAGGCAAAAGCTACTACTTTGGTTTACAGAAATAACTTTTTTTAAATATACCATTATGTCAAACATTGTCATAAACCACACAGTCAAGTCTACATCGCTTTTTAGGCTGCAGAGCAATTTGGATTAGTTTTTTTTTTAATTAGATTTTTAGACCTTAGTGTCCGATTTGAAGACTGTAATGGCAATTTCTTGCATATTCATATTGGTTGCCATAGTGACAACACATTACAAACCAGTTGTATTCATGATCTTAGATTTTTATGCGCACAGTTACTTAATGACTATAAGCAGCAGGATGATCAAGCAATGGTAAGTAAAGCATGCAAGTGAAAATACATTATCTCAGTGTGTTAGAAGCATTAGCTTTCTGTGTTGCAATAACTTTGTCTCAGATTCTGATATCAGATTTAATCCAGTTTGACTGGTTAGATTAGAAAAAGTCCAATTTCAGATTTCAATCTATTCTAATTAAAACAAACATGCTGCAAAATCAGGTCGGCGCTGTCTGTCTAAACAAGGCACTTCAGCCTGGCCTGAACAATTTGGGCAGAATATCTAATTGCAATTAAATTGTAACTATTATGCAAAAAAATAATTGTTTAAAAAGATCAGTTGTTTAAAAAGAACAGTGCACCCAGTTTGCTTCAGGCTTGAACACTTAGTTCAACATGAGTGTTAGTTAATCATGGCTTTTTGACTGCATAGTGTGTTTGATTGCTTCTCATTGGTCTTACTCTCTGACTAACTACAGGCAATTTACAACTTCCATTACTGGTTATTGGACTGAATGTCCAGACTTGAAGCCTGCACAGACAACACTGTTGATAATATAAAATTAATAAATAAAAGCTCTTTTTATTTTAAAACAATGGTATTGTTATTTAAAAACGATTTATTGTTTAGTCCTACAGGCCCTAACCTTCTAAACCTTCTAATGGGTGCTTCCACTGCTTCTTAGCCTTGAAGCTCTAGTTCAGACCCAAAGCTGCAAACACTGGACAGCGTGTGGCGAAATGTGTGGTAAGAAGAAAGCTGTGTATGTTTTATTTTAGGCTGGACCTTTACTTTAAAAGTGCACAGGAGGTGGACTAAACATGAAGTTCTCAAACTTTGGTAATTTAGCTTAGCAGCCATGTGTGACCACTTTACAGAGTGAGGCAGATCTGCCTACTGAAATGACCTGAGAACTGTGGGAAGACATTTAATTAACAAGAGAAGTTTATGTTGCTTTAGCTGCAGCAGATTCTCAAGTTTGAGTAGAAAGATCCAATGCGGCTGGATTTCACACATTTAAATATTCCCAGTTGTGCGCATGTGAAAGAAATCCAAGCAAAAACTTTGGCGGCTGTAACATCCCCACCACCCAGATTTTGAAGATTTCCACCTACAAATGTCAGCTCGACAGCAGTAGCTCAGATGTCCAGTGCTGTACATCTGCCTTGAGGGTAAAGCGGGCCACCCCGCCCGAGCCAATCTGAGAGGGAGCATGATAGTAGTGGGGAAGGTGGAGGAGGAGTCCCTGTGGACACGTGTTTGGTGAACAGGGTACTGCAGTGGCTCAGGCATGAGGACAAGACCTCGATCAGACGTTACGCTGGAGAGCTTTTGAGTAGAGGACAAGAGCTGCCATAGGGTGATTGGGGAAAGAGAGAGACAGAAAAAAAGAGCTTTGTTTCTTGTTTAAACTTTCAGATCACCTGTGCCATCCTTTACTGGACCAAGAGATGGTGTGGGCGAGAGAGACAGAGTGAGGTAGAGGGGGTTTAGGGGCTAACACAGCATAATTAGCCTGAGCTGCTTGGTTACCTTCCAAACAAAGCAGAGGATCCTCTTAGCGTGCAGGGAGGCGGGGAGAGAGAGAGAGAGAGAGAGAGAAAGAAAGAAGAGAGAGAGAGAGAGAGAGAGAGATGAAGAGAGAATGATTGCACACTTTCACACACACTTGAAGCCCAGTCTCCCTAGGAGATGCAGGATAACAGTATGACAGTGCAACTGCAACACTAGTATATGCAGAGAGAAGAGAGAGAGAGAGAGAAAGACAGAGAAAGCAAGGTGGAAGTGATTTGACAGTTGGAAGAGGAGACAGCACAGTGGGAATAAGTGAAAAATAGGAAAATACAGAAGAAAGAAAACGAGAGGGGGAGAAAAAGAGTGGGAGTCGCAGCAGAGATGTATGTGGGGATGAAGAGTATCTGTCAGAAGAGTTGAGCTGTGCAGCTCCCACACACACACACACACACACACACACACACACACACACACAGGCGGTACAGGGGCGGACGGGAGGATGAAGAAACATTCCGCTAGAGTGGCTCCTCTCAGCTCTTACAGCACACAGGTCCTCACCTGCCCCATCTCTGAAGGTAAACAGTATTATGTGTGAGTACATGCATGTTCTATAGAGCTCACGACAGGGTCGAGAGAGTTGGAGAGAGCATGAGAGAGATAGATCTGTCATCAAAGGCAATGTGATATATATATAATATTCTGCAGGCACGTGCTTTAGCATGTGTGTGTGTTTTGTCTTTTTCCTGTGTGCAGGTTTGAGTGTTGATTCAGCGGTTTGATATTTTAGTGCAATATTTTATTACAGCACTGAATTTTACTATGCTGACACATACTTAGAGTTAAGCTACCGTTTGGATTGAGACTTGGTAAAGGCAGTAGAAAGTGACTAGGATATTTTCAGAGCTAAGGAACAATCCAGACTTCAGTATAAGGAACAATCCAGACTTCAGTATAAGGATGCTTCATTAATAAATAGGTGATGTTTGATGTAAAGCTTAAGTGAAAGCATATTTGGCTCCTCTTAATGAAATACGACTAAGCTGTGGTGCTGGTGGGGGCCTAGTGGGAAGAATACTTGCCTCTGGACCAAGACAGCAAGGGTTTGAATCCTACTTTAAGCACACCACCACTGGGTTCCTGAGCAAGACCCTTAACACAAGTTGCTCCAGGGAGACTGTCCCCTGTAGTTAGGGAATGGAAGCGTCTGGTTAGGGGATAAAAGCGTTTGGTATATGCTGTAAATCTAAGCTGTAAGTGAATCCTGCGTCTTGTACATGTGCTGCTAGCACATTTGTTATTCTAGCATCCACATTTGTTTATTTTTACTCAATTAGGATTGACTTGGATGTTGGGTGCTTTGTAAATATATACCATATGTAAGGATCTGGGTGGTCTCTTGGGAATAATTAGGAGAAGATTGATCTTTAGTGAAATAATTACTGTATTAATGAATGCAATTCATAATAGGGTAACTGTTAAATAATAAAGGCCATATAGTTCAAATGGTCATTACAGAAGTGTGGAAGCCAGTGGTTGCTTGTCTGTATTACACATATACCAACTCTGCACATCTTCGAAACATCGTTTACACTTGTGAAGCTGATCCATATTTCAAGACTGTTTGGTTTTGGGGGGAATACAGAATTGATGCAGTTTACAGTTTTTGTTGCTCTACAGCTCTAATAGTAAAGTCAATGGCTGATTTGGCTTGTAGTGCCCCCATATGCTCATGTATGTTTGCACAATATATCATTCCTTAATTGTTATCGCAATATTGCCATTGAAATATGGATATGACAGAAATCTACAATAAAAGTACATAATGCTGGCCAATTTTTAACCATGCCACATTATTGACTCCTCATTACGTCTTTGATATTAGCAGGCATACTGCAATTAGAATATATAGTAATGTAATTGTAAAACTAGTGTTTTGCATCTTACAGCCGTCGTGTTTTTAGTGAATAGAATTATTTTAGTTGACACTGTTTAATAGCTTAGATGTAAGCACCAGATCAGTTTAGATGCAGCACAACAGCTTTAGAAATCTATTAAGTTAGACGATAGGCTTTGCAAGTGCTAGTTTAATAGCTAAGCTAATTACTAGGGGTTCCGAGATTTTATGGATATGGATAGAAAATAATTTGTTTTGATGTTTCATAACTGATGAAGTATAACTTTGCTGCCTTGCAAGCCGGCAAGTGGGGTTTAATTCCTCTTCTGGGCGACTTCACACTAATGAGAGTCCTTGGGCTCAGACTCTTTACACTATAATCGCCTACAGCTGTGATATGCACAAACTGTAAGTTGTTTTGGATAAAACCAGTCAAATGCTGTAAATGTATGATATACCTGTTGGTTCAGTAAATCCAAAGTTTCTCTCATTCTTTGTAACAGAAGAATGCAAGATGAGTCAGAACTGATTGAATGGACCATCCATCACCATCAGTATAGATATGTGTTGCCCTAATGGACTTGCATTAGATGTCTTGGCCAGGACAGTACTGGAGTAAGCTGAGATTATGAAAGCCATGTTGTACCTGCTGCACTTCACGTAGTTACATTTCTATGTGTTAATTTGCCTTAATGTGATTCTTTAAAAAGGTTGTATAAGAGAGACTCATGTGGGTGCACATGATCTCCCTTCTCAGTGTGAAATGTGTCAATATCTTCGTATGAACATCGTCATTACTGTTAGTTCAGACGCAGCTGTAATACAGATCATTCTCATAATTGGAAATTGGTGCAGATTGGAAGAACTACAGTGTCTGATACCTGGAAGACAAAACTGTGTAAAATGGGGAAACTGATGTATCTGCTTTTGTTTTAAAATGGAATTGAATAATTTTGCACTACACTGGGCAGGACATACACTGAGACAGTCATCCATTTACATTAATCATCCATTCAAGTGAATCAGTCATAAGAAATTGCTGATTTTAGGTTATTTTTTTTTATTGTAGTCCATGCTGGCACTCAATACTCTTTTTCATGAGATATTTAATAAAACTGATATAATATAGAATGAAACCAAGGCCACTTTCAAAGCCACTGTATAAAAACTCCAGCTACGTTAACCATAGCCTACTGCAGGAAAGGGAACTTAACCATATTTGACACAGCTTGCTGTTTTGTGTGGGATATTTTGGAGAGTTTTCAGCCTTCTGATATATATTTAATGTCCACAATTGATTGGCTTGATTGACTACTGCAGTGCTACTAAAATGTTGACTACTTACTACTATGTAATTTAGAGGATCCAGTAACAGTCAGAAAAAATGTTCCACCATTGGAAGATTTTGGGAAAATAGGTTCCCAATCAAGCACAAATACACATATATCTTTGAGCATATCTAATTCAACTTTAATTAACAGCCTCCTCTTTGGCTGGCTCAGAGTGTAGATTACGAAAAACACAAAAAAGTTTAGAATGAGTCACCAATGATTTAGAACACTTTGTTGGACAAAAATATTGTTCAGGAATCAGTATTTAAGTAAAGATATTTTATAAATACCCTGCCATAACGATCAAATCTACACCTTTCACAGCTTTTATTTGCAGTTTTTCTTTTTACTCTACTAGTAAAAGAAAGCTGTAAGTATGAAGCTATTAATTAAATGCTAAAGTTAATGTGAGCTCACATTCAAAGCACGTGAAGGGGAAGCAAGGCAGTTAAGTTATATTGTTATCTACCTGTTATTTTGACTTGTAGTTAAGGAATCAGATGTTTTTAGGAGACCAAGCATAACATAAAATAATGGTATTTAACAGATACCAGACACATGAACTTGGAAACTTTATAATATTGTTATCAAATTCATGTAGTAGAAATAAGCAGTTGGCGTCTCCGGAAAGTAGTCGACAAGTTGTGTGATTTTTTCCTCTGTGCGCCCGCTTGTGTACACAATGCAATCTCTGCCTCTGATTGGCTCACGCTAACATGCATCCCTTGACTTAACCAATTATTACCAGTCCCTTCACAAAAAGGGCACGAGGGAAATCTAAACACGACAAGAAACATGGCAGCAGGGAACACAAACACACATCACATGTTTGTAGGTACTTCACTCTAGACCACACAAACAGCACAGTGACCTGCACAACCTGCAAGTCGGTGTTAAAGTACAATAAATGTACGAGCGTTCTGCATGGCATCTGAAATGGCATTCACAAGCTAACATGGCTAACGCTAGCACTGCAGAGAGTCGTCCAGTTCATAAGAAGCTGAGTGGCTGCCGCGGCTTAAGCTGTTCCCACTTTCTGTTGTACATTTAAATTTGCCATAAAATTCAAGGTATCAGCCTTTGTTTTATTTTAATAGTCATGTTGACTGAATGTTACAGAGAACTTTAATAAAAGTTGCTCCGTGTTGGACACCTGTCTCTGCTGCATGTTTTTGGTGACAGCGTCGACTCGACTTTGTTTATGTTCAGGTTAACTTCAGATTTTGGTTTTCTATCAAACGTGCAATTTAAAAGAGTTGCAAGAGCTGCAGTTACTGTTAACTGAACAGAGCTTGTAAACAGGGTAAGGAAAATCATCTGAAAACTTTATAAGTATTAATATTATTAATGTACTGACATATTGTTTGTTCTGGTTATTTCCAGGTTATTTGCAGTTCAGAAATATTTTTGGATTGTGATTACAGTACTGGAAAAAAAGTAACTCCAAGTAACTGTACAAAACCATTGATTTGCTCTTGAGCATTTATTATGGCTACATTTGCTTATACTAAAACACACCATTGCTAACAATGTTGTGTCCTTTTCACCTCTGGGTAAAAAGTTTTATTAAGACATTTATCAGGCCAAAGTGGAGCCACAATTTTCCCCAATAATTACTAAAATTAATTTAAAGTCACATGAGGTGGCCATCGTTCACTGTTCCATTACATGAACAAGGTCAGAAGCTTGTCTGTATTATGTATTATGGAAAGACTCAAGGACATGAATCCATTCTGTACAGTGTGGGACGAAAACATCAATACTGCTCTGTGCTAAGACCTTGTTTCTTCTGACTCATAGCACATAAGATTTCCCCTTGCTCTTGCGGGTGCTTTAGAATGAGGGTAAGCCTGTCCTGTTACAGTAGTGAGAACTGGCCTCAGCAAATTGCACTTAAATAATTAGTATATTCTGACAGATCTGATAGTAAAGACTGATAGTAAACTCTGACCTTTCAGAGGTTTTACAGGCTCCCAATCTGTGTTTCAGTTAGTTTTAGATTCACGGCTTAAAAATATAAAGCCACCAGCTGTGGGTGTGGGTAGGTGTGGGTGTGGGTGGGTGTGTGTGTGCTGACCAAGCACACTGCAGGTTAGCAGTGATGGGCTAGCGCATGTCATCTTTTATTCCTGGCCTGGTGTAAATTGATCGCTCTGTGTCTACTGCATAACGGATCTTGGCTCTCTGATACTAGCACTCTTCCCCTCGGTTCAATCTCTCATCACCTCTGATGTCCTGCTGCCACAGTTTTTGCTATATTATTTTGTGACTGATTTTGTGACAAAATGCTAGTGGTCTAAAAACTGACATTTGCCAAAACAAATCCCACTAAGATGCTAGGCTAAATCTGTTTTTTTTTCCAAGGACTTATTCTCTATGTTTGCTTGACAGTTGACATGCTTTTAAGCAATGCC
Organism: Clupeocharax schoutedeni; assembly: GCA_037974565.1. NCBI lineage: Eukaryota > Metazoa > Chordata > Actinopteri > Characiformes > Alestidae > Clupeocharax > Clupeocharax schoutedeni. The sequence continues at coordinate 29,434,364 of JBBPDH010000001.1, forward strand.
TCAAAAGAATTCACACAATATTTCTTAGCTTCGACTGGTTCTAAAACCAACTAATAGATTCAGTATACCATCACAAGCAAAGCAAAAATGCGCATTTGCTAAGCTTTTAGTGGTTAAATCTGTCATCAAAGTTAAACACAAGAGATTTAGGCCTTGTTTTGTTTTGTCTTGTTATTTCTGCTGGGTCAGCTTAGATCACAGGCCATTCAGGAATCTGGACATAATGACCCAGTGGTGTAAATGTAGGAGAAAACAGATGGAGAAGAAGGAGGTCATGACCAGCTGGATGTGTCCTGATTAGATTGACAATATGTCTCCATTATATGGAGCACAGGTAGCTTTGGTGTCAGGATTCTGTGTGTGTCTGACTATGTGTGCGACGTCAATATGCTCCATGACCCTCTGGGGCTATTTTTGACAGAAGCCTGGACAGTGCGACGTAGGCAATTTTTTTAATGATAGCTGCCATTACTGCTTCACCTGCAGGTAACTGACACTACGAGCGGTTGATCAATACATTCCTCCCTCTGGGACACGAGGGGTAGATCGGAAACAGATTTACACTAGTTTGTAAACGCTCATTAGAGTGTTTGACTTGGTACCATAAGCAACAATTACACCAAGAGTGGCAACATCTGTATCTAACACAAAATGCCAACAAATGGAACAAATCACAGTAATTACTAATTACTCAAGGCACAATCAAAGAACATTCAAAAAACTGTTCAAGGGTTTTAAATCATGATTAGAAAACGAGTTCAGAATACATGTTCAATAATTTAAAAGCAATTTGGTGGCAGTAAAATACACAAAATTATTCTAATATGCAGCTAATTCGTAGGGAACTAGATTTTTTTCCCAGAATTGTCCTGAATGATGGAGAACAAAACCAAAATACGGGATATTTCTGAAATGTTGATCAAATTTTGGAGCAGACAACAAAAACCAAAATCATGATGTACAGGGAGTGCAGAATTATTAGGCAAATGGGTATTTTGTCCACATCATCCTCTGTATGCATGTTGTCTTACTC
>JBBPDH010000001.1:29435496-29451377 GCA_037974565.1 Clupeocharax schoutedeni
ATTGAGAACATGGTTGTTGTTCAATAATAAAATTATTCCTCAAAAATACAACTTGCCTAATAATTCTGCACTCTGTAATTGACAATTACAGTAAACCTTTTAAATGCTTTGATTTTGGAAAATATTTTATGGCTTCTAAAATTTAAATCTGTATTATGTAACAAATCATTGCATATAAATTAACTAAGCAACAAAAGGATTAGTATGATTAGTGATTCCTATATTTTGAGTTGTCAGATAGTTGGCAAACCTATGAATTTACTCTGTGACTCTGTGTGTGATCTGTTGTAGGAGATGAAGGCTCAGAATCTCATGCTGAGACTCCAGCCAGTGAGGCCAGTGGAGAGGGCACCTCCTATCAGGCCTGTGTAAATGTAGTTTTGAAGGTGCTAGGTGGCCTGCTGGTGGTCCTGTGTGTGTCTTCGTCCTGGGTGGGGACTACTCAGGTGGTCCAGCGCACCTTTAAGTCCTTCTCCTGCCCCTTCTTCATTTCCTGGTTCAGTACCAACTGGAATATCCTCTTCTTTCCTCTCTACTACTCCGGCCATGTGGCTATCACCAGGGAGAAGCAGACTCCCATTCAGAAATTCAGGTGAGCTCCGGGAGTCTTGCATCAGCAGGGGAGCTGTTGAATGCTGCCCATTTTAATGGAATTAAGAGCAAGAATATCAAGAATGACTGTTTATTTAGAGTGGCAGATAATAAGGATGCACTGATAGTAGGGCTGGGCAATTAATCGAAAAATAATCGAAATCGACATTCAGAACCTGTTACTAGTGTCAGTGGTATTACAGCCTGGACAGGAATTAAGCCTCTGATTTGCTGTGTCTGGGGTTGTAGTTATTCACTGTGCTATTTGTATTTATTTGTCTGTGCATGCACAGGACATTGAGTTATCCATTGTAATTATCAGTTGTAATGGCAACACTGAATCAATAAACATTTGTAAACCTGCTCAAACAAAAACTGTAGAAACCGAACTTTGTCTCTCTTGTGTTTCTTCTCTGTGTAGGGAGTGCAGTCGACTGTTTGGGGAGGAAGGGATGACTCTGAAACTGTTTCTGAAGAGGACGGCCCCTTTCTCCATCTTATGGACACTGACTAACTATCTGTACCTGCTGGCGCTGAGGAAGCTCACGGCTACCGACGTCTCGGCACTCTACTGCTGCCACAAGGCCTTTGTCTTCCTCTTGTCCTGGATCGTTCTAAAAGATCGCTTCATGGGTGTGCGGGTCTGTACTATTAACGTATTTAATGTATCTCTGACATACACTATATAGATAAAGTATTGGGGTACACCTCCAGTGAGGCACAGTGTCAATGCTTCTGCAAACCAAGGCATTCTGGACACCGGCATGCTTCCAACATGGTGGAAACAGTTTGGGGAAGAACGTTTTCTATCCACAGTGTTCCATAAAGACATGGATCAATGCCTGACCACCAACAATAGTGCATGACCTCATAAATACTGTACAGAACGAATGGGCACAGATTCCCACAGAAACTCCAAAATCGTGTGCCTTCCATAAGAGTAGAAGCTGTAATAGATGCCAACTCCATATTAAGGTCTGTGTATTTGAATGCAATGACATTAAAGTCCCTGTTGGCGTAATGGTCAGGTGTCCCAATACATTTGTACATATAGTGTATTACTACTAGGTTTGTGTATACATTACCATCTTAACAGTGTCAAAAAACGGACTGTACCTACATAAATGAATGAACCAGGCTGAAGATAAAATGCTCATGGGTAGTTTTTTTCTCTATTGGCCGTTATAGTGATTCACCTAAATAGTATGTATGTAGGTCATGAGGTGTCCTGACTCAGCGAGACTGAACAATTTCATTAAATTGTAAGTAGGGGTCACCTTTGCCTCAGTCTCTTGTTTCTCCATTAATCTACATTAGGATTAGCATCTGTGACCAGTGTCTCCTAATCCTGCTCCTGGGGACCACAGCACTGCACAGCTCTGTCTCAATACACCTAATCCAGCTCATGAAGGTCTAAATAATCAGCAAAAGAGCTGGATCAGGTGGTTTGAGAAAGGTGCAGCAGGTTCCCAGAAAAAAAGAGAACACTGATTTAGACCAAATATAGCAATTCTCATATACACAATATGGACAAAAGTATTGGGACACACCTATTTATCAGAGTTTGGGTTAGGTCCCAAAGCCTTACTGCTTCAGCACACCAAGACATTTTTGTCATATGCCATACAGAGTTTGGGGAAGACCCTGGTCTATTCCAGCATGACTGTGGCCCAGTGAACAAAGCAAATCCATAAAGACATGGCTGGATGAGTTTGGTGTGGAAGAACTTGATTCGCTGCACAGAGCCCTGACCTCAACCCCATCCAGCACCTTTGGGATGAACGGGAACAGAGACGGCAAGACAAGCCTTTGTGTCCAACATCAGTGCCTGACCTCATTAATGCTCTATAGAATAAATGGAGCACAAATTCCCATAGAATTGTGGAAAGCCTTCAAAAAAGAGTGGAAGCTGTTGTAGCTGCATATTTTCCATATATGCATATTTCTTTGATCAATTCCGGTGTCATTAAAGTCTCAGTTGGTTTAATGGTCAAGCGTTGCAATACTTTTGTCCATATAGTGTATATCCCAGAGAATGAGGTATTGCTTCTCTTTTAAATATGTTACATGGATGTATATTTTTACTGATTAAATTATGAATTTAAGGACAATTACAGACTGTTTTAGCTTTGACTGTTAGACTGCTTTGACTGCACTATTATGCAGTGTTGCTTGCTTTGATAATAAGCAATTCAGGTTTCCTCAGCTTAAGTAAGTGTAGAGCCCTTGTTTTGCTTGTTTTTGTCCCCAGATTGTAGCAGCCATTATGGCCATTACGGGCATTGTCATGATGGCCTATGCTGATGGTTTCCATGGAGACTCAATCATAGGTGTGGCTTTAGCTGTTGGCTCCGCCTCTACTTCTGCACTCTACAAGGTGAGTGTGGTTACCGTTTGTGCATGTATCTCATTTATTTAGTGAAAAACATTTTGTTTCTTTTCCCATGTTTGCCCATGATCTGAATCTTTGTAGTTGCATTTCTGGTACCTATAGTTTAAAAACGATATCTCTCCATTTCCAGGTGCTATTTAAGATGTTCCTAGGCAGTGCCAATCTTGGAGAGGTTGCCCACTTTTTTTCCACCATGGGCTTCTTTAATCTTATCTTCATCTCCTGTGTTCCCCTCATCCTCTACTTCACTAAAGTGGAGCACTGGGGTTCCCTCTCTTCGCTGCCCTGGGGTTATCTGTGCGGAGTGGCCAGTCTGTGGCTTGGTGAGTGAAATCCTGATCATTTGGAGCATACAGCCTCATCGCTAGCCCACATATTGTATTTCCTGCCGATACAACATTGGAGTAAACTTACAGGAGTGCTGACAAAGACACTTAAAGCTTAGATTTTGAGGTTTAATCCTCAGGTTACACTCTGAAGTAGCATTTCTTCACCTCAGCTATCCTATATGCAATGTGTCAGCAGGCGTAAACCCAGATTGTATGCGATCCACTTGTTTACTGTCTTTTAAAGCTAAATGGACCACCTGCTATCGGAGACATGAACAACAGCCATTAGATTTCATTTGTCATTTAATATAAAGTTAGATATAATACTTTTTTGCATATTTGAGTCATTTACATTTATCTCTGTGTCTCTGGTTTAACAGTGTTTAACATCCTGGTCAATGTAGGAGTGGTTCTCACCTACCCCATCCTCATTTCTATCGGGACCTTGCTCAGCGTTCCAGGCAATGCAGGTGTGTTGACTTAATGGTTGTCGCATTGGAAGATAGATTGATCTCTAATGCTTACCGGCATTAACTCGCTCAAAACTTTAGATATTTTTTAAAGTGAAAATAAGTACAGAGAACACACTTCTGCACATGTCCTCTTCTGTGCATTGTGCAGTTGCTGTTTATCTACTGAACAGAAAAGAACATAGAAAAAAGCGTGTCATGTTTTTCCAGTATGTTAATAATGAATAGAAATTGCGCACTGATTTTTCTCAGAAAAAAGCATTTGCATACAACTGTACTGTGTAGTCACTGAATTTTTGCAACCCCTTTTTATGAAATTACCTATTCAATATGTATACTGCTCAAAACAATAAAGGGAACATCAAACTGTCCACTTAGGAGGCAACACTGATTGTCACTGAGAGTGTGGACAGTGTTGCCTCTTAAGACAGTTTGATGTCACAGACGTGTGATTGACTTGAAGTTACATTGTGTTGTTTAAGTGTTTCCTTTATTTTTTTGAGCAGTATATATTGTGAATTTATGTAAAATTGGAATTATCTAGAATAGTTTTGCTTCTTTTGCTTACGTTGACTTAACCCCCCACTCTTTAAGTAGTGTGTCTCAAGTGATCAGCGCTAACCCCCCTCTCTCTGTTGCTAAAAGCATCAAAGCCATTACACAGCAAATCTACCAGCCTTGCCCAGCATCTCTCTCTCTTTAAGACACCCAAAAGAAACCTGATCAACCTGTGTGTGTATCCTCAGTAGCAGCAATAGCTTCCTCTTCAAAAAATGAAGATCACGTTGCCAAGGCAACACTAAATGCTTGATGAAGGTGCTTGTCTTTAAAAGCAGTCCGCCAAGGTCAGTAGGTTAATTTAAGCTTGGCTTTTCAGAAAGCCAGCACGAGTCACTTGTGGGGGTGAGTGTGGTACAGCATGATCGCTAAATCACTTACTGCTCGCGAGCATCACAATGCTTTGTGAACGATAAGTGAGAGACATTTTTTCATTCTTCTCCTGCACCTTAACTGTTTTGACTTCTCTTTGGAGACTCGAGCCAGTGGAGCTGAAATTCATCTCTAAGGACCTAATTTACTATAGTAATTAGCTGACTGGTCAAAGAAGCAGCCATGATCTAGTTGCTAGATAAGTTAAAAGAATTGCTAAGCATTTCAGCATATTCAGATCTTGTATTACACCCACATTCAGAGTGCCTGAAGCTACAGCACTGAATAGCTCATGTCATGCCATTCTGATCATTCTAATGCTTACTAATCAGTACATCTAAACTGAACCCCATCCTCACACAACAAAATTATTACAACTCTACCCAACACCCCCCCTCCCAACCCCCCACTCCCTGTTTAGAGCCACTTATTTTCTCCAGCAAGTTTCTAATCAAACTGGCTCCTGTGCAAAGACCCCAAATCAATACCATATGCAACTGTTACCCACAAATCTTTCAGCAACTGTTGTAAGGTTGGACAAGCTTGACAAATGTAACATTTAACCTAATGAGACATTGTAGTGGACTCTGTTCTTCACCTAAATGTATTGTTACTGATGGCAAATGATACATATATCACACTGTAAGAGCCGTCTGACTGACAGGGAGTGCCAAATAAGGTCACAGTTAACATGGCAAACTAAATTTTCTACCTGTTTGGGTTTGGTTGTCTACAACATTGTTCAGCTCTGTAACATAGTATATTAAAGCAACCCAGCCTCATGTACTGAATCTGAACTCCAACAAGATTTTATAAGCCTTCTGAGAAGCATGTCTCTACTTGAAACAGTTATGAAAAGTGCATTTGTTTATGGGCCTTGGAAAGGTCAGTAGCTATTACTCTGAACTTCTGTGTCTAATTCAGTGTCTTTTAGATACCTTGGCAACATATTCTGTCACCAAGAGGTGAATTTAAGTACAATTAATGGAATCTAGAAAACAGTTCATTTATTAAGCTCAGCAGTTAGAGCTAGTCATAGCAGACAGTCCACTAAAGTGAAACGCAGTTTTAATTACCGATACTCCTCTTGTGTAGTCTGACAAGTTTCTGTAGGCAATTAAAAGACCTTTAAACTAATGCAGAAAGTGGCAAAAACTGATGTTGCTGCTGCCATTGTAGAATTGGTTTATTTCTATACTGATTATAATCATTGCGAATTTGTTACAGAAAAACTGTAAACATGGCTGTTCTTTCCGAAAAAACTAGTTCCAAATCTATACTGAACAAAAATATAAATTTTGGTTTTGCTCCAATTTTTAATTTTTTGTTTTGCTCCAACATTTTCTACAGACACAAAAGACACTTTACTCTCAAATATTGTTCAGATAGGGTGCAGGTAGGAGGTAGCTCAGTGGGTAGGATACTTGCCTCCAGACCAAAAGGTCACAGGTTCGAATCCTATCTTCAGCACCACCACTGGGTCCCTGAGCAAGACCCTTAACCCCAAGTTGCTCCAGGAGAGACTGTCCCCTGTAGTTATAGAATGGAAGTCCCTTTGGATAAAAGTGTCTGATAAATGCCGTATATATATATGTTCACAAATCTGTCTAAATCTGTGTTAGTGAGCACTTTTCCTATCCCGAAATAATCCATCTCCCCTCAGAGGTGTGGCATATCAAGGTGCTGATTAGACTGCATGAATATCGCACAGGTATGCCATACCTTCAGTAGCTGTGTGAAGTTGTTGAATATTGTCAGGAACTGGAACACACTGTCATATATGCCGATCTAGAGCATCCCAAACAGGCTCAATGCGTGACATGTCCGGTGAGTATGCTGGCCATGCAAGAACTGGAATGTTTTCAGTTTCCAGGAATTGTGTACAGATCCTTGCAATATGGGGCCGTGCATTATCATGCTGCAACATGAGGTGATGGTTGTGGGTGAATGGCACAACAATGGGCCTAAGGATCTTGTCACAGTATCTCTGAGCATTTAAAATGCCATCAATAAAATGCACCTGTGTTCGTTGTCCATAACATAAGCCTGCCCATACCATAACCCCACTGCCACCATGGGCCACAACATTAACGTCAGCAAACCGCTCACCCACACGACGCCACACGCACTCCCATCTGCCCTGAACAGTGCAAATTGGGACTCAAGTCGCTTACTACGATGAACTGCAGTCAAGTCCAGACCCCGGTGAGGACGACAAGCATGCAGAGGAGCTTCCCTGAGACGGTTTCTGACAGTTTGTGCAGAAATTCTTTGGTTATGCAAACTGATGGTTACTGCAGCTGTCCGGGTGGCTGGTCTCAGACAATCATGGAGGTGAACATGCTGGATGTGAAGGTCCTGGGCTGGTATGGTAACACATGGTCTGCGGTTGTGAGGCCGTTTGGATGTACTGCCAAATTCTCTGACACGCCTTTGGAGTCGGCTTTCACAAGCAACAGCTCTGGTAGACATTCCTGCAGTCAGCATGCCAACTTCATGCTCCCTCAACATCTGTGGCATTGTGCTGTGTGATCAAACTGCACATTTCAGAGTGGCCTTTTATTGTGGGCAGTCTAAGACACATCTGTGCAATACTCATGCTGCACCTTGATATGCCACACCTGTGAGAGGTGATGGATTATCTCAACAAAGGAGAAGTGCTCACTAACACATGTTAAGACAGATTTGTGAACAATATTTGAGAGTAATGGGTCTTTTGTGTATGTAGAAAATGTTTCAGGTCTTTGAGTTCAGCTCATGAAAAATGGGAGCAAAAACAAAAGTGTTGTGTTTATATTTTTGTTCAGTGTATGTTTATAAAGAACATAGTGCAATTTCACTCAAAACATTGCTTACCTCCTGTCCTTTTTCAAACTGTTTTTTATGTTCTTCTTCTCACTCTCCGGATCCTTCTCTCCAGCCATCGATGTGCTGAAACATGAGGTGATCTTTAGTGTGGTGCGTCTTGCTGCTACATGCATCATCTGCGTAGGCTTTCTGCTCATGCTGCTGCCTGAAGAATGGGATACGGTAACTCTTCGTTTCCTGGCCACTCTTGCTGACAAGAAGTCAGAGGACAATGGAGAGGAACTCACCGAGTCCAGCATCCACACGCGCAGTCGCAGCAGAGCCAATGGAGCAGTGTCCATCCCCATGGCATGATCTTCAACCTCCAGAACCTCTTTGAGTTACAGTTCAGGAGAACCGCCATGAAGGCCTTGCCTGGGCAAGGATCTTTCAGCGGTTTCCGGAGGGTGAGCGAAGAATCATGGCGCAACAAAGTGGATACAAAGCAGGACTGTAGGATCATGGCTGTTTGACCAATTATGGCAACAGCCACAACATCAAATGTGAGAAAATTGGTGCGAAATAGTGGATCACGCTGTCACTGCTGTAAGTGAAACAACATTGGAGCGTTTTTTGGACTGGGCTATGAAGAAAACTCTCCCTTTCAAAACAAAAAGACATTCATTTACGGTACTTATTTTTTGGGATTGTGATTTCTAATGAGCTATTTCTGTGGGGAGACTCCCATGACAGATAGAAGCAAATAGCCTGTCCCTTTGCACGCCCCAGTACTCACCCCCATATTGCCTGTTAAACCCTGAACTCTCTCCACATGGACTGTATTCTGTGAATACAGACTTGATCAGGGCCAGTTCGGCTCACTGTATTAAACTGAATGCATTCAGAGATATAGCTATAAACAGAGATTATTAAATTGTATCTAATGGTATCGTACTGTATATAAGAAGGGGTAATATATTATGCCATATATGAATACGGTTCTCTTTTCTTTTTACAATGAAAAGAAAAATAAAGACCTGCTTCAGAATGTTCTGCATGTGATTCTGTCGGTTAAATAGCTCCTAAAAGTATAAGACATCCATTCTACACAGGGATATTTAGGCTCTTGCCATCCTCATTGGATTCAGCAGAACGGTCTGTCACTTCCTTTGCACTCATATTAGCCAGTTATGGGCATTTTGAAAATGGGTGGCAGCCAAAAGCACAAAATGCAGTGAACCACAGCAGCACGGCAAAGGCAGTTGATCTTATTCCATTCCATTCTTCTGTTCCATTAGTTTGCTACTGACCGCTATCTGCTGCTACTTGAGTACATATTTACCGAATGGTCTCCTTTTTAAATGCCTACAATCCATAGCAATATATTTCAGTAGTTAAACTAATACTAACAGCATTTTTGTTCTGTGATTTTCTGTTCATTTTAAAATAAAGCATTAAGCTACTTAAGCCCATGTTTTACAGTGAATTGAACACAGTTAAGGGGGTTCCTAGGCACCACAGCAGGGGTCGTCAAATACAGTTTTTCTCTACAGACATTGTAGGGCCAGATGCTCTCGTAAAATAAAATACAATTAATAGTGTATTAAGTAATATATTATTATTTGATATATTAATTTTATTTTTTAATATAAAGTTATTTTTTAGCCTTCGTCAACGGTAACACACTCATATTACATATTACATGAAACTTAGAAATTGGTATATTTCACGGTAAACACAAGGATAATCAAAAACTCAAAATAAGGCACGTTATCAGTCTTAACTCGCACCTGTCCCTCAATCTCTGTTCCAGTTCATCCCAAAGGTGTTGGATGGGGTTGAGGTCAGGGCTCTGTGCGGCGAGTCAAGTTCTTCCACCCCAAACTCATCCAACCATGTCTTTATGGAGCGTGCTTTGTGCACTGGGACACAGCCATGCTGGAATAGAAAAGGTTCTTCCCCAAACTGTGGGCACAGCGTTGCATGGCATTATCCAAGTCTTGTTATGCTGAAGCATAAAGATTGCTCCACTGGAAGTAACGGGCCTAGCCCAAACCCTGAAAACAGGTGTGTCCCAATACTTTTGTCCATATTGTGTAGGTGTTCACATAGCATATCATACAACATATTTGAATATGGCTAGGACAATCAGATTTCAGGACTTAATTTATCAATTTTATAATGCCACATCAGCACTGAACTTCACTTCTGACTTGCACAAACTCACAGACAAGCACAATTCCAGACTATTACTCATGCTATTCCTGTGTCACGCAGGAAAAACCTCCCATCCCAAAAGGGACTGCAGTGTTTGTGCACTTGTGCTGGGTTGTCACTGGTGCATTGTCGTATTGAAATTTGCCTATTGGATGGATTCCTCTTGCTGAGACTGTTGTGGATGCCCCCATTAAATCAAATGAGGCAGAGAAATGGATTTAGCAAAGTAAGGGAAGAAGAGTGTACACAGTACTGAGGAACCGTTTAAATTCACATTAGGGTCTCATTATGATGAACAGCCCAGGCCTCCTGGCAAACGGAGATAGCATATCATGAGCTAGGAATCTAACAATACACAAAAATGTAACATTTGATTCAATACAATGGTGCAGCTAAAATACGGGAAGTGACCGGATATGTGCCTGGTTTTCATTTACAGCCTACCTGCGTACTTTATTCTGTTAGGATGCACATAGATGTCGAGTTTTGATAATCAACAGGGGTTTTCATGATGATAACTGAGATTCCCTGAGATGAGACTGATTTGTCAGTTGTCAATACAGTTTAAAATTCCAATATCATATATATTGAAATGGTTACACTTATACCATAAGCCCAACCAATGCAAACAACAGTGTAAAGATTTAAAAATGTATAAAATTCCCGTAGGTATCTGTCTGGCCATTATACTGCATAGCAAAAAATTGCTAGAAACCACAAAGCTGGAGGTATGCTTACATCTCACAAATGGAGACTAAATCAAACCATGAAATGAAAATTGCAGAGGACTAACCTTTGGGAATTTGCTAAAACTATAGCACTGTTATTTTTGGTGGGTCCCTATTATAATCACTCACCTTAAGTTTTTTGTCATTTCTAATTAAAGCTTATTGAGTGAAACACCAGTTTATTAAGTACACATACAATTTACCCACTCTGAGGGTTTTGACACCAATAGCAAGAATTATATCACAATGCTTGATACCATTTATACTATGGCAAAAGGTTAAAAACAGTTCATTTCAATTGATTAAATTGCCGTCTTTTTAGGGCCTTTTTTATGGATTAAACTCTTCCAGTGTTAATATGCCGAGTAATAAATAATTCACAGCATTGGAAGTTAGACTGCTTGCCAAATTGCAGTGTTCAAAAGGTATTAAACTTTCAGCACTTTGCCATTATTTAGGTGCATGGGTGCTGACTGTAGCCCATCTGTTACTGCACAAATTATCAGCCTCCCTTTACCCCATCCATCAAAAACTCTGTCCACCCCCAAACACTATTACAGTCCACCAACTGAAAATATGTAGCCCATCTCTACATGCACACTTACAAGATGTACCAAAATATGTGTCTAATAAAGTGACCAGAAAGAGTAGTGTTTAAAAAACATAGCACTTATATCATATAGATATCTTATAGATAACACTTATATCAGGTAACAGTGGTCCATATGTACTTCCTCTATTGATGGCCAAGGTTGTTGATCATTAATTGTCATTAATTGTGCAGACATTTGGGTTTGTGTTTCTGAAAAAGTGGCCAATGGGGGAAGGTACACGGCAGGTGATACAAATGGTACAATATAGGTAAACAGTCCCCAATTTGGATAGTCCAGTCTGCAATAGTGCAATGTCAGCACTGTCCAACAGTAATTGCATATGTGCAAAGTTCATCTAAATGCTAGAAGAACCTGATCAAAATACCAGAGAAAGCCCTATTCCAGTGTCCCGATTTGTTTGAAGCAATCAAACAAACACAGAAGTAAAAAAGAAGTATTGTCATAGATCCTGTCAATCATCAAGCACGGCTCCCTGAGCTGTGGAAAGCCTAGTCAGGCAAGCAGTGAGACGGGCCCCTCGCCACCACTCAAGCATTTCCATTCAGTTACAGAGTAACCCGCGGGGGGAAGTCGTCATGGAAACTTGCCTCATTACGACAAAAACTGAGAAATATAAAGCAAGGAGAGGGGCAAATACCTGCCAGTTTAGAACAACTTTGCCATAATTTTGTAGATTTACTGTAAAAGTTCTAGAAGAGAACAGTCTCAGGTTCAGTTAATTCAGTCAGCAAGTGGGCGACTCCTGAAGAATGCAAACCTAGACACACAGTGGATTTCAGTCTCATAGACTTTGTCAAGAAGAAATGGACAAGAAGTTGACTCTGGACTTTGCAGGTATAACAGGTATGGGCCAAAGGCTTGAGGCCTTGGACTGCCCCTCAGAATGCTATGTTTTATTCTGAGTTCTTTTTCACTCTAAGGATCATTTGAGTGTAATCAAGGCTGACTGGCTTTTTAAGTGTAGCATAAAAAAGAATTTGGAATTTCTGCATTTGCTTCAGCAGTGCAGCAGACAACATAAAAATACTTTCTCAGAAAGCCACTGGAGACTTCAAGGATATTTTAAAGTGACTGCAAAATGGGAAATAACAAAACCAGACCAAAGATTTGCCAAGTTGCACCATCTCAAGGTCTTGTGGAGGAGGAAGAACCGTCCTGTCAACCAGCCTCACCATGGATGGTCACTGTTGTGCAAGGTCCAGCAGAGCACCAGCAGGGGATTCTGGGACACCGGCAGACCAGCCAACCGCTACCACTAAAGCAGCATGTGTCTTGCAATGTTCATTCACAATCAGGTCAGTTCTTTAATAACCCACATGAGATATATTTCTATCACTGTTTTTTTTTATATCTTAGGACTCTTTGTAGCCTAGATAAACTACACTTGTTCATTTTTCTGATGTTAAAGGATCAGGCTGTGTGAATGTTTGTCAGCTGTTCACAAAAGAATTGTATGTTCTGTCTATTTTTTATCTTGATTTGTGAATGGATGAGTGTGATTTGTGAACTGTTGTGTGTAGGCTTGCTGAATCTACATGCAGAAAGGCCACATGATCATAACATCATATACCAAAACAATCAAATGCTGGCATTCATCATGGAAATGTACTCACATGCACTCACAGGAAGGGCGACAAACTGTAGCCCATTATGGAGCCCTCAGTGTCTTCTGATGAACATGTTTTAGTGGTACAAACATATGCCCAGCCGTCTGCTCTTAGTGGTATTTTCTCAGCACACATGTAGAAACCTGATGAAGAGACAGTATAGATGGACAGTGTGTTCAGTTATTAATTAATGAATATGGCCTTATTAGGTTCAGGAATGGAGAGATGGGGCTGTCCTCCGATATTCCACTCCCAGCCAGAGAAGCAGCCAAAAGGTACTGAGCAACTGTTACAATATGTGTGAATGCAGTATGGTCAGAGATCTTCCATGTTGATACAACTTTCATCATCATTAATACAGAAAATGCACTTGTGATCTCAAAACAGCATAAAATATAGCACTACTGTTACATTTTAAAATACTGCCCAGTTTCAGTTAGTGGACTTCTTAACAGTGACTTGTGTACATCTATGACATTAGAGATCTCAAACAACCAATGAGCTGCTCAGCTCACCAACCAATTAGCACTTAATAGCCAGAATGCTAGAGTGCTGCGCAAAGCCTAGTCATGCAAGAATATTCACCTATTCATCATTTTAGGTAGCATTTTCATCAACTTTCCAAATTTAAATAAAATTTTGCATGATAGACCAGAAATAAATAATAATAATTATTGTTGTTGTTGTTGTTGTTGATAATAATAATAATAATAATAATAATAATAATAAATTTTATTAGTAGGCATCTTTCTGGCACACAAGGACACTGTATAATAAAACAAGTGCAACATACAGTAAAATCATAATAACAGACAAGATTAAAAAGCATTTACAATTTAGACCATTTGTACAGTGCAAATGAATCAGAGAGAGAAAGCACACTTGGGTTTTGAGTGTGGATTTAAAGTGTAAAAATGAAGTGATGTATTACCAACGTATTACCATTTTTATTAATTTAGTATTATTAACCAAAACTCAGTATGGACATGTTTGTAGGTGCCCTCTAGTGTTCAGACATTTTTTATGGTATAGTAAGAAATAGTAAGAAACTAAAATAGCATCTGTGTACTGAATACTGTATACTGTGCTGCATGATACTCCTCTTAGTATAGGCTACATGGTAAAGTGCCTTGATATGCAACTGCCATCTTACAGTGTCTGTGTATCGTGAGTGTTTATGTCCACGGTAACATTCTCCTGAAATTATTGTGTTAAATTATGGGATACAGATTAATATGTACATACAGTATATGGACAAAAGTATTGGGACACAGCCTGTTTTTCAAGGTTTGGGCTAGACCCCTTATTTCCAGTGAATGGGAATCTTAATGTTTCAGCACAAGAGTGGAAGCTGTTATAGCTGCAAAGGGGGGACCACCTCTTATTAAAGTCTATGTGGTTTGAATGCAGTGTCCCAATACTTTGGACATATAGTGAAGTTCAGGGCTGACTGTCCAAACTAGTACATAATAATACTTCTGGGTGCAAAAACATCTTAAATTAGTTAATGACTTCAACTTCATTCCTCTTGGTCCATTTATAGTCAAATTAGTGGTAGGCGATATGACAGTTAGATTTTTATTGGAAAGCATATGATTTTTTTAGTATATGGGTGGATATGGTAAGCACTTAATGAGATGTGAAGAAGCGCCTTCAAATTCAAAGAATCTCCATATAATACAAGGATTCCACACCAGTTTTTTTTCCTTGAACCACACATTCAAAACCTCTTTGGGGTCCCAGGCACGTCTATGTATCTTTACTGCATTGTATCTTTAGCAATGCTTGGTTACTACTGCATTTAAAAGAGATGCAATTTCTCAATAATTAAAGTCAAATGCAAAACAAATAAAATAAATAAGAAGCAATCCTAAGATTTGTGAAAGGTGTATAAAAGCCCATCAGATGAAGATAGAGAGGGAGGGAGAGGGAAGCAGCTGGTGAGCGCTGAGCCTTGCCCTGGTGGTCCCGCTGGGTCTGATTACGGTGCTGCTGGAATGGAAAGTGGGCTGGGCTGCAGCCACAGTGCTTCCTCCATGGGATCCACTTTCAGGGTACAGGGAGCAGGAAGAGAACTCCTCCCTCCCCTCAGGAAACTTCAACACCATCAGCAGTTAATGATATCTCTTCTGACATGACACCAGAAAGCCCCAACATTTAAAGTAAAATTGCTTGTGAAATGAGATGCCATTTCTAATTTACTCAAGCATATGTTTGCTTTGGCACTGTAAGCTGATTTTGGTGACTTCTCAACTAATGATGGGCACTAAGCTCCGAAAAGTAAACAGTTCCAGCTGTGATGGGGTACTCAACTGATAGGGTACCAAACTAAATGCATTTCCTGAATGCTTGAGTCAGAGATTTACAGTGTATGACTTTCACAGGGAAACATTGGGGGAGTCCTTCCAGCATGGATAGTCTTCTCTCACAGAGCAACCAAGAACCGTCAAGCCCAGGAAAAGAACTTTAAGGAGAGACAGGAGAAAGAACAAATAGTTTACAACTCCTGTGGTGCACCATGACATCAACCTAAATCCCAACTCTAGTCCAACCTATAACCCTGAAGACCCTGAAGATCAGGTGTGGGTTAGATTAAGGTTGAAACCATAGACATACAAAGAGAACTAGACTGTGAATGACAGTTCTGGGTATTGGTCTGCTGTCTATGGGTAAAATGTACATGCTTTTGCATTTTATGTGTAAGTGAATCTGAATCAATGAAATTTGAATTAATGAAAAATGTAAGTTATTTTTGTATTAGTACAACTTACTTTGTTACCTGTAGTAACATTTTGGTCCCAAGATGTGTATATGGGGTTAAATGGCTGAAATTATACTGAACCATAATATTTAATAGCAATATTTAAAATAAGTCTAAAAAGAAAATGTTAATTAACATATTCAATTATTGAAATTGAAAAAAAAAAAACTAAAAACCTGTGAAACAAAGTAAAGAAAATGTTAATTTTGAATTACTAATTAAAAATGTGCCCATTTATATACAGCTTCTTGCTAATGGTTTTCCAGCTTTGTGCAAGTCAACAATTTTATCTCTGACATCCTTGGACAGCTCCTTGGTCTTTCCCATGTTGGAGAGTTTGGAGTCTGCTTGATTGATTGATTCTGTGGACAGGTGTCATTTTATACAGGTGACTAGTTAAGACAGGTGTCTTTAATGAGGGTGACTAATTGAGTAGGAGTGTCTAACCACTCTGT
>JBBPDH010000001.1:29453753-29468026 GCA_037974565.1 Clupeocharax schoutedeni
CATAGACACAAACTTTTTATTTATATATATATATATATAAAGTTTGTGTCTATGCAGTTCTTAAGTAGAAGCATTAACCAATGTTAAAGCATTTCAAAGACCTGAACCTGCACCCAAATAGGTTTTAGAATAAAAATAGCTGCCATGCTGAGTAGGCAAAGTGCAGATGCAGTATGGTGGCCTTCCTGTTTCCAGCCATATAGACAACAATGTGCTCACTCCTACTGAATGGCACCCAGCTGACATAATTATCATGATAAAATACACAGTGAGGCTGTTGGGAGTACAGCTGTCTTCTCTTTACCCAATAGAAATATGAAATCTCACTGCAATTTAAATGGGTTTAATCACAAATGCAAATGAGCAACCAGGAATAATCAAGTATCTTTTTCTGCAGGGTATGTGATTATGCAATACTGGATGAACTGGAGAGGCAGTGAATTTTACGTGGCACCATTACATGCCAGACAATGACAGATTGTGGCCGATATGGTCTTTAAGATAATGCTGTGTTAAGAATAAAAATGCAGTATATATGTTCCTTTTATTACTACTGATTTGTATAACTTACTCCAAACTACCATGTGTCTGTATTTTAACACTCAACTGTGTTACTTATAGTATTCATACCAAGCAATCCTGTATGTAGGGTATTCATACAGAGTGTTTTCTATTTAGATTTTATTTTGACTTTATATTTTATTGTTACTGTCTGTGTGTTGTGGCAGCCATTACATAAGCGAATGAACCCTGGAGGCAATAAAGGGTATCATCACACAGATCACCCTTATTTAACAAACCACTACACACTTGCAATAAAAATCAAATAATTTATTTATATTTTTTTAAACAAAGTCTGTTGTCCACTTGAAATCAAAGCAAACTTGCAAGACACTTTGTAAGAGGTGAGAGTGGAAGAGGAGTGGGATGACATAAACCAACATGCAGACCTCTCTGTTCTGCGCAACTAAATGCATCTCTGAATGAGGTGCGGGTCTCCGTTGTCCTAAGCCAAAGCTGACATGTGGAAAGTTTCACACATACAACATAAATGTAAATGTTTATGGTGGCAAGAATTGTCTGCAAGTGCAGAGCCTTTGATCCTTCCTTGAACAAAATGCCACCACAGCACACAAATCAGACATCCTCTCCTACTTAGAGACAACCGGTTAGTACATGGTCGAATCCAGCTAGAACCTGCCAGCTGTTGGGTCTAATGGCCATTTAACAGATAGCGCACGTAAGTAAACTACAGAATCCTCAAGATGGCAGTGCAGCCTCAAAAACTATTTTAGAATTGTGCACACCATGATCTTGAACATCGTTCATCTTATAAAAGAGCGTGGACTACATTTATAGCAAGACACTCAACCACTCAGCAGTTCAACAAATGAATTTAGGCTGGTACCATGTACTTAATAAGCCAAAAGAGTTGGGACTGGTGGCGTTTCTTTTTTGGTTGGATTGACATACACTCTTAAAATTAAAGGCTCCTAAATGGGTCTTGGCTGGGTACAAAATGTAAACTGGTATAGACAAACTCAAAGGGATGCATATAAATGTCGTAACTATACTGGTATCAGTAGATAACTGTTGAGAATAAAAAGAAAGAAAAAAAAAACAGATTTAGATTTGGCCGATATCAAGTCTCCATTTCTCACTAATACTAATCCATGTAGAGGTCTGTCTTAACGTTTCTGTATCTTAAGGTTTGAGGATGTACTAATATGAGAACTGTGGGCCGAAACAAAGTTTACATTACGTGGAGGGTTTTTTTTTTTTTTTTAATCAAACAGATTATTAGCACTTTAAAGTAGTTCTTCCTCAGCATCACTCTAAGGAACCCAATTTGAGCACTTTTATTTTTAAGAGTGTAGGCATATTCTGCAAATATTACTGAATGAGGAGGGGGGGGGTGAGGGTGTTTGGACAAGAACAACTCCCATTTCCATCTCTCAACATCTATTCAAAAGCTGAAGAAGCCTAACCCCTTACAAAAACAAATTGCCTCTAAAGCACACTGTGGTTTTTTAATAACCATGCAGCCCTCAAAAGCAGCTCTTGAGCTGGGAGAAGAGACCTGGGGGAAAACTGGACAAGAACCAAACACCTGAGCCCATTTGTTTTGAGGGTATACAGCTTATGATGTGTCCAATATTCCTCTTCATGATTTTAATTTGTTTTTTCTTAAGAAATCGGTGGTACACACACACACACAGAAACGCATTCATGTTCCAACATGCTCATCTGGAGTCCAGCACAAAGAAAAAAAATCAATTCTTTCCACCATAGACCTGCATAAAATAAATGTTTTTGATTATTCAAGAAGAACCAATAAGCCAACAGCAAAGCACATTGGGGGTCTATGTGCCATGAACACAAAAGAAAGCTAATCAGGATTTATCAGTGGGCCTCGACACACACACGCACACAAACTTATCTTGCAAAGTGGGGTCTAACTTGTCATTAAGGTGTTGTAACTAGAACTCTAACATGGCAGTATATTCTATTCCCATAACAATTTAAACTGTTGCATATCCAAGTCCAGTTGTTTGTAACCATGTTTATGCAGCCCCTGCTGTTTACAGTTTTTCCTGCTTCCAACACACCTGATCCAACTAATCGGCTAATTAGGTAATTAATAAAGTCTCCTCGGTGGAAGTTCTTACAGCAGGAAACCACTGCAATGAGCAGAACAGGGGGCTCCAGAACCAGGGTAGGAAACTGATGTCCATGTCAGCACTGTTGCATTTGTATGCTGCCCTCTGCTGCTGAACTAAGGTAGAGATCAACAGCAGAAGTAGCTCCTCTAAAACAATATTAAATTAAAAGGGCTGTTTATTTTTCAATTATAACACCCAGCCTTCTTGAGCACAAGGTGTTCTAACAATTTCTTAAGAAATGACTAGCACTGATAAGTCACACCTTTGGCAATCGGGAAGAATCACCAACATTGAAGAAGGCTGAAAAATCAGACTGGCTTTTGTACTTTAGCGTAATAGGATTTACATCAGGGCATCAAATACTTTAAAAGAATGGAAAAGTGATGAAAAAGTGCATCAACACCATTTTCTGAGCAGTTTTTTTTTTTTTTAAAAAGTGCCAATTTCATTTACATAATGGTTTAACACTCTTCCCCTTCATGATACTGAATAAATATTTCAATGTTGAAAATGTTGAAAATTAAAAAAACAATTCAACAAACATGCATAATATTAACTTATGCATAAAAGAACATAACATTTGAATTTGTCTATCAGGTTAATCTAGCAGAGTTTAGATGAGATTTCTGGTAATAACCAATTTGAGTTTTCATGCTAGACCAGGGGTAGGGAACTCCAGTCCGGGAGGGCCGTGGTCCAGCAGGTTTTGGTGATTTCCCTACTCAGAAACACCTGGTTCACCTCACCAGTTAATTGTCAGGTTTAGTGAATGTATTTGAAACTGTGCTGGACACCGGCCCTCCAGGACTGGAGTTACTTACCCCTGTGCTAGACTAATTAAAAGGCTGGTCTCTGTGGCTGCATGGACATTATTCTCCAAGTATGTTGTGGTGTCTTCTGCATATCTTTCTTGAGCAGCAAAATTGCTAAAATGAAGGGAGGTCTGCTCAGCATGCACCAAAAAAAAATGAAACACATAAAAGAATAGATCCCCAAACACACAAATGCAAGCCAATGCTTTAGGGTCTAACACAATCAGAACCTTCAACATCCCTACGAAACCTCTTATGGAAAAAAACCAAAAAAAACAAACAAAAATGTTAGTGTAGTTCCTGTTTTTCTTTTCATTTTTCTGTTTAGTTGTTGTGACCATAGAAGTTTGTTTTTTCCATCCCTCAGTTATAATAATTCATAAAAAAAAAAAAAGAATAGAGGGTTGATGCCTTTTTAGTAACCTGATCCAGTTCGGCATGACTCCTAGAGGTGATGCTAGCGTCCTGCCCAGTCATTCTTCAGCGGTCGATGCAATCCTTAAGATGTCACAGTGCAGAGCCACCAGCGTTTTCTCTTCGGAGTCAGTGACTGCTCTCAAACATTAGCACCCCCCACTTTTTTTCACAATAACTTCTTTCACTCGCAGAAAAGTACTTAAAACTCTTTATTACATTTTGCTCGTTTTCATGCGAGGCTGCCTCCACTTTGTGGCTCGTTGGAGGCTGACTCGCCATACTCACTGTAAGAACGCAGCTCTTCCAGGCTGGGGCAGAGGGACAGGAGGACAGAGGACCAAAGGGAGAGTTGAGGAGGTCACAAGTGGACTCAGCGTAGCCAAAGTTTGAGCCGGAGAGCATCCACTCCATTTAAATAGTATCTGAAGAGCCGCTTATCCCTGACAAAGCCCAGGTTCTCATAAAGTTTCAGGGCAGATTTGTTGGTGATTTCTGTTTCTAGCACCACCTGTGAAAGAAAACACAGGGAGCATGCAGATTGTGCTTGTTTAATTAAATTAGAGGCATAAAGTCAGAACAAACAATGAGCAAGAGAGTCAAAAAAAGAGCACCAGCAGCATACAGAAACGCACATATTTTTTAGCATTTAAGTTAACGTCTTTAACTTAAAAACACCACGTATTTCAGACATATATTGATATGTACACATTTATTATAACTAAGACTACATGCAATTTCTTACCTCATCACAGTCTCCATCCACCATGGCATAAATAGCCTTTTTTACAAGGTTAGTACCTGAAAAAGGCATAAGAAAAAAAAAATACATACGTCTACCCAATTCAAATTGGGTTCCTAATTATGTAGAAAACAATTTCATACATTTCATCAAGATTAATAGACATGACTGCCTTGTGCTGCCATGCATAGAAATGAAAAAATAACCACAAAGAACAGAGTAAATACAGCTTAACATTTCAAAATATTGATGCTCCAAGAGACACACATACCAATGCCTTTCCTGCGAAATTTGGAGTCGACCGCAAGCATGGCAATGTAGCCTCGTCTGAACATCTTCTTGTGCATGTCCAGCTTGCACACAATGGCACCAACACAGTTTTTCTCCACCATAGCCTGTGACACATCACAGCACTATAAAAGAGCCAACAACAAACCCTACCTCACATGACTTTCAGGTTAATTAAAATGCTGAAATCTGATAATGCACTGCCATATATTAACATACAGCACACACTATTCTGTTATGGTACACTAATGGCAACATAAATCCAATCACAATGCGCATGTGTATCAACCGATCAAAAACATGACTAGCATTGACTTTGACCTATTTATTACACTTTCAAATTTTAGTTTTGAAAATAGTGAAAAAGATATACTTACAAATCACTATTTCTCCACAATAAACTGTAAAACATTGTCTTCAACTACATATTAAATAAAACTATTTTGCTCAGCTAAGGTAGGTTGGTGAATATACCTCAAAGTATGCCTCATCTATTCTGCAACACACCTTAAGAAACAACGACTTCATCCCATCGAAGATCTGGGAATCAGAGCTTATGCTAATTTGAAATTAGTCTTAATTTAGTAACATTTAACGAATGTCATTGTTTTTTGCTAGTGCGGTATAATGTCCTATTAACTAAGTTTACATTTTCATATCTAAATTCTAAGTCCAGGTTTCTAAAAATGTACTTTTAAGTTGACATGTCAGGTGCTTCCAGAGAGGGCACTGTAACAAACGGTCACAACTGACAATCACATCATTTCAAGCTCAGTTGCGAAAGTATTTGGCACACACCACGCTAAATGGCCACATTGGCATCCTTCAATTCTCCATGTGCATTTAATTACAACCCATTCTGATCCATCACTGTACATTATTAGTGAAACTTTGCCAACAGCACATTTGTCCATTTGCCTTCTCCATGCAAGTATAAGTAAGTGTAAAGTCTCAACCTATCATATGTAAACACAGCACACAGTATGAACAATGTGAAAACCTTTCACTGCATTTAAACCATTTACCAAGCGAAGCAGTGGTCAGCCAGGAACACAGTAGCGTGTGGGGACAGCACCTTCCTCGAGGGTACCTTAGTGGGGCCACTAGCGGTCATTGAATTCGAACCTAACCCTTCTGATCGAAGGGCAACTCCCTAACCACGAAGCTACCAAATAAGTAAGAAAGCTGCTGCTATAGTGTGTCAGCTAACAACTCGTAACGTGAAAAGGTGCATGAGCAATTCTGACAGATAATCGAAACGTTATTTCAAGCTCAGGCCGATTTCAATCGTGAATGTGATGATTTGGCTTGGCTAACTAACCTTACTAGTAAAAGCAGAGACGTGGTGGATACGTACCAGAAAGCAGAGCTGTGGCCAGTTGTGGATGAAGTACCTATAGGTATATATCGAATAGGGTTCAGACAAGTCTTTCGTTATGAGCCTGATTATGTCAGGCATTTGTAACTCTGACTCGTATCTCACGTAACTGATGGCGCCATCGCCTGTTTGCCCCTCGGTCAGTGACAGGTTTGCCATCTGGGGCACGGGGGCCTCGTCCTCGGGAGAGCCCTGGGTGTCCCGGTGTTTAGAGCCATCATCGAACGCTGGATCCGACCCTTCAGTGTGGGGTGAGAGACTACCGACAGTCCTGCTGCTAACAGAGCCCGAACTCGGAGCTAAGGAACTGCTCTGGAGGAAAACGACTCCGTTATTGGGGAGCGAGTGGCTCTGAGACTCGTTGTCCGTTGTAGGGTGCTCATCTGGAACCTCCACTCCTCCGTCTAGGCGCTTCGGGACGCCCGACCTGTGCGCCGGGTGCTGGACGTGGTTGGGTACGGAGATGCGGCTGCACTGCCTGCCGTCGTCCTCCTCCTCCTCCTCTTCCTCCTCCGTGTGCTCGCCTACGCCGTTCAGCGTGGACTTGGGGTGGACATTGTTTTGTTTCTGCTTTATTCTCCCCGCCTGTGGCTCTGTCCCTAGAACTAGAACGTCCCCCCGGGGGCCACGGTCCAGTTTGTCACTGCTCCCCAGGAAGGAGCAGCCGTCCACGGGCAGCGGTCTAATCTCGACCGGGGACGCAGACAGCGCGCTAGGCCCAGGCGGGACTTCAGCCATCCCACTGCATACAGTAACCGAGAAATCCACAAGAAGGGTGGCCAGACGAGTCGCCCGAGTCAGGCAAACACCCACCTGAGTTACTGGTGATGGTAAAATAATTTAAAAAAAACTACAAATAATCTGTTAGTTGGCAACGCTATCTCGTGTACCCTCTAGCCATTACTCAACCCACTCCACACTCACTGGCCTATCTCAGCCACCAGGCGGGTCGGACGGTTTGCGACACACGCAGATTTCTGGGAAATGTAGTCTTTCGGCACAGAGTGACAAAACACAAATTAGTATAAACTTAATACAGTTTAAATTAAGATTTATATAAAGACCGAGTTTAAAACAAAATTCAACTTAATACAAAGGCAACGTTTAAAACGTTTTTGCAGAGTTTATACAAATAAATATAAGTAAATATTTATTTATTCAAAATATATGTAGCTGAAGATTCACGTTCCATGGTTTAGTTTTTATTTGTTTGCTTTACAGAGATTTAAAAAAGATAAGACGTAAAGCCAAAGTATTTGTTATGCATGTTAACTTCACTCTTCACCCCTTCTGCAAAGCTTTCCGGAAACAACCACTAGATGGACCAGTGTGTTTAAAATTTACCTTAGACTGGCATCACAGCAGTGTTACTTAAAAAAATAAAAAAAATTTTTTTTTTACTTTCTCAGTTTGATTTGCTTTGGTAAGTAAAACTAAGTAAACATGTGATGATTGTATATTTTTAACGTGCATTGTGTCTTGAGTATGAAATTGTTGTTTATTATTATACAAAGTATAGTCTTTTTAAGGGAAAATCAAATCTTCTTAAGCATAATAATTACATCATATGGATCCTTTTATTTTAGAGCTGTCGATAACACCTCCAGCTCAGTCATATTATTCTACATAAAAAGAAAAACAAGTATTAAATAGAAATCACAACTTTACAAGATAAGTACAATATAAATAACAATCTTACGATACAGGTTATTTTCCAAGCAAATGTAAACTATATCAATTGGCCGATTTAAAACAGGGAAAGGTCAACTGGTATTTTGAAAACGTGTAAAAAAAGAAACAAAGGAGAAAAAAGGACGAAACCGCAGAGACAAGGTATTCCAGCAACCAAAATATACAAATACAATAAACTTTGATCGGTACTGAAGGCATGCATCGCTTCTACATTTTTTTATGTTTTAGAAGCATTATGTCTTTCTAAGATTATCATCTTCCAGTACCATAATTAGAAGAAATAACAATATTAACATTAATCTGCATGCTCATGGGGCCTCTAGATTAATGTTTTAATTAGGAAGGACTACTGTTCTGATTCTGATGCAATTAACCAACAGTGTGACTACAGCAATATGGCAGCACTTGACTGGAGCCAGTTAGACTGAACCTAACACTTCAGAGTTTTCCGAGAGACTTTTTTAGATGAATACTTGAACACAGACATATAAAAGTATTAAGATAAGTCTAGGGGGCCACATGCTTCTGCGCAATGTATAGGTGAAGAGCACCTTGTGCCTGATTACATCTAACTAAAAGATTGGTCATGGCTGATGGGTTTCCAAGGAGGAAATCCTTGTGAGAACACAGCCTAGCTATGTCAGGGCGACAGAGACGACTAATAGACATGGCAGACAATGAAGCTCACGAACAAAGACTTACCCTGTTGAAGAGCCCTCGTCTGGCTCCAGTGCTCCTTCATACTCATCTTAGGGACCTCCCAGTGCAATTTTGGTCCAAAATAGAGGATACTACTTACCAAATACCAAATTTAATTTAGCTACATGTTGAATTAGTGTCACAACGCAACAGGTGACACTACACCCCGTTGATTTACTACCCGTCTCCTCCTTTCCATATTAAACTTAATAGGTTGACTAAGATCTCTTTTACAGAAGTCCTGTTACAGAACTCCTGCTATATTTGCACAATCTTATTAATTGCTGTTTAACGCTGTTCTGCATTTTTTGCATATATAACTTTTCCTTCACATTTTTGCACACAAATCTTTGCAGCTAGATTACAGTACCTGTCAAAATACTGTATTCCTCCAGGCTGTAGCTACTGAAGATTGCATTAAATGTTGTACTGGCCAGTTGTACTGTTTCTCTTGTGTTTTTCTCACACTTTTGTCCTGTCTGCACTTGTGGTCTTGTGGTGTTCTGTTTTGTTCTTGTGTTGCACCATGGTCCTGGAGGCACGTTGTTTCATTTCACTATGTACTTTGTGTATATAGTCCAAAAACCTACTTGACTACTTGGCCACAGAATGGCCATACTGAGAAGAGTATTATTAGGAAATATTCAAATTTGTTACAAAGGAACAATAAAGTTACTGTAGAAAGATGCAAAATATTGTGAGCCTTGGTACGTCATAACAAGCACAATACATTAACCAAGTATCAGGGTTTTTTAAAACCACTGCATGCCTGTTTCCTGGGGCAGAGTAGGGGAGTTAATAGTTGTTCAGTCAAAACACAATGTTTTAATGACTAAAGCACGGTCATATAGAAGCAAATATGTGTAGCTATGAAGGGATTTGTTCTGACAGCAACTATATATACACATATAGTGTCTTTTAGGGCGTAACCTCTATCGGCAAAATAATATCATTACAGAATTACAGCCAATTCTGATCCATCACTGTCACTATCACTGTTGCCAACAACAGCATTCCACTGATTTTCCAACCTTTTGGCATAACTACATTGTATTTATTCAGTGGTTTGATGTGAAGTGCATCATTCTAGAGCAACTTGGCATGTCAAAGTTATTCACACCAGTGGTAACAGGAACCAGATAGCTTTAGCATTTAATTCCTTTAAATATAACGGCATAGATTCTCTTGAATAATGTGTTTCCTGATTCCAAGGCATATTTTTGTGATAGTTTTAAGATTCCCCCGTTATCTTATTTACAAGGAGTAGATAAAAGTTCTTGAGTTCATTTCAAGTGTGCTATTTGGATTTGGCATCTGTTGTCCACTCTCAATATGAGATCCAAAGAGCTGTCACAGTCAGTGAAGCTAGCCATCATTAAGCTGAAAATTAAAAAACTCATCAGAGATAGAATAAACATTAGGTGAACATTAGGAACATTCATAAAAAGAAAGAATGCACCGGTGAGCTCAGCAACACCAAAAGACCTGGAAGACCATGGAAAACAACTGTGGTGAATGACCAAAGAATTCTTTCCCTGGTGAAGAAGAACTCCTTCACAACAGTTGGTCAGATCAACAACACTCTCCAGGAGGAAGGCGTATGTGTGTCAAAGTCAACAATCAAGAGAAGACTTCATCAGAGTGAAGTCACAGGGCTCACCACAATGAACCATTGGTAGCTTCAAAATCAGGAAGGCCAGATTAGAGTTTGCCAAACAACACCTAAAGCCTTTAACGTTCTGGAACAACGTTCTATGACCAGAGGAGACAAAAATCAACAAGTGATAAGAAGAGTATGGAGAAGGAAAGGAACTGCTCATGATCCAAAATAACCACTTCATCAGTGAAGCACGGTGGTGGTATTGTTATGGCACGGGCATGTTGAACAAATTGAACTGGTTCCCTTGTATTTAGTGATGATGTGACGGCTGAAGTGCTCCAGACAACATTATCTGCTCATATTCAGCCAAATGCTTCAGAACTCAGTGAACAGCGCTTCACAGTGCAGATGGACAATGACCCGAAACAAAAAAGTTTTTAAGGCAAAGAAGTGGAATGTTATGCAATGGCCAAGTCAATCCCCTGAGCTGAACCTGACCATGCAGTGACGTGGTTGAATAGCGGACATTGATTTAAGTTTAGGTTTACAGGTTAAAGAAAGATGTGGACTACTTGAACACTGATGTAAGTCACTCTGGATAAGAGCATCAGCTAAATGCTGTAAATGTAAACGTAAGACAGTTGCAGTAGAGACCTGGCAGATCAAGTGATGTAACCCAGCGTCTGGTGATGTCTATGTATTCCAGACTTCAAGCTGTAATTGACTGCAAAGGAATTGCAACAAAGTATTAAAAAGTTATTTATTAAGTTTGATTTATGATTGTTCATTTGACCCATTACTTTTGGTCCCGTAAAAAGTGGGAGGCACATATACAAACTACTGTAATTCCTACACCGTTCACAGGCTTTGTATATAAATACCCTCAAATTAAAGCTGAAAGTCTGCATTTAAAGCACATGTTGTTTTTTTCATTTAAAATCCATTGTGGTGAAGAATAGAGCCAAAAAGTCCAAATATTTGTGGCCCTACTGTAAGTTATATAGTGGTTTACATTGCAGACATCAAGGACCAGTTATGAATGGGCCTTAGGGTTACCATTATATTAGGATACAGTTGGACACTTTTGTTGTAGAGTATAACAAAAGCAAAGACAAGCTAAAGTGGGACTTCTTAGGGTCACTGCAGAGTAATTAACTCCCTCTCTAGTTTAGTTTTCCTCATTCTCAGTCCCCGTCTCTCTGTCAGTCAGTCAGTCTATTCCTAACCCCAGCAATCACAGACAGGGTCTAAAGCCCCCCTGTGAAAGAACTCAAGGAGTGCTCTTTACAGACTCACCGAACGGATAATTGGAACAACTACTAATGAGTGCTGCGTAGAGCAAAGCGAAGGAGCAATTAATTGAATTTGATTGAACACATCACCAGTCAGACAGACAAAAAACACTCCAGTATTGTGTAAAATGTCTACATTTTTACTTCATTCACCACCAAAGAGCCTCATAAAACTGATGAGTGCACCACAAGAAAACAATGAAGGGCACCTAACCATTAAAGTCCAGTAGCAGGGCTGGATTGAAAAGACTCGGCAAACCCGTTTTAGCTGTGAACGCAACATTTTATTCACCAATTAATTCATGTATAAAATCTAATCTACATTTAGTCTAATTTGTCACCCGAGTTAATTTAATTACCAAAGCCTGATGCCTAACTGGACCTGCTCATTTAAAGCTAGGCTTCAGGGTAACATTCCTCAAAAGCACAAAGATAACTCTTAAATGGTAGAGTAAGCATCTTACTGAAGACTCTCTTTACCAGTTAAGATGATATATTAAGGTCATCCAGGTCAGTTGTTGTGGCCACTACGTTGCAGTAAATCATGATGCTAAAGTATCATGAGTCCAGAGGACACAGGGGCATCTCCAGTAGAATTCCAGATGTAGTATTCAGAGGACAACAATTCTCGTGCTGTGGGAATATAAGATAAGTTTATTGTGCCTATATGTGCATCTTTAATGATCACATCTGTAAGATACAGGCTCTTCAGTAGCAAATATTAGGTACGAAATTTACTAGGAATCACTGAAACACTTACTCGTGACAATGCGTGGTTTTGCAGAAGAATAAACTTGTACAGAGTGTTGGTCCACACAGCACCCTGACAGAGTCAAATCTGGTACACGGAAGAAGAGCTGAAGACAATACAACAGTTAAAAAGATTGGCAGTGTAACAATATGGTCAACTCATGATTTGGTTTGACAGACGACTGAGTGCTTCAGATCAGTTCACAATATATTTAACCAACATTGCAGATACATTAAATATCAATCATTTGAATTAATTACTCATTCTTCACTATTCATTGTCAAAAGTCCATAATGCATATGGTCACATGTTTGCTTTGCCATATCATGATCCTTTGGTGCACTGTTACACTCGAGTAACTGTGAGACAATTTCTACTCACACCATTGGGGTAATAATTACAAATAATTAAGGAATTAAAACCACAAGTAGGTATTAGGATAACAAAAATGCATCTTAACCACATCCACTGTGTATTATGTAAGCAGAAATGTAGAAATATCAGCTTGTTTAAAAATAGGCTGGATGAGCTTCCGTCAGAATTTGTCAACAATTCATACTCACTTTTACATACGCAGTGACATCCGTGCACAGAGGGTCAGTTGGTCCAGCAAGATGCCCAGAGAAAGTCACACTACCTTCCAGAGTTACCTCTCGTGACTTTGGAAACTTCTGACCTGGAAAAAAAAATTCACCTCACACTGTGAATTCCAAGTGGAATCTAACCAGAAAATACTCATGTTGAACAAAGACGTACCAAGAACCCAAACCAGCAGATTCTTCTCTTTAGATGCATCTAACTGTCCTGAACTAACCTTCACATCCACACTGCCCATCTGGTTTCTGTCCAGAACAAAAACAGCAGAGGTAACAGAAAAGAGGTCAGCAAATAAACGCAGCTCTACAGTGCTGAAGCCAGTAGTATTCTCTGAGTGTGCATATACAGTAATCCCCCAGTTTTACACTGATCAGGAGTCACAGATTCAGTCACATGCAGGTTTTTTTTAGAACCAAACACAGTTTTACGTGGAAATCCCCACAATATCGCGGAAGCTATATCCGCCTTTTTGCTTTCTTGTAGCAATAAATATATTTTTTCTGGATGTTTTCACACAAGGGGACACATTCACCTCGCCACAGTGTCCCAATACTTTTCACCCACAACCTTACGAGTTGAATATCTCGGCTGGGAAAGCACTCCGACACTTCAAACTGTTCAAACAGTCCAGTAGATCTCCAGGAGACTTTTCCAACGAGCCCCCATTTCCAGAGTAGATCAGGTTTTATTCAGCACAATCATACGCACTTCTGTCTTTAAATGTGATGCAGGTGTGGAACATAACCCCGGGGAAAAGCGGGGGATTACTGTATATGTATGTGTAGGGGGTTCTTTTTTCTGCAGTAATACATTTGATTGAACAAATGATGTATTAGCAATTCTTTTCTTAGTAAAATAAAAAATGTAGGATAGGGGGACTAAGGCTGGGAACCACTGCACAAAATCATCACAGGTTGTATTTTTTGTTTTAACTGCTTTACAATATTGTAATGATTAACTTGGTATTCTCACATCAGAATTATCTGGTCTTATCATAGTCCCACATTTAAAAAGTAACAAAAGCCATGAAAGGTGTGCTGGGGAGGTGAAATGGACACATCAAAACGGGAAAGTCTGTGAAATATATAACCTGTTGAAAAATGGGAGTTGCGCCTCACAGAATTCAAAACTGTTTTTGACACTCTCATGAACCTTGAGGACTACATTTAGCTTGAGGAGATTCTCTTCTGCTTTCAGCTGGTAGGAGCCCAGGATAGGTGGCACAGGTACCTGTGTTACAGGGATAATTCGGTTCAGAATTCATTTCCTACATGAACACGTCTCCAACACATAATTAGCAGAGTGACATTCCTACCTGTGACGTGTAACTACAGAGTCTGAAAGG
>JBBPDH010000001.1:29478411-29493521 GCA_037974565.1 Clupeocharax schoutedeni
ATTTTAATACAAAGTAAGGGTATAAAATCAAATTTATTTCCAGGAAATATGCAGTGGTGCTTGATAGATTGTAAGATGTATTGATATTTTTTTTCGTTTTAGCATAAAACTGGACTGAAAAGCCACCAGATCCTCATCATAACAATGGCTAATTGAACAGATTACAAAATTGTCATTATTTTATTGACCTAAGTGATCCAACATGAAGTGTGTATAAATTGCAAAAGTATGCCAACACCATAAACTTATGATCCTTTTGTGCGTTAGTTGCCTCAACCAAGCTGTCCTGTAACTTGATTAGTTCTGGGTATGAATTTTGACCCATTCCGTCTTATGGAACTTCTTCACCTCAGTGATGTTGGTGGCCTTTCTTGTGTGAATCCTCCATGCCTCAGGCCATGACACATTTCTGCTGGATTTAAGGATTTGACTTTGACTTAGCCACACTAAAATACCTCTGCCTTGTAAACTGACAGTTCTGTGATCGTGTTCTGTACAGCTACAGTTTACAGATGATAGGACTGCTATTATTGGGTAGAATAAGTCAGTACAAGCCAGTATTCATAGTACCATCAGATGATGGGAAGCTGTGTTAGCAGCAAAACAGTCTCTCACCATGTTGCTGTAATCCTTGTGTTACAATAAGTTTTTATATTGGAATGCAGTGTTTGGTTGTGCCAAACATAAGATTTCTTATTTAAGTTCTTTTTGTCTAATCAGTCCCCATAACATTCTTTCACTACTCTTCCGGATCTACACTGTGGTCTTTAGAAAATCAGCAGAAATGTTCTTCCTGAGAAGTACGGGCTTCTTGTCTGCTTTCCTCCAATACACACTGTTCTTGTTTAGTCTCTGCGTGGAATTTAAACCCATTAACACTGACCTTAGCGATTGCAGGGGAGAACTGCAGATACTTAGTTGATAACACTGATCTCCCAGAATGCTATATGGCTTGTTATTGAAGTTATTTGTTTAGTTGGATGACCACTCTTGGGAAGGGTGGCTGTTTTGAGTGGATTGGTCCAGCCTGATGCAGCTTTATTTTATATGATCACAAACTTCCAAGCACACTGTATGTGAGGGACAGATGTGGATTTTATCCAGAGATAGTCTAGTCAAAGTTTGTTTTTAGGCTTTAATTTGAAAGTTATGGAGTGGTTGTATTGCTGCCAAATTTCTAACCAATCAACAAACTCTGCATGTGTTCTTTGGTGACCTTCAGATACTGCAATGTGACATGAACCAAATCTAATGGGCGGTGGTAATAATAATAATAGTTGCAAGAAATAAGTGTCTTTGTATTTGTTTCTTGTTTCAGGACGCTGAACTGCATGATTGGCCAAATGAAACACATTCTGGCCACTGAGCAGAAGAAAACAGACTTCAGGCCAGAGGATGAGAACAATGTCATGATACAGTACACTGCAGTAAGACACTGAGTTAACAGTTCTGAATCATGAGCCAAATACTTTGTACAGCCAGTCAGAGTGAAGTTGCTGGCTTGCTGTTAAAGTGTTGCCTTTGTCTGACTATCTCCTGTGTTCTCTGTCCTCAGGCATGCTCTAAGGTGTGTGCGTATGTGAGTAAGCAGGTGGAGCGTGTGCGGAGGTCTATGGACGGGAAGAATGTGGATACGGTCCTGACCGAGCTGGGCGTGCGCTTCCACAGGCTCATCCATGAGCACCTGCAGCAGTTCAGCTACAACTACATGGGGGGCATGCTGGCCATCTGCGATGTGGCAGAATACCGCCGCTGTGCCAAAGACTTTCGAGTAAGGAGAGGTCAAAGGTCAAAGGTTTATAAGAGTGTTAAATTAGGGCAATAACTGTCGAATTGTTCATTTTTAAATGTTCTCTTGAATAATACCATGAGGGTTTAAATATACTATGAGTATTAACAAAGTTCAAGCTTAATGATTGACTGAAAAAACAAAACTGATGTATTACCAGTCTTATGAGTTGCATGTTTGACTGCATGCCTGCTGTTCATTTATTTTATTTATTGATGCTTTTAAAGTTTGATGAGAAACTGCTGCATAGCATAGTATCATAACGCCACTAATTGCCTTTTTTATAGAAAGTAGTAAAAATGCTAAATTCTGGTAATTTGTTGGTGCTGGTTATTTAATGTTTCAGTGATTAGTGCATTCTAAGCCGTCCATTTTTTTATCATTACAGTAAACAGTATTGCTTTTAATGGTAGCTAACTTAGCATTAGGAAACATTTGCCACGAAGACAGGCATTGGTGCACTCTAACCTTTTTATAATATCAAAGTATTTAATCTATTTCTTGGTGTAAAATGTGGTGCACCAACTCAATAATGGCAGAAAAATAATAGATATTTCTGTTTTCTTCTCAGGTTCCTCTGGTCCTCCAGCTCTTTGACACACTACATGCTCTGTGTAACCTCCTGGTTGTTGCTCCTGATAACCTGAAACAGGTGTGTTCTGGAGAACAGCTGACCAACCTGGACAGAAACCTTCTACATGCCTTTGTGCAGTTAAGAGCAGACTATCGCTCGGCCAGGCTAGGCCGACATTTTAGCTAATGATGGGCAATACGTCTGGTGTGCTGCACAGCCGTCCGATCAGAACAGGCCTCTTGGTATAGATCAACACTACTACCAAACTCAGTTGCGCCTGGACTGTTATTTCTAAGGTTAACAGTCTCCGTGGATTTGAGACTGTGTGGTTCCACCTTTACTGAACAGTAAATATTTATGGATTTGCCCGGCTCTCCCCAGTTGAGTTTTATTTCAGAATTTGCTTTTTGCCTTCTCATTTTTAACCAGTAAAACACAAATATGCAGCATTTCATTTGAAATGTATCCTTCCATTCATGTCCATGCATTACAATTTTAACGGCCTATTTTAATACAGGTGAACCTGATCTGTAAAAAGAGAACCATGTAAAGAGGGCTGTTTTTGTTATATTTCTCTGGATTTTGATGATGAAAGTAAAGTGGGAGGAACTACAGTGGTTCAGATGGGAAATTCTACAGACATCCGAGAGGATAAGAGACTCACTTATTTACTTGTTTTTAATGTACCAAATATATGTGGCTCTGCTGGCACTGGAGACACTTCAGCATGCTGCTCGACAGGATCATCATCTAACTCACTAATGAGCAACAGCTAACCTTTTTTTTTTCTTTCTTCCCCACATAGTACTTAATATAAATCTGATGTAAATTCTGAGCTTGGTGTACAAGGTACAGAGTTTGTATGTGCAGGTAATTCAATGTAATCAAGATGATGCGACAAATTACAGTATACTGCACAGAGAGTCACTGCTTAAAATGTAAGTAATTGAATAAATCAGCTGAACTGACCCAAAATGTGGTAAATCTGATGTTTGCAAAAAAAATCTACCTTATGTTTTGTCTTAAGACCTGTAGATCTGTTGTTTTTCTTCATAATTATCAACTTTTCATGACTGGAAACAGTGTTCAGTACTGTTCAGTACATTTACTTACATTTCAGTTACATTTACAGCATTTGGTAGACACCCAGTGAAGAATGTGGGTGCTTTGTAGTCTTTAAAGAAAAGCCATCCCTCACTCCTAGGCTTTTTTTAGTCTTAAAAAAGATCTTTGTTTTCAGTCGTAAGTATTAAGTTTTGACATTGGACATGTAAGGATGTAGCCTGAAGAACGGTCTTGTAACCCATGCCATCAACTGCTTTTTATATGTGGTGCTGCTCTTTTCTTTGCTCCAGCATGTCAAAATGCAGAACCCTAATATTTTGATAATGTATCTCATAAAAATATATTTAAATCAAATTTAATTTCCCAGCTCTCTTTGTGCTTACTAGTTATTATCAAACTTACACTTTTACATGAAATATTCTTTATTTACATTTCACCTAACTTTTACTGTTAGGGTGTTGGTCAGCACATGTATTTTTTGAGTGCAGCTTTACTTGATCATTTTCTATAACAGCAGATCTCTAGAAGACTGACAGTGAAGGGGAATGGATCATGAGAGGAAAAATATTTTAAATTTCTAATATCTCCTTTTCTAGACTGACGAGATGCAGGTGTAACAAACTGTTATGCTTAAAACAAAGTATATGTTGCATCTGTTGGAATGAGCCTCTTTGGACCTGCCTGTTGAATACTACTACTAATATAACTCAAATTTACAGCAAGTAGATTTTTTCTTCTCCTGTGTCATTACATTCCATTCATTTGACAGACCCTTTTATCCCAAGTGACTTACAAATGCGAACTAGAGGAAAGTTCTTAGTGCTAAAATCTTTATGTAGGGACTGGTGCAAGAAAATAGCATCAGGAGTTGAGATCTCTGCAGGAGATGTATTGTTATTTTTTTTAACTACTAAATTGAAAGTTCACACAGGTCTTTTACACAGTAAAATTTCACCATCACTGGATGGCACAGGCTTGACCTGTCTAATCCTGATGTCCATCTACAGGATTGGTGATATACTGCAATTATGAAAATGTTTCTCAAGCACTGTATTCCATTTTGATTTAACTAAAAAAAACATGGGTTCTGAATCTCTTCTGAGTGTTAAAGGTCTTCGAGAAGCTTGGCTGTTTTTTCATGAAGTAGTGATTGTTGTTGGTTCCTTTGTGAGCAGCATCAGTAGCAGAGATACCACAGACTGATCGTGTATGCTTAACCACGGACATTTAGGATAATATCCTCCCAGAGGAGGACAAATTATTCTCGCAATTTAGGAGAATAAGCCTAAACCTAACTGATCAACGGTTTCACCCAGAGAAACGCAAGGCTGTGACACAGAGAGGTGTCACAAAGTAAGGTACATAAAGACATGGCTGGATGAGTTCGGTGTGGAAGAACTTGACTGGCCCGCACAGAGCCCTGACCTCAACCCCATCCAACACCTTTGGGATGAACTGGAAAAGAGATTGGAGCCAGGCCTTCTAATACAGCATCAGTGCCTGACCTAATACATGCTCTACAGAATGATTTGGCTCCAGTTCCCTGATAACTCTCCAAAATCTTGTGGAAAGCTGTCCAAGAAGAGTGGAACTTGTTACAGCTGCAAATGAGGGACCAAATCCAAATTACAGTCTTATGTATTTGAATCCAAATAATGTTCAAATATTGTGGTGTTGATAGAGGTGCATACTTTTGATGACAGCATGGGCTAAACCATTACTCAAGAAAGAAATTTTCCTGATGGACATTTTGTGTCATAACATGCTCAGTGCATGTTAAAGTCCGTTAAAATCTATAAATTTTAATAGAGTTTAAATAAGTCATGAGAGTCCCTGTTGGTGTAATAGGCAGGCATCTCAATACCAAGACCTAAGGCACCATTAGGGTTGACCTGTCTAATCCTTATGTCCATCTACAGGACTGCACTGTTTTGCACTTAATTTAATTTGAGATGGGGTGGTCTGAATCTCCCTGCAAACCTCACACAGGCTGAAGGTTTGGTATTTGAATGCAATGTCACCAAATTCTGTTGGTGTAATGCTCGGGCGTCCCAATACTTTTGTCCACGGTGTGTAAGTCAGCTAAGCTGAGCTCTGTCTCTGCCAGAGCGTGCTGTTGTGTGCGGAAGGTAGGTACACAATGCCAAATGGGCAAAGTTAAACAGCGCAATTAATTAGGCTAATATTAATATGATCAATGCCGTGGAAATTCAATTCTCTCAGCCCTAATCACAACCGGATAGCTTGTAAAAATTATTTTGTTAGGCCCCGGTGCAAACACCGAGGCCTTTTCCAAACATTTGAGCACTATTTATTTTTCGGGCCGATTAGAGTTGGGCGGAGGGCCGATAAGAGGAGCGAGAGACACGGGGAGGAGAGGCAGCATCCCGGGGGCCTTGCTAACTCATCCACACACACACACCGAGTCAGGACTGCTGTTTGGGGGGATTGGAGGGGGCCCCTGTGTTTGAGCAGGTGGCTCGGATTAGGAACACTGTCAACAAGCCTCCTCAGCCCTGCTCATTAGCCTTCATGATTTTACAATTTCCTCTCACACACTCACATACACACATCTTTTTTGTTTTTGTAAAGATAGCATTTGTTTTGGGAATTGCTAGTGTTCACTTTCGAATCCCCTTGTAGAGAGGCAGTATATAAGAGGGATTCTGGAAGTACACTATAGGTCTATAGACAAAAGTATTGGGACATACCTCTCAATCATACCCATTGCCACAGGTGTATAAAAATCAAGCATGCCTAGACGTTTTGGACTATGCTATGCTTCCAAATTTTCAGACAGTGATTTTGGCAAGACCTTTTCTGTTCCAGCATGACTGTGCCCCAGTGCACAAATCAAGATCCATTAAAAAAGTTTGGATGAGCTGTGAAAGAACCTCAATCCCATCCAACACCTCTGGGGTCAACTGGAACGGAGATTGTGAGCCAGGCCTTCACATCCAGCATCAATGTCTGACCTCAAAAATGCTCTACAGAATGAATGGGCAAAAATTCCCACAATAAACTCTAAAATCTTGTGGAAAGCCTTCCAAGAAGAATGGAGGCTGTAATCGCTGCAAATGAGGGACAAACTCCAAATGAAAGTCTATGTATTTGAATGCAAATGGTGTCCAAATAGTGTCTGTGTATTCTTGATAGAGGTGCATTAAAATAGCATATTTCTGGTGACAGCATAGGCTTACACATTACATAACATAAGAAAGAGCTTTATTTATTCTGAGGGAAATTCATTAGCATCCTCAGTGCAACAAGAAAGGATAAAAGATAATAAGACAATAGAAAAAGTTGGACAATAGCGCATCAGTGCTATACTATTCTACTTATGCTAGAAGAAAATGTCCCAGAAAACTAACCATTGATAGGCCCTTGGTTTTTATACATTGTGTGATTATTAAAAATATATGGTACATCCATACTTCAATTTACTAAGACTTACCATTCAGTAGCTGCTTTGAAACTACTGTTGTCTAGTTCTAACAGAGAAGAAGTTGCTATATGATTCTTTCCCCTTTAAGGGTTCATTTAGCTCCCACAGATGCCAAAGCAGAGTAGTTTTTCAAGCCCAAGTGGAGCCATTGAGGGTGCTGGAGTGTCACTTCATGTCACTAAGTGTCTTTTAATGTCTGTCTTCGGCCAGCAACAACACTTGATGTTCTGATGTGGGTGTCTTCTGTCACAGTTGTGAATGATCTCTATGGAGTATCTCAGTGCCAGACTATGCTGATGGGTCCATATATTCACAAATGTTTCAGTCGCAAATTTCGAAACTGATTTTCCAAGACTCTCACGGACGCTGCATCCTAGCCTAGACTCCCTGTGGAGTGGAGTTTTCCCTCAGTGTTACTTGCAATCCTCCAAGGCCTTATCTTTTCTCTCTCCTCCCCGGTTTTTTAATAAATGCCCAGTCTGGCGGTTGATTGATTGGCGAAGTTTCAGCAGTGTGTCTGGGAGAGCTCATGCACTTGCTAAAAGTTCATCAGCACTTAACTGACTCGTTTATCCAGAGGGTGGGCGCCCACACACACATTATTGGTAATTTGCACAGTAATGACGTTGTTACAGCTGTTATTGCTATCCCATGGTGGTGCGTTTGGTCCACCCTGCCTCCAATCCCCTCCAGTGGTTCTAGCAGCCCACAAATCCGAGCTTGAGCGCATCACTCTCTCAAATGGCCCTCCCTCTGCTTCCTGGAGCAGTGACAATACAGCATTACAGCAGTCAATCCATGTCAACAGCAGCTTTGCTTAATGCCAGCTAAAAGCTTTTAAGCTAAATCTTCACCTAATGATGCAGAACGATTAGCACTTGGTCTTTTGATCTGCCGATGGGCTTCTGTCAATTAGTGTGTAGGTTTTTGGTTGTTTTTTTATTTTTTTGTTTTTCCAAGAGGGGTTTGTAGATATCTGTTTGTTTAGTCTGCCAGACACTAAAAGCTATTTTCTACAAGATCATGCTGGGCCTTCAAGCTTAACAGGTTAAAGTAAAGGACATGTAGAGGGCCCTGAACCTGAACAAATTAATAGACATGTAGAGGGTGTTTATCTTTGTCCGTAGAACATCGCTGATCAGGTGCTGGTGGGATGTGCGGCCCCTTGTTGACCACCTGCTGCAATGCAGATGTTGCCCTTCACCCTTTATTCGTTATTGGTCCTGTTGGTAGGTCCATGCCAATTCCTGGCCACCACAGACAAAAGGAAAAGGAAGCTTTATGAGTTTTTAAAGCCATTGTTTGAAGCTTTTGATGCTTGTTAGTAGGATTTCATTGAGGGAGATTTACAGATTTGTAATTTACAGATTTCTTTTTTCTCCAGATCCTGTGGTTCTACTCTGCACATTCTTTTGGAAGTACGGGGTAATTGATGATCATGTTTTGGAGGCATGCTGAGGCAGGTTATTTTCTACTTTACATAATAGCAAAACCACTATAAACCATATATCACTATATACCAGGGGACACCAACCTTTCTGAAACTGAGAGCTACTTCACTGGTACTGAGCCATAAGAAGGGCTACCAGTTTGATCCAAACTGAGTTCACCTAAACTTGTCTAAACTTCATGTATAATAAACTTGTTTTTAAGATATTGTCATTTTGAAATCTATAAAAATGCAAATGTGATTAAAGAAGAATAGCAATGGGATCAAATTAAATGCTAGGCGCTGTTCACTGGTGAGTTGTGCTACTATTAGAAAAGGGCTGCAGGCTACTTATGTGGTCTGAAGGGCACCGTGTTGGTGACCCCTGCTATATTCTATATCCTAACACAGGTTATGTGTATATACTAACACACTGTAAGCTCATTGTTCTGTGTTTAAAGGAAATTCCACAGATTTTTCGAAAACTGTCGCATAATTCGGTGTAAACAAAGTCATTAAAAGGGGTTTGCTATGATGTTGCAAACAGTCATCTGCAGCATGTACTAGCCCTAAAATCTTCCCTAATGTTGCTTTAAAGTTGGGGACAATACAAATAGCTTTATTTGCTTTTTAGACATCAACCACTGGTTCTTGTCAGCACTGTTTTGTAGAAACCTGTGTAAATATGTTTGCAATATATTAACCCTCTATGTAATTGTAGACAATATATTAAGTCTGCAATTAACCCTTTCACATCAAACCACCGGGACTCCTTGTCTAAATTATGTAGACATTTTGAGAAAATCAGCAGAACTCACCTTTAATATACACATAGAAACAGTTCCTATAAAAATATAGACAGTTCTTAAATATTTGCATTTCTGCCTTAAATAGTGGACATTTTTTGGAGACAATAATCCTAGTCTTAGGCCACATGATTCACCCAAAGCCAGTTATTTAATTCCAACCTTAGAATAAAGGCTTCCACTGATTGTGTAAATGATACCAAACTAGCTTGTAAGAAATTAGAGCTGTGCAGGCCCTCTGGTGACATGCTTCTTTAGTTTCTGTGTGTGTTTTTAATCTGACTTAGTTTGATCAGTTTAATAAAAATTAAGTTATACTCAAGGTGTACATTTACGTTACAGAATTTTGCAGACACTCTTACCCAGAGCGATGCACATCAGTACAGTGCTTGGTACACTGTAAATGCCCCTCTAGATGCTCCTTGCACTTCAGGTCCTGTTTTCATGGAGCTGAATGTTTCTGATTCAAGATTCAAAATTCAGGACGCTTATTTGTCACATACACAGTTATGTGTGTAAAACGTACAGTGAGCCTGAATCACTCCTGA
Source organism: Clupeocharax schoutedeni (assembly GCA_037974565.1). Taxonomy (NCBI): domain Eukaryota; kingdom Metazoa; phylum Chordata; class Actinopteri; order Characiformes; family Alestidae; genus Clupeocharax; species Clupeocharax schoutedeni. The sequence goes on from JBBPDH010000001.1 coordinate 29,488,068, forward strand.
GACAGCACAAGGAGTAGAAAAAAAATGGACAATATAAACAAATGCAAACAATGTAACAATATATGCAGATTATAGACTAAATATTTCTCTGAATATTTACAATGAAAAATAAATACAAGAGCAACAAAAAAATGCTCTTAGGGATTATGGGATGAGGAGTGTTGAGTGTTAGTGAATATGAGGCATGTCCTGGTTGAAGAGCTTCATGACCTGAGGATAGAAGATCCTCATTGTGAGTTTAGATGTATTAAACTGAAAAAGGTAACTCAGTTATTACAGTCAGGGGGGTCTTGCTGTTAACTGAGCTGCATGAGTCGTGTGCAGCACTCTTTGTGAGCTGGCAGAGGGCAGTAGTGCTCTAAAGCAGCAAGCCTTTCCCTCGATGAGCCCTCTCTCCCTCTCAGCTCTTCACAATGGGAGTGCGCCCGGGGGGAAGTGTTGCTTTTTTAGGTCTATAAGCCCGTATCCCTTAATCCCTCGCCATGATTGACAATCATGATTTAGGGTATATGGTGTCCCATTCTAATCCACGAGCACTGCTTTCATTTGCATACTTGCCGTGCGTGGCCTCATTTTCAGGGGAGGCATGCTGCCTGCTGCCTTTGTAAGAGATGCAGAGAGAGAGAGAGAGAGAGAACAAAAAGGGAAATAGGAGATAGAGAGAAAGAGCTGAGAGGAAAGAGGAAAATTTAGAAAGGAGGTAGAGTAAAGGAGGGGGGCAGAAACAGAGAGAGGGAGATAGAGTGAGAGAGAAAGAGAGAGAGAGGGAGGGAGAGAGAGAGAATGATGAGAATTAGATAAACAGAGAAAGAGAGATTAGAAATCAGGAATGTTTGTATGTGTTGGCCAGAACCAGAACTGCGAGAGAGTGACTGAGTGTGTGTGTGTGTGTGTGTGTGTGTGTGTGTGTGTGTGTGTGAAGTCAGTCTCTGCCATCCACTTTAGTGTCTCTCATTATTCCCCCTCAAGCACTGAAGATGTGTCCCATGGCACACGCACACATACACAAACATACATTCAGAGAAAGAGAGAAAGATTAGCTGGAGACTAAATTAGCATGAACTTAATGAGGCATTCGCAATCGCAAAATTTGCGATAACATGTATGGAGCATCACCAATAACCTGAAAATAAAACTATGGATTGCATTCATAGACTGATTTATCCAACTTGGTAAATAAATGAACACTTTTAGAAAAAAAAAAGGCAAACTGTAATCCAACATTACTTATCAAACAAATGGGATATCCAGACTCCGGCCTTGGTTATGAAATGTTGAAGTCACGAAGTAGGACCTACTGATAACTAATCATCTCTTCCTGCTCAGGTGTTTTTTAGGTAACAATCCATAAAAGCACAGTCGCTCAGTTGCTGACACACTCACACACAAACACAAACATGAAGGAGTAGGAATCCATGTCTTTCAATTAACTGAGAATAATGCAACAACCCTAAACCATTTGAATAATTGAATTTGTGATATTCATCAAAAATAAGACTCTTTCATTCATCTTGTGATGAGCATGCATTGGGCCTGAATAGAAACAGTTCAATTTCCACAGACATAGAACACAATGAAAGACTGTAAAATGAAATATGTGTAGCAGAGTTATGAAATTAAAGCTGTTTTGTGTAGGTTTGCATGGTAGTGCTGCATGATAGTTGTGTGGACATTGGATTGTACAGTCAGATGTGCAGCAAATAAAGGCATAAAGCATAGGCCACAGTTGCATTGTGAGTCCTCTGTGATTGGCAGAAAGAAGACGGGACTCTCAGAAAGAAGACGGGACGGGAAATTTCAGAGTAAAGTGATTCTAAAAGCCCTCTCTTATAATGAAGCGCTTCTGTGAGACTGATGTTTCACTGTTATAAAAGAGAAGTACAGCTAGCTCTACTTGCGCTTCTCTTTATAACAGTATTAGTGGAAAATAAAAACAGTCTATTATTGCCGAGCTTTCTGTGTTCTTGTGAGCCTAGTGTGAAACACATTAATAAATGGGTTCATGTGTGCTTTTAATTCGAAGAGGACCAGGAAAGACACAAAAACCCAGTAAAAATGGCTACTAATTGATATATACTGTATGAAGGGTCAATATCCTACATTGTCTTGGGCCCCAAGGCTCACTCATACGGGTTTAATTCATTTTTACAATTTTTCAGTATATTCAAAATCTTTGTGCCTTAGAAGTTGGTACTATGCCATCAAGACTTCTTGCCCAGTATTATGCACTGTATTGTTTAAATGTTTAACCTAAAACATTTAAAACACTCTTTAGAACCTCACAGTGAATGAGCATGGCTAAACATTTAAGGTGAGGACTAGCCGGTCTAGCCCGATGCCTTTGAAGAGCTACTATTTTAGAAAAAGTTAACGTGGGCTAAAACACACAGTGCATCACAGCTTGCTGCATATGGGGTTGTGTAGACCAGTCAGAGTGCCCATGCTGACCCTTTCATGCACACTGCCACACTGCAGTCATTTTTTTATGATATTGCTGAATGGTTTATAATACACTATATTATAATTAACCAGATATAAGTATAAAACCTCTGTTAAACAAAGGGTTGGGTTTGACTTCCCACTTTTGTTTGTGTGTGTGGGTGTATGCGTGTTCTGTGCATGTGTGTTTATGTGAACAAACATTTGTGTCTGGAATTTTTGAATGTGTTTGTGTGTGTCTCTATAGCTATGATTGTCTCTGTTGGAAGCTGTGTGTGATTGTATCTGTGTGTGTGTATGTGTGTGAGTGTGTGTGTCCTCTCCCATACACCATAAACAATCACCAGTGTTTACCAGTGTAATTGATTTCCTATCACCATCTCTTCACTTACTTAGCTAATTTGTTATTAAGTATGAGAGAGGCTGTGTATGCGCGTGCATTCTAGCGCATATCTGTGTGTGCGAGCGAGGCAGGGAAGAAAAAACCCTTCACTTATTCCCCCATTTTGAGAAATTATACTCTTGTACTTGATCCAGCTAACAGGATTTTCTTAAATTACTTTATAAAAGACCATCTTTTAACTTTCCCTCTCACACACACAATCCATTCATTAGTAGGTCTGCCTGAAGGGCCTCCACACATCAATTGCTTGGGTTAAAGTTCCAAACTTAGGCAGCTCTGTGATGCTCACGCTCACGGTGGTTTGTGGAGGCGGGGGCAAGAATTATTAATTTCTCAAGTATTAGGGAAAAAAGGCGCAAGATTGAATTAAGAGTATTGGCCCTCCGTTATCCTGCATAGCTAGCCTCAGGGCCCAACTGGAGTGGAGGACATTATGCAAATTCTCCCTCTCTCCTCTGTCTCTCTCCCATTCTCTCTCTCTCTCACTATTTTGGTCCCACTCACCCTCCTCTTTCCCCCCTCTATGTCTTTCTTTCTTTCTTTATCTCTTTCTCTATATCTCTTTCTCACTCACTGATTTTTGGACCAGTGGCCTTGTGTTGTGTAATGACATTGTTTCTGTATCATTTTGGTCATTGTCCTCATATCTGTTGCCATGTTCTCTTTTTTTCTGCATGGTTTCTCCTTCATTTTCTGCATTATTAACAGTAAATGAAGATCTCCCCCTCAGCTCTAATCTCAGTGACTCAGAGCAGAGAGCAGACTGGGATCAAAAGTCAAAAGAGGCAGCTGTCAAAATATTAACCATTTCTGTCATCCCATCTCGCTCTCTCTCTCTGTCTCGTCTGAAGTGCTCCTGCGATCTCTGAGTGCCAAGGGGTAGAGAGGATAATCTGCATTTATGTCTTGTTTTTCCTCTCTGTGCCCCCCGCCCCCCTCTTCTTCACTTTGACAATGCGGAGTGTCGAAAGCAGCACTCCACTTCTTCAGCTTGTGATCTCACTTAGTGCTTTATGACCAAAAACAGTACATTTGACCATACAGCCCAGCCAATTAGCCGTTAATTAGCAATTAGTCACAGCCAATGGTTCTCCATCACCTTTGTAGTGCAGCACTGACATTGAAACCTTCATGGTCAATTTGGGCCACTAATTAGTTGAAGTCTAGGCAGGCTTTTCGCAGCTTGATGGCAGAGAGGCAGGAGAGCAGAGACAGAACAGGCCATCGTGATGGTGGTCTAAAAGCCCGGGAGTACCGTTACCCACTGTTGCCCCAACTGCTGGATGGGAAGAGAAGGAGAACAGACAGATCTAATGTCAGTAAATATTAGCTCTGTGTTTGTATATATGTGGTTTTCCCATTCCTTGACAAGTTGATTGCATATTCAGGGGTAGATCTTGCCATGATTGTGCTGAAGGAGAACAGAGCGAGAGAGAGAGAGAGAGAGAGAGAGAGAGATAAGGAGAGAAAGGAGTTGGGAGGGGGCAACCGCTACTGTCGGGGGAGAAGGTAATTGGTCCCCAGGCGATGAGAGGCTCCATCGCCTCCCCTTTCCTCTTTACCTTCTCTCATCTCTGGTTCTGTGCAGATCTGATAAAGATAAACATACAGCAAACGTGTGGGTTGATGAGGGCGGCTCAGGGCAAACAGAAGCAACATGATGAGCCTCTGATATTCCTGCATGAATGTCAGTGGGGGCCAGAGGAGAGATCTCAATATAGCTCAGTCTGTTCTACTGCCTTCTGTCAAATGACTAGAGTCTTTACTGTCTTAACCAGGATCTCTTTATTCAAATGAATTGACTTAATAAAAAAATAAAAATCACAAATTAAAGAACATCAAGCCTTACTATTAGACAAAACGCTATTTATTACAGCTGGTGTGAGTTTCCTGTTTCTTTATGACTGGTTACAGCAGTGGTCCCCGACCTATATTTGGTCACGGACCGGCTTAATATCAGAAACTATTTTCACGGCCCGGCCTTTAATGAGTGGCAGATAAATATACGTATACGTATTTATACAAATAAATGATAAGCATAAAAATGGGGATATTTAAAAATATAATAATAAACGTAAATCCAGTGTGTACTCGCAGCTTTATTAACAGCATTTTCATATAATTCAAAGAAAAAATTCTGTGCAGCCCGCGGACCGATACCACATGACCCACGGCCCGGTACTGGTCTGCAGCCCGGGGGTTGGGGGCCACTGGGTTACTGTGTCTTCCTGTGAGAAATCTGAATTATTATAGAAAATTATAATCTCCACATTTCACAAAATATTAAAAATGGTTTTATCTTGTCATTTTTATCTCAGTGCTAAAACCTTTAGCAGCAGAGATTCCTATGTACAGCCCTGCTTTATGTATTTAGTATGTTACTCTTTTAAATGATGTTAAATTATATTTAGCATAGATCAAGTGTATTTTTATGTAATCTAATTCCTTTAATCTGATTGAAAGGCTAAGCAGCTTCAGATAGTTTACTATTGCTGAATTTATAGATTAACATTGTACCTGTTAGGATTCTGGTCAGTGGCACCTTAGCCACTGCTTTTGTTTTGGGGTTTTGGGGCTTTTTATTTTCTGTTATGGCACGTGGGCATGTTCTG
>JBBPDH010000001.1:29514811-29533648 GCA_037974565.1 Clupeocharax schoutedeni
AACACTGATAAATTAGCACAAAACTACAAGTAATAAGACACACACCACCAGACCATATCAAGTTACCTGATGTTTTGTGGGATTGTCACACTCCCAGCTCAAATTTAAGAACACAAAACAACTGGAACAGCTGTTGGAGTTTTTAGAGATCCATTGACATCCATTTCTTCTGTAATTATTTTTTGGTTGTTTTGTTTCCAGTGTTATGCAATTGACAGATTACTAAAAACACTAGTGTTTTGGGGTTAAATAGTTGGTCAATCTCCAACAAAAATGACACCCGTCACATTCCCCCCCTCCAAAACACACGCACACATTCTCTTTCTACGGTAGCGGCTAAACGATTTGTCTCATAAAAATGCCTTTTCTGATTATGAGGGTAGGGTATGCAGAACATATGCATGTTATCTTGTTCTCTTTACCCTACCCTCTCTCACCCTCCCAATCCTCATCCTATCACTCTTCCTCCGTCTCTCTCTCTCTCTCTCGGGCCGCCTCCCTCCACAGTAAATAAAAGATTAAATGAGTGTTCTAAAAACACAGACTGGTCACCAGAAGATAATTGTTTCAGCTTTGTTTACTGTGTGTGTTTTCCTCTCTCTCTTCCTCTTTTTGTTCCTTTTTTTCATTATGTCCCATAATTAAAATTCCTTTATTTTCAAAGTAGTTTGACAAGAAGGAGCTAAATTGCCTTTTCCGCGTGTATGTTGTTGTCATTAGCCTGGTTGTATTTGAGGAACAACAGGGAAGGGGAGGGGGTTGGGGCAGACGAGAGAGACGAGTAAGAGACAGTACCCGATGTCCTTGGGAAAGAAGGGAAGATCAACTTCATAGCATGTGCTTCTTGTCTTTACTCATTCCTTTCAGCATCTCTCCTTCATTTCATCCTCTTCTTATTTACCCACTTTTGGAGCACACACACTCAAAGTCATATAGTCCCCAGCGGTTAGATGTTATGAATCATGTTCTTCCCCTACAGGGAAGTCAGGATGGAGCTGGTCAAATGAATGTAGCGAAAAACTAATATCATTAGACATGGTGTAAATACGCATTGACAAAATGTAGTGTAAAATTACAGCAATAAATTATTTATACATATACAATACAGTACAGCTTATATCACTATCAGTACAGCGGTTATACACTTTTATGCCAGTCATTTAAACTGCAAGTATGACAGCAAACAAATATTTATTCATTCTCACATTGCAGGATAAACTAGTTACTGAAATACAGAATGTCTCCATGGTTGGAACATCAAGACATTACATTTACATTTAGATTACATTTATTAAATTGACAGTTCATGAACTTTACATTCATGTCTGTGGGACAGTGCTAACAGGTTAAAACAAAAACCTGTGTTGTATGTGAAAATAATACTAATTGAATTACCAACTGAAATCAACACTAACAAGCCACAAATAATGCTGGGAAGCTCCATCCCTGTCACTATATATCGGGATACAGGCCACTCAAGACAAACAATGGATCACATTTCAAAATTGAATTGCAGTTACTGTACAATCCAACATTTCATCTCCTTGAATTTGAATTTGAACTTGGATTTGAACTGTAACTTTGCCTCAATTCCTAGTTCCATTCCTTTCTTTACCATTTGAAAATGATAACACAGTATATGTATTCAATTTGATTGAAACTCAGCTTTGTGCTGCAATTTACTGAGATTTTAATTGCCAATTCTATAAACCCTTTTAGAAAGTAGCTATAAAAGAATGCATTCATGGATAGGCCAATTTCTGGAGAGTGCCATAACGTACACTGTGACTGCCTCCTTGCTTCCTGCACCATTTCCGGACCACCTCCCCAAATAATGCATTCAATGAACATCATGTGTTTCTCAGTTGAGGGAGCTTATTTAAAAGGTGGCAATGAGATTCTAAGCTAAAATTTGTCACGTACCTCTTCTGTATCCTGTATGTGATTATGAGATATGGGCTGAATGAGAATTGACTTCATAGGAAGAGCACAAGAGGAGCACACACATCCTAGCGGTGTTGTGAGAATGATAAACAATGGTAGCTTCAGCCACAATGGAAAAATTCACGCTTTCCTGAAGGACTGTATGTATCATTATGGCAGATTCAAACACCACTAAGGGCACGTTCACCAAACATGAACAGATTTACCAATTTGTTGCATTAGAAGTAATTAATAAATGTATTTTATAAAATGAATAAGGGCAATTATAGAAATGTGTCACCATAGCGGTAAACGTCAGAATTTACCATGTAAATCAACAGACACCACACACGCACACACACACACACACACACACACACACACACACACACAAACACACACATTCAGACTATTCTCAGTTCCGATGAAGCCTGTTCTGCCTTTGCTTAGTCAGGCACTCATAATTGAATCTCAGGTCAGGATTAATTCTAGCAGCTACACTTGACTCGGTCAAAAACAACTATTACAGCAATCCAATGTTTTTTTTACACAGCACTTCACATTGATTAGGCAATGTGCGACCATGAGAAATTGCACTGGATTCTAGATGACTGTTATTTGCATCAAATAAGGAGCCGGAGGACACAGGGGACCCCGCCTGCTCAATCTCCAGTGGAGTGGAACAGGGAGGAAATAACAGCAGTGGTGGTGCTGCATGATGTTCATGATGATACACCAGAACACACCAGAATGATTATATGCTGTTTAATCAGCACAACAAACATTTACACTATAATCAAAGTGTAGTGATGTTTTTATATACTCAATATGTTTGTGACAATATTGATTATGGTTGCTTTAGCTTTACCATTTTAAACCAATGTCCAAATTATTTCATTATTGCATAAATGCGTGGATATTAGTCTATGGTCATTTTTTTCCTATAATTTTAATTCTATGGCGTGTCAGTTCAGGAGACTTTACACAAGGTTTCTTTACCTTCTGAATACTTTCAAAAAATATTTTTCTCGATGCCTTTGACTGCAAAATAAACACTTTTCCAGAGCTCCAGTCAACAGTAGAACATGAAGTAGACAACCACAAGGAAATCGGTGCAAACTGATAAAGCAAGTCGCAGTAAATAAAATTCAAATGGCAAGTCGATATCCATCCAGAATTACAAGCCCACAAAAAAACACCCGTTTCAGTAAAAAAATCTGTGGGAAGAAAATGAAAAGCTTACAGAGCTGTTTCTGAATGAAAAGCGAATCTGGTCTGTTCAGGTGAGGGAGGTGTTCTTTCTTCTTCAGGACAGGGATCTTCATCCACCAGTTTTTACATCAGCAAGTTCAGAAACTTCAACCGTAGAATAAGGCGGACAGAATAGGGAGAACTAAGTCTTGGAAGGTAATGCGAGATGCTATGAAGACTCTGTTGTAGTTTGTAGTCCCAGAGTTTAGGTGGCTCAGTAGTGAAAGATCTGCCACCCGTGCAAAACAGAAAAAAAACTTTGTATATTGTATTTTACCTAGAGTGCATTTTCAGTTAGCAACTTAAAACAAGCACAGTGTTCTTTTGGAAAATAAACCCTCTTTTTAAAAACTGTCTGTTTAAGACTTTAAACAACAAGGGACAGGATCTGTAAGGTTTTTATGCAAAAAAGCAGCATTTAAAAGCTAAACACTTAATACACCATGTCTGTTAGAGTGCTGAAGAAAGCATTTCAGTCATCAGCAACTTGTCTGAAGTTCAGTAGACCAATACAGACATTGTGCTGTTCCGGTATCAAAGCACATTTGTCATAAAGCCTTGTCAGTACAACAGTGGAGTTAAAAGCTTGGAATTGCCTGAATGAATGGTCTGTGTTTTTGAGCTTTTGTCATTTCTTAACTTTGCTGTAAAATGAGAATGGAAATGGAGCAGAGTGAGAGCTGCAGAAGTGATGTAAGACTTCGAGGCAGCGATGTAGGGAGAAGGGCACAGAGAGCAAAGGAGAGTAACAGAGGGTGACAATGAAAAAGCAAAGGGGTAAGAAGAATGAAGGAGGGGTGAAGAAGGAGGAGTGAGTGATGTAAGAAAAGGGAGGGTGTGAAAGGGGAAAAAAACTCTTTTTCATTTCAAAATGAAAGGGCAAAAAACGTTTTTCGTGCCTCCTCCCGAAGCGCTGTCAAAGTGGATCAGCCGTGAGGGCTGCTGATGGCCGTTCATTGCCCAGACTCAACTTGTGGACAATAGCGTATGCTGTGAGCCACTACCAGACACACACACACACACACACACACACACAAATACACACAAACACTCTACGAAGCCCACATACAATCATAGCCTTAGAACAGGCCTGTCAAAATGAAGGCCGAACAAAACCCTCAGACACATTATTCACCGCACGAACACTGGGGAGCGTAAACATATGTTTTCATTTAGATCACCGTTAGCCAATGGAAATTGCAAATGGCAACTTTGTTTATCATAAATGAAGTAAGCAACAGCAATAAATATCCTTGCAAGATGGTATCCTTTTTAGATTGAGTTTAGCAAAGGAGACTGAAGCGTAAGCAGAGTTATCCCCAAACCTCGAGTAGATGGATCGCTCCAACTCCAAAACAAATGTAATCGCATACACAAACTCATCTCTGATTTGAAAGCCACCCAAATTGGCCCACAATATGGGCGAGGTAAAATGACTTGAGCCCCAAGCCCCCTGACTCTGAACCCGTAAAGGGCCTTGAATAGGCAAGCCTCAAATCATGTTGTCGAACAAATCTGGTATTAAAAGGAGGAAGAGAAGACTTTGCCCCAATTTACCGTCCCTGAAGACTTTAGTTAAGCTAGTTACTCTGGAGCTTAGGTGGAGATGAGGGGGCTCTATGTGTGTGTGTGTGTGTGTGCGCGTGTGTGTGTGTGTGTGTGTGTGTGTGTGTGTGTGTGTGTGTGTGTGTGTGTGTGTGTGTGTGTAAATCCCTCTTCACATCGCAGGGCCTGAGAGAAAAGGCCATTGGTCGCCAGACTCTCACTCTCTGACACTCCTTCAACTTGAACCCCTCCTTTTGCCAAGCTTGTGTTTACCCCCACCAAACAATAGACCTACTATTGGCAATTAAATGCCATTTGGTGATCCCCAGTGCAAGTTAATGGTATTACTGTTGCGATTCTTTCTCTGAATGGTGTGAGGGATTTCTTTCTGCACCAATAAAACACAGCTCACCGTCTTACCAGCATTACATAGCTTACCTTAGGCTTATGATTCACGCCTGCATGATTACCATTTGACTGTTTCTTTAACGGCAATGGCGTAGTCACAGCTATGGCTGCTGGGGCAATCTGTTGGATTATTGGGCTTCCTCATATAATTAAGCCTCATTACCTTATTCGTTTGTCTTGCCATATCGCCTGCCTGTCTTGAGTTGACTGTAGCTAATCTCCGATATCAAATTTACATCTGATTATTCAACATGTTGAGAACTAGAACTCACTCTGGCTGATTCCATGCCTGTCTTATCCTGCTATTCATTGCCATTTTGTTTCATTTGTCAGATGTAAACAAAGTTAATACTGTACATAAAATATTTGTGCACATCTCAACGTAGAAAAATATTCATGCCTGATTTTTTTTTATTGTCTTCAAGAAGGCCCTGAAAAATAAATCATATGATTTAACTGGAAACATAAACCTGCATTTATGCCTTCAGTGATACATTTGAGATCATCCCAACAATGCACTAATTCATACAGTTCGTTTTGGGTGTCATATCTCAGTACGTGCCAAATAAGCAGATTCTTGTGCATCATGAAAACAACAAAGGCCGTAGCAAAAGGGAATGTGACGGAGAACAGTATAAAAGGCCAGTTATCTATTTTCCCACTGCTTTCCGTACCCAAGTGATACTCCATGAACAATGTGTGTTAAAGCCCCCCCCATCGCTTAGTCTCTCTCCCCCCACACACTCTCTCTTTTTCTCTCTCTCTCTTTCTCTCTCTTTTTCTCTTTCTCTCCCTTTTCTCTCTTTCTCTCTCTCTCTTTCTCTTTCCCTCCTCGCTTGTTTGCCCAAAGATCCTGTTTAGTGTGTCGCCTTTTCCTCAGACAACGGGCTTTGAGAGGAATATGAAAAGACAGATTTAAAGGTGAGAGGTGGCCGGGTGGAGGGTGGGGGTGTATGCTATAACAGCTCTCTCGCTACATTTAGATACTCCTCTTTTTAACAACAAGCAGAAGGACTGAGGATGGGGGAGTGGGGTCTGTAATATAAAAATCCTCCCAAACCAAAGGTCAACTTTCTAAGAGTAGCTGAATTAAACACGGAGGCAACCTCGAACTCTGTTAAACAGGCTAAATGGTTGTGCCCACAAAACGAGATGGAGTAGTCATCGCTGCAATAATACAGTACCAGTCATAGAGATTATTTCCATGAACGAATAAACAAAAATCAGAAACATGACCATTTCTCAGTGGTTCATAATACATTATCATATAATCCACCATTCTGGAGAAACATACAGTGGTGATAGGAACCAGATGTCTGAAAAGTTCAATGCCTGTTCCAAAAACACCTCACAGAAATATTACATAAATTAGTTACAAACACATTACTTGATGTCTATCACTGTTTTACAAGAGTTTTGAGAATGCGCTTTGTCATAAAATAATTTCTAAAGCAAACCAGTCCCAAAACAAACTTAACACTATTTAACCAATATCAGCATTACATAATACAGACGTAGGGTTACTTTTTGGGTAAATGATTACATACTGGATAACATCCACTTTCTGTCATCTCTTGTGCGAAGATGATCAGAATCAGTATGTTTCTTGACAGAACACCATACATCTCAATCTTGAATAATAAATTGACTTGCCAAAGAAGTAAAAGAACATACACACCTTAACTCCACACGATTGTCATCAATATGTCCACTTAAGTAAGAACAAAATGAGGGATTGTGGATCGTTTCCTCATTGCCTGAGGAAGAGTCACAAAGACACACACAGATGCTCAATTGTGATCATAGCCTCAGGCACACTCACCCCTCACACTGCATTTGTGTGTGTGCTAATTTAGTTACATGTAACTATTACTGTGCTAGCTCAGCTATACGTAATAAAACAGCAGCATCAGTGAATCTGGAGGGCCCCCTGCACCTTCTGTCTGAAATAATTTATTCCCCTATTGTTGATCAGAATACACTCACTGTTCAGGCTGGCTCACCCTTAGACTAAAACCTAGCTGAATCCAGTGAGAGGACACAAAATAAAACTAAAATTCAAGATGATTTAGATCTGTCTTTTATACTCTGAAGCCATAGAAGAGGTGAATAAATTGATTTATTGACTATTGTTTGACCAATTTATTTTTTCAAAATAGATTAAAACATAAACAAGCTGTCATAACTGGACTAAAATCTGAACTGAGCAGAGTGGGGTAGTTAAAGAGAGTTGTATACGGAATTTGTGTAGAGAGATCTTGACCCTCACCTCCAGACATTGAGTAAAAAGCACGGTGTTGGTCAAATTAATGGACATGTTAAAAGGAATTCAAGCTCTCACCGCTTCACAAATCTGCAGTTGATGGTGGGGGCAGGGAAATGTAATTAGGAACCTTAGACCAGGATTTGAAACAAGATAAGTGCTCAGTTTTTGTGTAAAGAGAGCTTGATCCTCACCTTTTAGACACTGAACGACATGCACGTGTGTAGGCCATTCTTCCTGCAGGCCACACCTCTTCAATTATAATAAATGTATCAGAATCGTCCAGCGGCATTGTGTGATTGACCCTCTCGCTTCAAGAAAACCCCTGATGTCAGTTACTGAGCTCTTTCTGACAGTAAATGAGGGTGTCGCAATGATTCCCCTCCTCCTCTTGCTTTCCCTGGGGATGTGACTCCTGTAGCGCAGCAATTTAAACCATTTCAGGACGAGCTATGATCTTAATTAGCTACACCTCCATCACATTTCTCTCATACAGTGCAGACTCTCTCTTTCTCTCTGCCTCCCTGTCCCTTCTCCTCTCTCTCGCTCTCTCTCTCTTTCTCTCTCTCTAATTAAGCTCGCAGTGATCCTTGGCCGAGGGCCTCCGTGCAGGCAGAAGAGAGAGAGACGGAGAATCTGTTGGCCAGGGATTACAACCTTAAGCTAGGGCCACATCACAGGCAATCATTGCCCACCCTCCATCACTCCCCCACATGCTCCCCATCCCCGAGCACTAGTGCAGCACGCAGCTATTTTGTCCATTAATTTGCTTTGTATATTAAGCAGCTCCTTCACTTGAGTCAAAGAGGATTTCCCTCTCGCAGGCAGCCACTGTAATGAGCAGTGTCAGAGGAGGTGGCTGGTGTTAGTGCAGCAGACAGGAGAAGAGCGCCGCAGCCTTTTGTAGCCTCCAGATCCCGCTAGTGCCCTTCACTTAAGAGATGCATTCGGGGCCAATATGCACTCAAGAGCCCACTGCACTTCTGAGGGCTGCTGTTCTGAGAGGATGCTTTAGATAACACAGGGAAAGACTGGCGTCCAAGTAAAAAAGCTGTAATCAGGGCAAAGGTTACACAATGGGGAATGTGGTCAATATCCAAACTAAATCCAAATAAACGTTTCACTTTATGTACTAATGGAGTGCTTAGTGCTGCCTTGATTTAAAGAACCTAAATACATTACATTACAATGCATGACATGAATGTAAATTCAGTTCAGTTTTAGAGCTATTTAATTTTTCTCATGATTCACATGACTTAAGCATGAGGTAATATTTCATTTCAGTCATCATAACTGAAAGGATTTGATATAACCCTACTTATCTGTGTGTGGTTATACGGTATTTTAATTGAGTGATGTTACATAATATTGCGAAAAGCATGCCCCACTGACTCAAATTTCCAACTTTAGATGTTACACATTACTTATTTATTTTAGACTGACTGCATATTTTGATTAAACTGCTGCAAACCATTTTCACATATAAAGCACCCATTTTTTACTTCATTTATATCTATATTTTATTTCTATGTATTTTGATGTGTGTCTTTTTTTACTCTGTAAAATCTGAAGCCGTGCATGTATGTTTATAACTGAGATGACAATAAAGCTGTCTTTGACTTTGAATTTGAACATGTCATGGAAGATGTTATATGATTTTGTTCAGGAATATGACAGTGTCATGTTACTAATTTTAAATTAATGGCATCGCTATACATAAAATGCAATCATGAATTCAAAGGTAGTGTATTGCACACTTCTATTTCAAAAGTAATGTTATATGAACAAAAGTGGACTAACATTGTTTTTTAAACAGATGAAATGCTTTGTAACAGCAGTGTTCCCTTTAACACAGTTGCAGTTAAAGTGTTTCTTGTAAATCTCAACTTAAACAGTAATGTAATCAAATCAAATATAAAACCAAACCTATTTGTTACTGCAGGGCATTCACGTTTTATCTAGTTTGTGACAGAAAAACAAGTTACCCTCAGAGTCCAGAGCATAAGGGGGGCCGAACCATTATAGCAGCTACAACGAGGGACCAACTCCATATGAAAGTCAATGTATCATTAACCTCTGTGTTGGTGTAATGGTCAGGTGTCTCATTACTTTTGTCCATATAGTGTATCTGGTGTATTATCCCTCCCAGACAAAAGCTGAGCGCACCCACACACATGCACGAAAAGCAGCCGAGACATAGAGCTGCGTGCGCCCACAAGTACAGATAAAAACTGTCAATACAATAATACAAAAACTGCATTAATGCACAATAAAATAATTGTCGGTGTGTTAATAATATGTTAACTTGGCCCAGCCCTAGTAATTATGCATAAATATTTATGTAATTGTATATGTTAATATGATTGATGTAATTAGACTGTGCTTAGCAAAGAATATTGTGATATTAGAATGCCATCAAAACCATCAAATGTTCATAACAATTTAAGAGAACTGTCATGGTGACTCTGTTATATTACTGAACAGCAACCAAAGACATGACATTTGCCATGGCATGGTTTTGTCAATGTTATATAGCCGCAAATACACTGTGATGACAATGTGATAAAAAAGAGGAGAAACCAGATCCAATTCCTGCCTCTTTTTTTCTCTCTCCTTCAGTCTTTCTCTCTCTCTTTCTCTCTCTCTCTCTCACTCTCTCTCTCTCTCTCTCTCTTTCTTTCGAGCTCCCTCTCCCAGGATGAAAGTGCGCTAGCCGCTGGGTCCACTCTTGCCGAGAAGCAGGCCAGTGATTAGTGGGGCGGAAGGCCAGTACAGCCCCTTTCATTTGGGCCTAGGCCGGGGGGTAGGGGGGGGCATGAAGGGGGCCGCGGCGGTGTATCTGTGGCTGACAATGGCGATTACCTTCTCCTTTATCTGGGCAAAAGAAGGGGCTTTGAGAGAGCAATCTGAGGAGCGGAGGAAATGGCACGACACAGGATTAGCCACACAACAGGACGGTAAATTAAATGTTGGAGATGAAAGAATGAGCCTCTGACATGCATCAATAGAGAACATTGGCTGCATTCTAATAACACAGTGGAGAGAAATACCTGCAGAGATTAGTGAGAAGGGGTGGGGGGGGCAATCACATACAGTATGTGGGCAACCATAACTATGAATGTTAGTCAGCCTCTGTGTGTGTTTGCGTGTATGTGTACTGAATCTATGTATGTCCATAGAGAAATTTCTTGCATCCCCTTCCTCCTTTATTCAAAAACACAGCTGCAATGGCTGAACATTTGAGTGTGCTGGATCTCAGCGTGACTTTATTGAGAAACCTGGATTTTCAGTAGATTGGCCTTAAGCTTCAGAAAGAACAGTTATCCTGGCAGCAGTGCTCTACAGCCTCATACATAAACACAACTGACACACACACACATACACAGACACATGCTAAAGCTCAGTAAAACACTACCAGAAATCCCCTTGCACAGCTATCACTTCTTATCTAATATCTTTATTTGTATGATCTCCAGAATGGAGCAGAATCTCATTCATACACAGAACAGCAGCACTGGGGAGAGAGGCAGCTTAGGATGGTCTTTTGGGAGCACAGACTCACACACACTCACTCAGATCAGGTGGGTTGAGTTGAGTAAGGTAGAGTAGAAGGACACAAGGGAAAAGGGACTCTGAAATCTTGGACTGGATAGGATTTATAGCCGAAAATCGTCTATAAGAGAGTGCTTCAGTCCTGGACTAGGCCGAACCCTTACCTTACATCTCGGCAGCCAAATGTTCAGAGATTTTGGCTTTGTCCCCTTTAACCCAATTTATCTACTGCCAGTGCTGTGCACGTTCGCATTCACTATGTGGAGCTTTTTGTGCACTGTGTTCCGGGTCTCTGTATGAAAGAAGCACCATTTTTAAATTTTCCCATCAAGGAAGCAGATGCAGGAAGAAACATATTGCTAAAATAATAGCTACAGTGAGTATATGATAAAAAATGTGGTCCTGGTATATTAGTCCTGTGCTGCCTCACAGGTTTCAAATAACTGGTAAGACACTGGGAGATTATAACATGAGTACAATTTTATAAAATTGCAAAGAAAGCTGTGTAGCTTTGAAAATAAAATTAATATCAGAGAGAATAAAATGATAGATAATACAGAATAATAGACAAATAGATAATTACAGAATAATTTGTGATTTTATTCCCTTCTTGTTCTTGAAATTCTAGAGCTTGTTCTTGGAAATACTGAATAACTGCTTTAAAAAATACATTTTAAAGAGCAGGTCTTAATGTTTCACTGCATATAAAGTAACAAAAACTGTATTCTATGAATGGGCCAGTAGAAATTGTCCAAAATAAATTATTACGAATATAATTTGTTACAATGACAATATCAAAAGACAGAAACGGTCCTGGATTGTCCCTCTGGTTAACAGACATCTGGGAAATTGTTCCAGTGTGTGTTTATCATCATATGACTCCTATGTGACAAGAGAATGGAAATCCTGTAAATGTCAAAAACACTGCGACCAAAAGAAGAGAATTTGAGTCTGAACTCAACTTATTACCTTGTGTTTTAACCTGGTATTTAGTCTGTGTTTTGAGGAAGATTTAGAGATCATTTTAGTTTTCTCAAACATTACTTTGAGGCTGGTGCAAATCATTTAGGCTGTGAGTTCTTGTCTGGTAACATATGGATGGAGCAGAACTAACCTTTACCGCTCTGCAGTGTTGTGTTTATATCAGTAAAAGATTACTCCTTGTCGCAGACTGACAGGAGAATGTCCCAAGGGATCCATCCGTAAGCCCTTATTTGCTCTGTAGATGTATACAAACAAGTAAAAGCCCATAGTCCTAGGTTTGATCAAACCATGTGTAAAAGCATGCTATAAATAATGAACGTAACCCCCCCCCCCCCACACACACACACACACACACACACACACTTCATTAGGCTTGTTGCTATTGAGTGACAGGTATTAGATATGGAGAAAGAGGAGTAGACAAGAAGAACAGAAGGGAAAAAACCCTACTGAGGTGACAGATGACAGGATTTGTAACAGGAGAGAAAAGGAGAAAGAAAGATAGAGAGAGCTAGAGAGAGAGAGAGAGAGAGAGTAGGAAAAAAAGAAGACAGACACAGGCAAGTACATAGAGATGATTCTATCAAAGCGATGCTTTATCAGCGTTATTAACCCAGCCAGTCAGGAAGATGAAGAGGGTTTGAGCTTAAGCCCAGCAACAATAGCAGCGGACAAAGGCACTCCTCTAGCCCCTATCACAGCCATATATCAAATCAGCTGCCTGAAAATGATCCCGGCCCACAGAGCCGACGGGCTGCTGAACCTGTGGCCTCACATTCGCACTTTCTCATCCAGGACAAGCGCACAGATAAGAGCACTTAAACACACACACATACACACGTGTTCCACTGATAAGAGACTGTTTCTTTCTCACATAAATAGCTACATACGTATCCCCTTTCATCCATCGCCTTGAAGAAACGTGTTAAGGTGTGTATCTCTCTTTTTTTAAAAAGTCTTCACTTTTAACAAATCCTTCGGTATGGCAACAAAACCTGTTTAGGGAAAAGAACAAGCTAAATCCTTTTGACAAGTTTACCTTTATATTACCTTTATACAATGAAGGCATGAAGGCTGGTTTTGATTTTATAGACTAATTTGATACTCCGTTTCTGCTCGGATACTAATACGATACCATTGCTACAAATATTTGTTATTAATATGTATTCATATTTGAATATTGTTAAGAACTGCATTCCATAACGGTTGAATATAAAAAGCATTTCATTGGGAAATTGGGAAGCATTTCATTGTTGCTCAGCATCACTAACAAGACTCAAGTAACCACACACTAAAAGGGAGGATCTTTTTATTTTATAGCATTTTTCATTGAATGGTGTGCAAAGTAACCAAGTGAACTGTAGGCAGTCATTCATTCTTCATTCAGTTTGCGCTACACTAACTGGTGGTGATTAGCTTTTACTGCTAGTTTTATTTTGACTGGTCTGTTATCACGTATTGGTATTGGTATCAGTAAAGGGTGCTGGACCAGATCAGAGGAATGAATGAAAACATAATCTAATCCAGTTCCGTATTAAATCTACCCTGAAACAAACTAAAACTCACAGTCATGTCATGTTGTTAACTGCGTGTTTCTTCCACTTTAGTCGTAGAGTGTTGAAGGAGTTTGAGCATCATAGTCTATGCTTCAAATAGGAGTAGCTCATTTTTGGGTTTTTTTTTCATTTCTTTTAATGACATTTTGTTAAGAAGAGGTTAACTTTTTTCTAATTATGTTTCACTGAAATAAAGTATTTTAGGCAAACTTTTATTTCGTTTAGAAACTGTTGAAATGCTCAGTGGAAAAATCATATAATCAGAACGTTTTCCACCATGAAATACAGGTTGATATAGATAAGCAAGCGCTTCAGGCACTGGTATGAAGTCCAAACAGATCGACACCTAAAGTAAATATAACATGCCAGGCAACCAATAACATTTTGATTTGTGTCATCACTACAGGCCTTCTGGAAGTTCTGTGACTGATAAACAGTGGCAGCTCAATGTCAAGACGTTTTTTTACTAAAAGATTAGCTCTGGAAATTTGCTATATGCGAAGTAAAATATTGGTTAAGATGTTTGTCTCAAGATTCAGATTAAACATGGAGTGCACTTATTGAGCTTTAGGTGTTCACATTTAATCTAGAATGGCAAAAATGAAATGTGAAAAATTCATCTTACCCCTACCAAAGCTCAAGACAAAGCTAAGGGTGGTAAGAAAAAATAGCATCTGTGTTCAGAAGTGATGTATATGTATTTTCTTTTTTTACTAAGAACATATTTTCCATCTAAATAAGCATGTAAATTATGTCTCAAACTGTTCTTTGAAGGAATATAAGGTCTGATATAACTGGTTTATATTAGACTGTGTAACTGTAAAATATTATACAATTATTATACACGTATTTTATGTGCAATGTGGATAATACACACATATAATACATATACTGTAATCAAAAACACAGTGACTGTGTGTGTGTGTGTGTGTGTGTGCACGTGTGTGTATGTGTGTGTCTGTCTATACAAAACTGATGCAGCTTATATGTCAAACTCATGAGTGCTCCGTCAGCCTCACTACAGTCCGGGACCCCATGTTACCACTAAATGCCACTCTACCAAACTCCATAACCTCTCCCAGGAGCCACACCACACATGGTGACCTTTGAACTCTTAGAGACAAAACCACCCTCTCCCACTCCCTGCCATACGGCTGAAGACTAAGTAAAATGTCCTTGTGCTGGATGGCACTTGGCAACAAGAGAAAAACGCCGCCAATTTCATTATCCTACAATGACAGGCTAATTATTGTGTTTGTTTGCCACAAATCACTGTACAACAGACAGCCTGTCTGTGTCCTGTTTTCAGCATCTTAATTACTTCTTGTCCTCTCTTTTTCTGACTCCCCCCCCCCCTCTCTCCCTGCATCCTTGCCTCGGCTGTTTGTTTGCATATAAAAGGCGGAAACTAATTGTCTGGACTATAAATATTCGGCATGCAATTAGCAGGCTGGCCTGCCTTTGCTGAGTGTTATCACCTCAGCGTTTGGAGCACAGACCAAGCTGCTTGCTCAATTCCCCATATCTAATGGGAGTTTGATAGCAGCAGAGGTCCTTTTGTTTCAAGGAACAAACATCATCCCAGCGTTGCCCTTTCTGATATTCTTGTTTTTCCCGGTTTACTACACAAAATCATGCGTGGACGATGCTTTCTATGAAAACGCTATATGATTGAAAGGGCCTCGGTCAGTAAAATTCTACCATTCTTCAGTAGAGCCATCTGTGAGGCCTCCAAACCCAACGAGAGTCATGAGAGGCAACTTATGCTGTGTTTAATTCTAATTCGATATTTTGAAGATTTTTAGAGATTGTGTACTGTGCGTGTATCAATTGCTTCAATTTTTGTAATGTTGCCGTGTTTTTTTGTAGTTATTTAGGGGTTAATTTTATCATTGAATGTTCTTTTTCTTCAGAGGCTGTTTGCCACATAGCTGAGGACGTTTAATGGACTGTCTGTTCTGCTTTTAGTCAGCACATGAGATTGGAATGAATAAATTAAAGAGAGAATGCCATTTAACAGGAGACAGTGAGAGAGAGAGAGAGAGAGAGAGAGAGAGAGTGTGTAAGAGAGAGAGAGAGAGAGAAGCAACTCTTCACGGATGAGCGCTGCCCAGCTTGACCTGCTGAAGTGAAGACACAAAGTCTTTCATCTACCCTAAGCACCACTCTCCACGGAGCAAATGAACCTGTCAGCTCACACACACACACACACACATACATGCGTTCACACACACTCTCACACACATTGCTGTGTGAGCAATGGAGTGTGAAGACACGACTCTGCCTGGGAAAATGTAGGCTATCTTTACCCTCACATCCAATCCAGGATAAGACACAGCTTAGAGATCCTAAATGATTTTCACATGGATAACTGTTTAAAGACACATCAGAGAGAAAGAGAGAGAGAGAGAGAGAGAGAGAGAGAGAGAGAGAGGGGACTGTACAAAGTATGCTAAGGAACAGAAGTGCTGACTTTTGCAGAATAACTTCACTGTTAAAAAAATCCTTGCATCTAAAGATGGACTCTTCACGAACATTAATGTAATGAGATTTTATTTCAAGTATATTTCACTGTGTATTGTATATATGGCTAAAATGACAATAAACCTAACTGACCTGACTTAAAAGTAATTCTGAATATATTCAGTTTGTTCTCTCCTCATCTTCACAAAGTGTTAAGGGCCGCTAGCATTTTGATTTGTTATCGATATTTAAGAATTTTTCCTCAAAACTGTGACAGAGAGACCCAGGGTCATCACCATGGATCCAAAGGAGAGGGATCTAAAGAGTTGTTTGAAAGGCCCTCCCTAGGTGCAAAGACTTCTGGAAGCCAATGAACCAAGAGTGAGGGCTACAGGATTGGAGTGGTGGGTGAGACTTTGCTAATTACGCCAACTATGATCCTCTGGCCTCCAAAGCAGGGCTGGATCTTATGAAGGGTTGGAGGGGTTCCCATGTCACATGAAATGTGGAAGAAGAAAAAACTTTTCTCTGATATCTTTAATAAGGAGTGTTATTTAAATGTGAAGGTGGGGGGTTAAGATATCTCAGTGGCTACATGGAGTTCATGTTTTAAAGGCTTAGCCTTTCTTGATAGGAATACACATGACAAACTTCCAAGTGAAGAGTCCTTTTTTAAAGGTGCCATGGTTTACAGGCTTGTATAAAGAAATTGCTACCACCGTCAGGATGGTACAAGAGTGGACTACTAACCAGGCTATTGGGTACAGTACCCAGGAGCCTCTGAGTGTGTGTTACTTGGTTGTTGGAGTGTCCAACGGTAACACATATGTGCACCATTCCAACAGTGTAAAATATGATGTCATGGTGTCATTTTATCGCAATGAAAGGTTGCATAAATTGTTCCCCAACATCACAAGAATAGGATCAGTGTTCTCTGGTTAAAGAAGTTCAAAATCTTATCTGTATAAGATATATGTATATATCACTCTCAAGATAAGCATATGTACAGTGACTCTGTTGTCAGTGCAGGATTTTTTGGCCTCTCTTGTTCATGGCCTACATGCCTGAAATGGATATCCCATCATTAATATGGACTCCTTGTTCACTGGCTAATGTTTATAAATTGCCCAGCTGTCTCCACCTTGCCAGAAGACGAGGAGCCCTGTTTACCCTTGAAAGCCAGTAACTTTTACATTTCCTGTTGGCGTGTCCCAGCCGCAGGCTCCATTATCCGCCATGACTATGCAGACACATGGTTGGGTAATGAGATGCGCAGAGTCAACATGTCTCACTGCCCGAGCCCTGCTGACTACTTCTAGCCCACACCCCCATTCTCCGGTCTCCTGCAGAGACACCCCTAAACACGCACCTGAACACACACACGCAACCCTGTCACCTAGGTGGACACACAAGTCTCTTGGAAAGAGACATACACATACACACAACCCCCCACAGACTGTTCCAGCATAGGTCATATTCGTCATAAGCAGGCTGCCTTCCAGGGCACAGTACATTCCAACCACAAAGCTTTTGACATTATCATGTCCTGCCTCAGTGAGATAGAGGAAGATCTGGTTATTGGATTATTACCCAGTGTTTCTTCTACTTCAAAATCTCAAATTTCTGCTACCGTCAGCCAGTTTTTAGAGTATTGTCTTATTAAAGTCAAAGGCTATCAAACTGCTTTAAATCAACCCAAATACGGTTTGAGCTAAAGACAAAAACCTTCCGAATCAACTAATCGCAGTAGCCAACCCATCTGATTGGAATCGAGTCTTTCTGAAATTAACACCCACATTTTAACATGAATGTTCTTGAAAAAGGTTTGTTGAAGTTATGTCTTCTGCCTCCCTGTGAAACTTTTTAATAGGTGATTCATTAAAGAGGGTGAATAATTTTTGGAGTGTTTAATCTTCTCATAATTAAAGATGATGCAAGAAGCAAAATGTAAAGTGAGTTTTTCAGTTCCTTGCCCCCACCCCCCTCCCAGCAAGAAAACAAAACATTAAGGCCTCGTTCACACGGACGTCTGAACCAGGCGTTTTTCTGGCGTTCGTGACTCCAGGTGAGCGCCTATTGAACGCCGCCCATTTTTCTGCTCACTGAAGCAAATCAAAGCGTGCACACGGGCGTTCAGCACCGGCGCTCGGCCGGTGGCGCGTTCGGATGGCGTCAAATAAACGCTGCATGCAACATTTTCTTTGCGTCCAAATCCCGACGAACGCGAGGAAAACGTCTCTATGGCGTTTCCATGTCGTTCGCTTAGCGTTCTGGAGGTCCGAATATATCCCATGATTCTGTATGGCAACTGCAAAAAAAACACGTTTGTTCCTTTCCTGCCTACGGCGCCGTATCAGGAGGATTTTTAAAACAAGAATGTAAACGGTGAGTTTTAAGAAAGAATAGGGATCCATGTTTTCAGTGCCGAACTATAAACCAGGATGACACACGTGTGAACACTCTGAACAGAGTAATTACTGCCCCCACAGGTAAATACACGAAACTACAGATCGGGCATCACGCTGGCGTTAAACGGTGTCAGACTAACGCCAGTAGAACGCCTTGCTGACGTGGATCATGCGTCGCTACCAAACGCCACAGAAACGCCAGGACACTAAGGCAGTAACACATTTCAACAGCACACAGAACCATTCAGTACCCTTTGAGTAAAGTTGATGCAGAGCCTGTCATTCCTTAAGGATGGAGGTTAAACATGGCTATACTTTGACCGTACTAAAAGAAACACAGTGGTGGCCTAGTGGTTAGGGCGTTCGCCCTGCGACCAGATAGTCCGGGTTCGATTCCTAAGCACGCTAGGCACTGCTGAGGTACCCTGAGCAAGGTACCGTCCCCGCGCACTGCTCCCCGGGCGCTGTGTTCGTAGCTGCCCCC
>JBBPDH010000001.1:29585026-29595357 GCA_037974565.1 Clupeocharax schoutedeni
CACACACACACACACACACACACACACACGCACACACACACACACACACACACACACACACACACACACACACCCACCCACACACACACACACCTGTACACAATTCATCAAAAGGATGCTGTCTATTGTCTAATGCCCCCTTGACCACTGAATGCAATTCATTTGCCCACATTCCTTCCTGAGTCCTGCAGCGCTATGGTGTGGCCTCATTCCTATCAGGATTGTCCACAGACCATGGCCAGCAAACAGCTTCGCCTCTGTTAACCACCCCCCACTACCCCAAACCTCCACATTCCGTCCATCCCCATCCATTTGCCCACTGTCCAGTGCTGCTATGTGGGTCCCGGGCCAGGGATTAAGCAAAGGGTTCAAGAATCATTGCAGGAAAATGGGGACAGTTCCCAATCCCATTTCTCCTCAATCCACACTATATCTACCTCTATTGTAAGAAGCTTTAATAGCAATGCATACATGAGGAGGTTGGGGGTAGGTCTTGGGAGAGTCCAGTGAAATTCAGCCACTCAGAGGTGTAAGAATGTAGACATGTATAGTACTGCTTTTAAACTTTTATCTTGCCCCTTAATGTTTTTATTATTAACAAGGGATTTACAGTGTTTTTTTTAAAAAAATAAATCTATGACCCTTGTTCCTTTAATCGTAAAATCACAAATTATTTGATTATTTTGAGTCGAAAAGAACAAAGTTACGAAAAGAACCAATGCACACACTGACAGGACACATGCAATATAACAACACATTGGAGTTTTTAGCCAAAAGTCACAAACTTTACTGAACATCATAATTCAAAATTGTAG
Source organism: Clupeocharax schoutedeni (assembly GCA_037974565.1). Lineage (NCBI taxonomy): Eukaryota > Metazoa > Chordata > Actinopteri > Characiformes > Alestidae > Clupeocharax > Clupeocharax schoutedeni. The sequence continues at coordinate 29,585,842 of JBBPDH010000001.1, forward strand.
AAATTGAAAGGTCACCTTCATATTAATGAAATGAATCACCCCAAATCTTCAAAGTGTTTGTGTGGCTGCAGGTTTTAAGATGTTTTAAACAAAATGAGCACATCTGATTCTATTCGTTTAACCAGTTGGTCTTAGTCTCCAAATTGGAATTGGGATGAAAATCTGCAACAGCACACCCTTTGTGGTCATGACACCCCTAATCTAAGAATATCGATCACATGACCTCACTTCCTAACCAACTCCCCATCCCAAGCAAATTTTGCTCAGCTCTATGGTATAAACATACAAATCCACAGTCTCCAAGCCAGCCTTCTCCACACACATACAGTAATCTGCAACAGTGGCCAAAGTTTCATTTGCACTGTCTCCATAATATGTTTCTGGTACAGTGGCCAGCTCAGTGCTCTTTCCTTTTCTCCCCCTCTTCCCTCTTTGCCTCACCCCCACCAGCCAGCCAGAGGAAGGAGAAGAGATAGGCCCTGCAGCTAAAGCCCCCTTTTCAGCATGCCGCTGGCTGGGTCTATCGGCAAGACGCAGCGAGCGGAGGTGTCGCTTCTGCTCTGGCATTTCGGACAGTATCTACTCCTCTCCGGGCGCAGAGAGAGAAAGAAAAACAGAAGGGGGTATTATCAGGGAGGGATGAGAGCAGCGAAGGCATTTTGTCTTTTTATTCCCCTCCTAAGCCCCAGGCTTTGCTCCCAATCCGATTGGTTGATACAGCCAGGGATGTAAATGAAATGCAAAGAGGAATAAGGCTGGCTTCCCATCTCCTCTGTCTGTGTGTATTTGTGTGTGTGTGTGTGTTTCACTGCTCCTCTTTCACTCCGGTTTTTGGCCTTTTCTCAAGGTTTGCTATTTAGGGGCTTGTCTGCATTTTTCACCTTTTCTTTGCTCTTTCTGCATCTGTTTTTTTTTTTTTTTTAATTAAGGTCCATCCTTCTCGACCCTGTCCTGTCCTGCTCCTGGCTCTGCACCCTCTCCTTTCCTCCTCTTATTTCTTCTTTCCCCACACTACCATCACCACCACCACTCCCCCCACCTCCCGCTGGCTGGGCTCTCCACTCTTATCTGCTCAGGCGGCCCACATTCCAGTGTTGCCGTGGCGCCCTGCCTGCATCCGCGGTCACGGCGATTCCATGGGTTCACACAATCCCTCAGATGAGAGAGAGTGTCTGAGAGAGGGACACAGAGAAACAGAGCGACAGTCAGCAGAGAAAGAGAGGGGGCAAAGAGAGAGAGAGAGAGAGAGAGAAACAGAGAGACAGAAAAACAGACGAGTCAGGAAGACAGAAATGAAGAGCAAATTTCGAAAGATCATTTTTCAAAGACACCCTACACAAAGCATCAGCACTTTTGCACCTTCTTCTTCCTCTTTTGGCAAAGTGTACCAAAAGCAAATGTAATATTTTACTTATGTGCTGTCCAAGCTGGAAGAAAAAACATTACAGTCTATAACTCATAATGCGTAAAGCACTACAGAAACAGAAACGTGTGGGACCACTAAAGTGTACGCATATAAGTACGTGTGTGTAGGGGGCGGGAGGTTCCATGTCGCACGCATGCCACCTCTAAAAGGGTCTCTGGCAATCTGACATACTGTATTCGCAGCTCAGTCCATCAGGGATTACCAGCTTGGACTGTCGTCTTGACAAATAGATAGATTTATGAATACCAAAATAAATATAAACAGGCTCATCAAACACATTAGTGTTTGGAGTTCAAAGGAGCTGTGAGTGCGCTGTGCAGCAGAGGGGGTGGAGACAGATGGGGGAGGACGGGGGGTAGAGAAAAGGATGGGGCCATTTTAAGAGGCTGCCCCAGATTAACAGGCCATTCTTAATCTCTTATGGCTGCTCCCAAATTGGGTCCCCCTCCGATCTCAATCCCAGACTGCCACGCTCCTAATGTGGAAGTCAGAAACACACGACAGCAGGAGGGCTACAGGATAATTATTAGTGAGTGAGAGAGGCGAAAGAGAGATAGATGTCCAGCAATCAGTACCTAGGATATTAATATAACACACCAATAAACCAGAACATTCACTGACAAGTGAATAACTTTATCTTGTTACCGTGGCACCTGTCTAGGGGTGAGATGTATCGAGGAGCAAGCAAACAGTCAATTCTTGAAGTGTTCGGAGCAAGAAAAATGGAAAAGAATCCCAGTGAATAGGGGGTAGTTCCTACCAAAAGTAGTTCAAGGAAGAATCACTAGTAAACTGGTCAGGGTCTCGGCCGCCCAAGGCTCACTGATCATGTGGGGAGCGAAGGTTAGTCCGTTTGGTCCGATTATACAGAAGAGCTACTGCAGCACAAATGTTAAGATGGGTTATCCATATACATGGAGCATTGCTGGTTGCTGTGTATGGAAATGCACTCCTATCCACCATCAATCAGAATCAGAACACTTTATTGAGGAAACTGAGCATCAGAGATCAAATTATTTTCAGTCCAAAGGTTTTGAGAATTATGACTCCCCTTTATGTATGTAATCACTGAAAATGTTAAATAAACAGAATTCAGAACTGAAGAAAATATTCTATGATCCTTCTAAAATACAATTACTGAATAATGTACTGAGACAATAGAATAATATGGATGCAGTTTAAGCAGTTAACATTCTAACCTCTACCACCTCCACCATCTAGCTGTTCCTCAGACTTGGGCAACAACTGAAGAAACATTCCCCGCCACCTCAGAAGACAGTGCTGTAATGAAAACATCTGTCTATGTCTCTGCGATTTACGATCTCTGCGAATATTAAACTGTTATCAAAACAACCACTCAAACCTCAGTTCAAGATTTAGGAAAGTGTATGCACACTGTACCGCCAATGTAAACAAATAAAACAGATAGAAAATCCCAAACTTCATCAAATAAAATACAAATTAAAGGCCTGTCCAAGATGCTAGAGAATACATAGTCATCTATCATCTGTGCTGAAGCACAAACCACTAATCTGAAGCATGATCCTTCTACAATACTGACCATTAGTTTGTTTCACACTGACAGTGGAGGATTTAAAATTTCATTCTTGGTGCTTATTCCGCATGATCATACCTGTATTAGCAAGTAACGGTCATTATATTCAAGCTTGTCATCATTCTTCCATCTTGTAGGCTGTTTAAATATCCATCTGATTGGACTTTCTATACACAGTGGGTATCTGTTGGTGGTTCAGTTTGCATAACGGTTTCATTGAGGTCTAGTGCTTTGTCTCTGAAAGTCTCTGAGCATGTCCCTCTCCTTACGGAGATCTGTGATGGCTGAGCGGATGACCTGGCTTTGAGGGTCTGTGGGTTCTCTCTGAAGGTAGAGGTTGAAGTGGTGGATACTCCTTCTCAAGAGAGAGTCTGGCTCATGGTTGCCACCTCCAAACCTGAGCAACCGCTCTGCAGCCAGAGCCAGATTCTTATCCCAGTTGGAAGGATAGTCAGTCTGGGCATCCACAATTTCACAGTACAGCTGGCACAAAAGTAAAACAAAAGATAGAACCGTAAAAAATATAACCTAAAATACAATAAAAATTCTGTTCCCACGGTTAATTAAAACCAATGCAACATTAAAACTACACGCTACATTTCTTTACAGCTGGGGGCATGCAAAAAACAAGGTAAAATTAGTGGAGAGTGTACACAAGCAGTTTCTACTCCATTTCATCACAGTTGACTGGTTCACAAGCGAGCTGAACTGCTTGCTGCAATTGCTGCCTGGCCATAACGGTTTGCTGGCTAGCTAACCTGCCAGTCGGATGTGTCAATCCCCAATCCAAGCCAGATAGAGGGTCTGTTATAAACACATACCCTTGCAGTATGCATTTGGGATGCATCTGCAAGAGATTCTGTGCACAATTGACCACCCAAAACCAGCAGAAAGATGACTTTCAGACTTACCTGACATTAAAAAAACATCACTTACTAGCATGAAAGTAGTTGATTTACAAAGCCATGATTTTACTGGAGGCTTTAGTTGACATGGAATGTCTAAGCTGCCCTTTACATTCAATAAAATTTGGACTGCAATGAACAATGCAAGCAGTCAAAAAGATGAACTTAAATCTGAGTATAATAATGGATCATGTGTCCAGCTAAAATGTATCAGTAGCATGTCTGACATAATGGACAGAAAGTTAATAAAGGCCAGTAAAAGGAATAAATTGACATCTGCATGCATTTTCCTTTGCTATCTTATCTCAGAAAAGTTAAGATATTTCTTTAACAAACAGTCAAAAAGCGTATCAGAAGGTCCTTATGTGAGAACGTATTTTTGTCAGAGAAAAATACATATGCAGCTCAAACAACCAGTCAACAGTCTTTTGATTATAAGTGAACTATGCATTTCTTCAAAATAAATTCTTAAAACGCAACCCTAGCACATCCACTATTACCCTATACTCACATTGTAAGACAGCTCATAGAGGCGAGTCTGGGCCCCTCCATCCATCCTCTCAGCAAGGTCAAAGAGGAAGAATGCCATTTTCATCCTGTAACACGAGCAGATAAATGGAATTCTGGTTCCACTAGAAATGGGATTTTTATTCTGTAAACATGGGACAAAATACCATGTAACATAAAGTACAGTTCAATGCAGCGGGCTTGCTGGAGGTGTAAAGTGTGGAGTACATTACCTGGCTTGCCACATTTCCTCATTGGCTACTCTCTCCCACGAGCCAGGAGAGAAGCTGTGATAGCGAAAGAACACAACACAAAAAATATATAAACATTCAAATTAGTTAAGTACCTTCTGTGGTCAGTGGCGTGTGGATGATTATAGCTTTTATTATTGGAAATCTAACGTTCTGTACAGTATGTTACTACACAGGACATAATTTTACATAATATCAGTTCTGTCCATTTACTGTTGCTTGTTATGGGAGAGGAGTCAAAGACGCAAGACAAAATACAGCTGTAGTACCCTCATGTAATTACAAATATGCACCATGTTCTGAGAATACATCCAGCATTTAACAGACATCGAACATGATGACAGTATCAAAAGCTCCTGCCAAATTTTTGGTTGGCACAAAGGTCTCAGCATCCTCCAAACTTGTGACAACTGATCTTCTGCAGACTACAATTTTCAGAAAAACTCTCTGCACTAAATGACCCACATATTTCTGCATTTCTTCCGTTCCGTTTCATTGCACATAACCATGCGGCCTCTCCTTCAAAGGAATATTTTAGCATGTGACTTCCCCGCTAATATTTGGCTGGCGGGCAGGGATGGACACGCTTGTAGCGGCCGAGAGGAGAGTAATGTCACACCATTCAACCCCGATTAGCCTGCTGAATACCAGGCAGGCGCGCAGAGCCTCAGTGCCCGAGACTAGAACTAATTTCACTTTATACACACGTATTGACACGCCGCAGTTTAGAAAGTCATTAGGGTGGGGTCAGTAGACTAATAACGACTTTGAAGCTGGAGACGGTGGTTGCCTTCCCAGCAGGATGCTGGTGCAGTGGTTAAGTGGACTTCAGTAGCTGTGGGGATAGAGGACATTTAAACGGAAGCACATGAAGTGTGAGAAGGTAGTGAGGTGCACCTAAAAAAGACCATGACACTCAGTGCTGGAATGTGCTATACAGCACTGGATCTCAGTCCTGCTCCTCGAGTACCCTTTCCCTTAGTTTAGCACATTTCCTACCTCAACTCATTATACTGCAGACTTACTATTTAGTAGTTAAATACTGCTGATTAAACTGAACCATGTAAACCCTAAACTTTACTGCAAGGAACTACACTGCACAAAATCTAATTAAATTCAGAACAACATAGTTCTCTTAAATGTCTGTTAATGTGCTTGTTTAGTTTGTCTAGTATGCCACATCAAACATGTGCATTTGCCAAGGCTAATACCTTCAATGAACATATATGGTGAAAAACATTTACTTCTCATGTGGATGGCTCCAGTTGTATAGGTGCTGTGTGCGCTGTATCCACTCTTCAGGGTGCAAACGGCTGGTGAGAGGCACCAGCTGCTCACACACCCCCCATGGCCAGCGGGAAAAAGTCCTTTCCCAGCTTGTGTCTCCCTCAGATAGACCAATACACACAAACACTGGCCTGCTACAGACACAGACACAAATACCTCTGGTCAAATGACACATTTTGTTGATTTTCAAAGAAAGAAGTGGTGCATGAGGACACTGGAATCATATGGCAGGTAATTAATTAATTCATTTAAAAAACCATCAGTGTTTAGCTTTGACCAATATTCAAAACTGATACCTGATGTCATAGTTATTGTACAACAGAACAGCAGAACATTCAGGATACTGGGCAACTGGAGTAAATGGTATGCATTTTCAGCGTTTTAAGTCAAAATGTTTTCTGTTTGTGAACTGTGATTTGAGCTATGCGAGTAACTATGAGGTCTTGCTCCATTTCTATAGCTAAAAAATTATATTGTGACTACAATTTGTATGTTTCATTCCTTTAAATCAACTTGTACAGGTTTGTGTTTGAGTCGGCTGCACAAAATCTTGGCAATGTCACTGCACTGCTGTCAGAATTGCAATTTGCCATGAAATCTTGTAAAGTGTGGATTGCAGATGGGTTTTAGCCAGTGAAAAGGCAAGACTTAAAACTTTGCCCACAGTCTTTGCCATTTGTTCATTCAGATTAACTCATACAGGTTCTGTTTATGTTAATATTCTATCAGAATTGTATTCAAACGGCCAAGAGAAGTGTGTGAAACTGGTAAATATGGTAGCTCAAGCAAGGTCACTATCTGTTTATGATTGCTCTACGCACTTTACAATAAATGAAATGACCTTGTTTCATCATGTTATTGGTCTGCTGTACTAAAATGGACTACATATGGGTTATGGGAAGAAGACAACTTCCAGCTGTATACAGCATCTAATGTTTTATTGGCGCCAAGTTGGCAGATGTAATTACTGATGTTCCATGGCAACCCTTAGTATAAACTCAACATTCAGTATATACTGAATTTAACATATTGCCCAAAATCTGCAAAAATGGCATGTAGTCAATTGATCCTGTAGTTCATTTTTGGATGGTATTATAACTTTTTTGTCTCATTAAGCCTTAATCCAACTCAGGTGTAGTCCATTACAGAGGGCATACACTCAACAACCATGGGCATACCCTGAATGTAGCTGACAAAGAATCTGACCCTAAACAATACTGACCCTTGTAAAGCAAGAGAGGACTGTAAAAAGTCTATAAAAAAGAAACTGAAGTGGAACTGCTAAGGTCAAAGCAAAATGCAGGACCAAGAAAAATCTCTGAAAGAACCGCTTGTATGTTCGTCAGGTATCCAAAGCAAAACATCCACTGCCAAGATCAGCATCAACGCTGATGACAAATCAATGATCCAAAGCTCATTAAAATCAACTAAACTGCATAAAAGTTATGGTCTTCACCATTCTCAAAACCTGAATGATATTCAAAATTTTTAAAATTTTTGGTCTCTCTGAAATAAATGAATGGTGACTACACTAGTCCTTGATCCAATTAGTGGAAATATTTTTGCTGCCTAACAAAACCAAGCAACCAAGCCAATTAGAGCTCTCTCATTTACAGAGTTTAGCTGGATTCTTTTGCTGTTACAGTAAGTCTGTCAGAGTAGATTGAGCCATTGAAAAAAAGTGGATTAAGTTAATGAAGACATTTTCGTTTAGCCAGATAGCCAGGAAAAGGAGCCATATTTACATATGTAATAACTGGGATGATCTCAGCATTAGTTGTTTGGAAAGAATGTCCACAACACCCAGAAACATCAGATAAACGGCAAACATTTCCAAAATATTTCTGTATACATGAAAATGTTGTCAACAACGCATGCAGCCTTGATTAAGTTTGCTTGTGTTCATCAAGAAATAATTGAAGCAAAAATAAATGTACTTCCTAATGTGATAATGAATTTCTGCTGGATAGTGCTAAGGCCTTGTTTTGGACGATCTTACACGACCAGTGGGAATTCTACACTCAATATCTGTTTTAGACCAGGACTAGACCAGATCTGTATTCATAAAAGTGCCCTTTAGTTTTTGTTTCTGTCATCCTGTTCTCTTTTTCCTTCTGCATGCTCTCCTCAAGCACACTGGGCCCCCAGGGTAGCCCCTCTGGCGACTGGTGCCCCTCACTCAAACCTGCAGGGTTTTGACAAGGAAATACTGCCGTCTGGTGGAGGGAGGCAGCAAACAACCTCAACTCTCCAAATGCCTTCCTCTCCCATAGGGTGTGATGTGCAAGCACAGTAAATGCCATACAGTCCCAGGTATGATATGATGTATAAGGATACGTGCAATTGTTTTAACTGGATGTACTAACGAACAACCACAAACATGACAGAAGCAAAGAGTAACGGCGTGCATGTACACATTTAACTCACTGCATATTGTGCAGGAGGAACTGCTCAATATTAAAGCTTCTCTTCACTTCAGTGTTGACTGGGTCCCAAAAGCGCCCGGGGAACTTGACTCCAGTAAGATGACGCTGGAGCTTAGACACATACCAGCTATATGTCATCATCTAAACAACAAGCGAGAGCGCAAATAAAAAAGATTAAAACATTTGAATTAATTAGTCGTTGTTAGCTCTGGTTATAACAAATGACTAACTCAAAAACAGAGAAACTCTAAAATATGGATTGTAAACTTTCAATCAACTCTACATCAGTTCTTCTCTTTGGAAGAGAACACACATACATTCAAGTTTAATGAAAACATTTGCCTCTTCAGTATAGATGCAAATTCAAATGTAAGTGTAATGCATTATTTAACTAACAGAATGCTAAAAACAATAAAAATACTTCTAACCATTAATTTAAACAAGCTGTAATGGATATGATAGATCATGTAGGGGTGTGAACAGCTGTGTGGCTGACCTCCTGGTCAACAAGGCTGAGGTCCGGTCGCAGGCCCTGACAGTACTGCATGTAGCGGAGGGTGTTGCCAGGGAGATCACCCCGCGTCAGCACCAGTGAGCCATTTGGAAATGACACCATCACCTCACGAGCAAAGGTCTCCACAACCTTGTTACTGCTCTGATCACACTCTCTGGAAAATAAACACATGCACACATAAAATATTGAGTGAAGAAAGCACTGGTACACTATACATACTACTGGGGCAAATTTATTCTTAAATGTATATAAGAACAACTGCTAGGGACAGAAGGGGACATCATTCAGACCACCTGAATTTATAGTTTTTAAATTTAAAGTCAGCATTATAGGTAGTAAGTATTCATTTATTAAAAAAAACATACAAAAACATTATAAAAGAATAAACATACAATGATTATCATGCCTGAATGTCTGAGAGTGTTAGCTTCAGCTTTAACTAAACACTGATGAGAACAGTGTTTCTGGCCCTCACAAATAACACTTTTTTAATAAAAAAAATTGAAACTGAATAAATGTTTGATTACAAGCAGAGGCATACTTATCGCAAAAATAAATAAGTTAAAACATTTTTGCATAGTACTGGGTGCCCAAGTATGATTCGTGACATTTACTCATGATAGCAGTAATGATATACATAATGGA
>JBBPDH010000001.1:29603832-29606332 GCA_037974565.1 Clupeocharax schoutedeni
GTTCATTAATCGTAATCGAGTTAAAATGTTCAATTAATCGAGATTTTGATTTTAGGCCAAATCGCCCAGCCCTAGTGCAGACACATTCAAACAGTTAAGAAATGTCGGAAAAAAAGTGAGATTATATATTTGCAGCTGTGAGGTGCTCACTTTAAGCAACAAGAGGAACAATGGCCAACAAATTTCTCCACTACAAGTTTGAAAAAAGGCAGTCACCAGAAGAACGTTTTTTAAATAATAAAGATCCTGATATTTCAACAACGGCACTTAATCACCAGCCATTATAACATTTAAATTAAACATTTAGATTTAATTTTTTAGCCTAGTATGTCCTGAAATTAGGTTTTAGCCAAGACTTTTTATGTCAGTGTACCACTGAATGTGATTTATGGCTTTTTCATGTGCATCATGAAACACATGGGTGAAAGGCAAACAATCATCTCACTGTCTGGATGCAAACTGTTATGCTACAAGTTCAAACTTGGATTTATTTGATTCATTTCAATAAAAGCACCTCAGAAAATGACTTACAAATTGATTTTAAAAATCAATAATTGACACAATTGCTAAGTGTCACAGTGTGTGTCATTACCTTTGTCTTCTGAGCCATAGATTCTGCATTGTGGAAGCAGGCTAAGAGGGAAAAGAGGAACCCCACAAACAGGTTGTTGAAGGAGAATACTTCAGCCACTACTGACCACTGCCACACCAATCTGGACACAGCAAAGCTGCCCCCTGCCATTACGGCTCCCGGGCCAGGTCCGGCCAACCTGGAAATACAAAAGAAACACTGAGTGAGTGTCTTCTTGACTCACTTCACACACAGCCAACTTTCTCTCTCCGAGATTACCACTAAGCTTATGTTTCACAGCACCTAATAAACAAAAGCTACACATCCTTAATCCCCAACCGGTATGGATTATAGTCTCTGACTTCTACTGTACATGACAGTAATGAAGAGAGGTTCTTTTGGTAGCACTGTTACTGCTATAAAGAGAAATAAATACTGATGTAATACTTATCTGCCTCTGGTAATACAAAAATCATACAAATCACAGCCAAATCATAAAGAATCATTCATTCAAAAAATCTAAATGTTCCTAACAATAGATGAAAGTTAATAGCATTACGCAAACAAGGTCATGCTAATTAGAGGTCACCAGCTTTCATCTGTTTAAGCCATGTTTGTATCAAATGTCATTAAGGGAAAATATACAGGCCACTACAAATTGTGTTCAATGCTATCGCACATTAGGGCGATATTCAATTTAAGTGTGTTTGCAGTAATGAGTGGCCATATGGTGAGGTCTACAAAAAAAACTCTTGGTTGGGCAGGTGGTGGCCACTCTGGGAGTTTGGCCCCTCACCTAAAGGCCAGAAACTGAATAGCACTGACTTTGAAATGGAAGTTTCACTCACAGTCTGCCATACCAGACCAAAATAATATTACATGACTGAAATGTGGTTGCATGAAGAACAAGAAACAAATAATTTTTGACAGGTAATATCGATGAATAAAGGTAATTCTGTGTGCAATCACACTATGAACTATTTTTTCAGTGTAGTAAAATGTATAAAAGGATTTCACTTTGCTATGAATTCTAATGGAAATGTTATCATTGTTAGTCATTATCAAAATACTGGCCACTGCAATAATGATGTACATAAACCCTCTTTCCACTCTTTTATTGTGTGCTTTGGGCATCTTTGATGGGTGTTTTATACACACTGAGGCCTTCATATGATCTGACAAATATTAATCATTTAAATACAGGTCCATTTTAAAATGACTGGTGATGCCACATTCATAGTGTCTCATGTTCTAAGTATATAGTGAAATGACAATACCAGCACTTTCCCATATGCCTTCATATGTATATTGGTTGCAACAAAAGTAGGCCAAAAATTCCCAAACTCTTCTGCAGGTGTCTATTAAATCACCTTTCTCATGCACTTCTTTTCATCTTTCTACCAAAGAAATCAGACCAATATATTACCAATACAGATAGGCTATCATGTACTTTATAAAAAGCATAAACAGCAGTCCCCCATCCTATAGACTCACCACTATCCCCATCTCTTTAATGGTAATTGAGGCAAACTTGGGCTGATAAGCTGTCATGGGCAAAGACCAACCACTTATTAGAAAGACACACAGGATGAGACACGGAAAGAGAGCACATGCGGCAAAGGAGAGTCTGAAAAAAAAAAAACACCCTCCAAATCTGAATGTGTGCAGGGGGTAGAGGAAGCCAGAAGAGGGAGAGGGAGGAGAGTAGGATCTATATGAGACCGAGGTGGATAGAACCGAAGGGAGGGGTTAACAAAAAAAGGAAAAGTTGAGAATGATGCCTGGAAGAGAGCTGGAGAGAGCAAGGAGGGAAAAACTCGGCCCAGTCTAGCAGCACACTGGCTTGGAAAATTTTTGCGGGCTTGACAATTAAAGGGGTGGGGGGGTGTAGGGGGGGAATAGTCAGGCAGTATGGCCCTTTCCTCATTG
>JBBPDH010000001.1:29608832-29622971 GCA_037974565.1 Clupeocharax schoutedeni
ATAGACTGTATTAATTTGGGATGTATGGTAATAAGCAATTGCTGATCCTCTCCTTGCTTGGCGCCTGCTATTAGGAAGTGCCTGTGGAGACTGAGAATTGTAATGTGAGGGTAATACTGACATCCAGCGTGGCAGACACAATCTTGGGCCTCCAGGCAAGGAGAAATTAAAGTAATAGCGTAATACTGTAAAATAACTATACTTCCCCATTTTGAATAGGGTAATGAGGGAAAAAGACGTCTTCATTAAACATCAGTTAAAATGTATTACTGCATATGTGTTAAATGGACCATTGGTCATGCTGGGGGTGGCCATTTACCAGTAGAAAAAAAATGCAAGGGAAAGATGAGGACACTCAGTAAGACAGAGAAGACATGCTCTCAACAGACAGAAAGCACAGCTTGCTGTAAGAGTAACAAAAGCTGCTAGAACATTTTCCAAAGTAAACTATTCAGAATACACAATCTAGCTAGTGTTGTACACCAACAAACACATGGCCATAAACCAAAGCATCTTAAATATTAGGCCGATAAACGGAGACATATGTTCTCCAGGCTTTAAGCTGCCAAGCTCTGTTGTTCCTGGTAGTGTATTCTACCTGACAACAGAGGTGTGAGGGAGGGTGCTGCCAGCACACATGCTGCTTTAATTCTGAAATCACTATCAAAACAGACCTAGCCATAGTTACAATTACCAACACAAAGCTTCAAGACCGTCAAAACACTACTACACACACAGCCAGCGTGGAATTACCAAGCTATTTAAATCTTAGTGTTTAGGCCCTAGCTCACGAAGGCCAGCTTCAGGTTAGCTGGGTGAATGTGACAGTGATGCTGAGGAAATTATAGTCACAGCCATATGGTAAAGGACTTTAGAACAACACAGAACCAGCGAGACTGGTGGGCTCTGGAGCCCAGCCAGCTGTGTAATCAGCTGCTGCATGCGGGATAGGGCCTGCTTGACCATGGCAGGTGTGTACCCTCACAGGTGCAACGAAGACAGGACTGAGGGCAGGTGGGCCGGACGGGTGATGGGTGGAGTCCCTTTCAGACCACCTGGCTGCTGCTGTTATATAATCAAGATCTCAGGAAGGTGTGGAAAATGCTGAGTGATTTTTGTTTACCACTTTGATACGCATCACTAATTCGTGGGTCATTACTCTTTTGGTTACTATAAAGGTTCTCAAAATTATTATGGAAGTGTTACAGACGAATAGTTGTTGTCTCTGTGAATGCATAAGTTTTACAAGACACTGGCAGTCATTCGGTTTGTGTTTTAGTCATTGACCGGCACCACAGGAAAACTGGCATTAAAAGAAAATGTATAGGGAAAAAGCGTTCTGTGCCAGTTTTCAAAAGTTGTTTCAAAATAAACAAGGCGGTTACACTAAACTTTTAAATTATTTCTGTTTGTGGGTTCAAAAATAGTTCTCATGAACTTGGAGGGAAAAAAACATTTACAATTTTTCAACAAAAAGAGAAGATACATATTTCCTGCGGTTTCAAATGCAATGAAATCAACAATTACCATTATTACTGAGGCCGGCCATCCTCAAAGGCTTGTCAGGCACCAGTGTGGAAACATAATAAGACATGCAATTTGGCTATCAAACCATGTGGTTTAGGAAAGTGTTCTGTAATTGACAAATCAAAGGGAGGCCGAGTGCTGGGTCTGAGATGCGGGGAACTTCGTCTTTGAAAAGAAATGGCTTCCAAGCCCGTCAGTGCTCACTCTGCAATTCTACAGACATCCACCTAATTTGAACATCAAAGACTCCCGATACTGGGGATCTTCCTGGTTTGGATATTACTGTTCATTTGCAAATTGAAATAATGGAGAGTAAATTTAATTCAAGTGCCATAAGAAAGCTACCACAACCCCAAAAATCGCATTTAAATAGCATTTTAAATAGCATTTTGTCTTTGTTCTTCAAAGAGAAATTAGCAGGCTCATATAAATTAGTAATGCTTTTCCTTTATAAGGACATTATCAAGGCACACTGACTCAAATATGACAACAGCAAAAGCACTACAGATTCAAATGTTTTTAAAAAGCCTAAACGATAATAATACAGAAATTTAAGTATGCATCATTCCCAGTCTCAGCTTTGAAAGAAGGGAGTGAGATGGGTCACTCATGGAATGAAATGGCTTAAGGTGCCAGGGTGGCAGTCTGGGGACAGGCCTGCCCGGTAGTGCTCCTACTGCGTATGGTAAGTCATTTCAGCACACCCACTGGGTATGGACCAAGCACCTGAAGACCCCAATGCCAACCCAGAAGGGAGTCCCAGACTGTGCCGGAAGCTCTGAAGCCCTGAAATGCTTCCCCCTCCTCACCCCCCACCCCATGTATATGAGAGGAGACAGAGAGAGAGAGAGGAGAGAGAGCATGTAAGAGAAAGAGTATGAGAGAAAGAGAGAAAGGAAAATGAGAGAGAGCATGAGAGAGAGAGAAGGAAAGGGGGGGTAAGAGAGAAAGGGAGAGAGCGGGGGAGAGAGAGAGCGAGCATGTGTGTATGTGTGAGAGAGAGAGAGTGAGTGAGTGAATGAGTGAATGAGTGAGTGAGTGAGTGAGTGAGTGAGTGAGTGAGTGAGTGAGTGAGTGAGTGAGCGAATGAGCGAGTGTTATACGAAATCCTTAGTACCCATCAAATGAGAAGAGGAGGAAAGGGAAAGCATAGGCTATGGGTAATGACTTTTTAGTTTCGCTAATCCAAAATTGGATCTAAATCCTTTTGGGATTAAGAGCAGGGGCTGCATTTTACATGTAGCCACAGGCCAAATGTTTGGTCAGCCTGTTTCGCAATCCCAACTGAAGTGGCTCCTCTGACCTCAGGCAAGCTGTGCACCATTTACATCATTTAGGGAGTCCTACAGAGCAGCAACATTTATTGACATGTTATAACATATATGTAAGACTAAACAGCACTATTGAGGAGACAGATAGAGAAAAGTAGCTTAGTTTGAAAGGTAGTGCCGTATTAGTATTTTTTTTTTTTTTTGTAAAAAGGCAATACAGGTTGCCCTAATGATTTTGGCACTTTGCCTAATATTATTCAGTGAAATTAAGAATGATATTAGGAATCATTTTACACACTTTTCATACCAAACCCATAGTGCTGGTTTCTGTCATTTAGTATTTCCAAGTTCGTGCAAGTTTTATAGAAAGCAATAAATAATACATTAAATAAATTTACATTTTAGTCTTTTCCTTGCTGTAACACATCCACACCAACAAACGACTCTAGGCCTGTTTAAGTCACACTTATACCACACTTAAATGCTGTTTATAATCAACAAAAGTAAGTCACTTTATGGTGGGAATTTATTTGTGTGTTTTACTGAAGTGGCATTCGGATTTTAAAATTTGTTTTGATTTTTTTTTTCCCATTGTATTTTTGCAGTGCGCTACAAATTAATTCCAAAATTCCAAAATTTGTTGTGTCTGTAATGCACTCTACATACATTCTAACTTGTGAATATGGGTGAAATTTTAGGTTTCCCTGACTGACTTCTCAGAGCATTACAGGAAGGTGTAGAGTGTTTCTTCCTACCTGCAGACAGTGTAGCAGAGAGCCCCGCTGGCCCCTGCACCCAGTAGAGCACATAGGATATTGACAATGTGTGCAGGAGAACTGGCTGGCAGTAGGTGGAGGGCCAGGGAGGCGAGCATGGTGAAGAGAGGGTATCCAGGGGGATGGGCCACCTGATGAAACACACAGCATCCACAGGCAAAGAGAGCAATTTAGGACAAAAGTCTTCTCTTCCCATGCTTATACTGCACTGTAATAGAGCACAGTCCCATGTTTCTGAGTTATGGTATGGTACTATTCACCATCTCACATACAAACCACACACATGCACGCATGCAAGCACACACACACCATCGCCTCCTCCCCTCCCGATCACCCTCCAAAACCTTGATCTCCTGTCTCCTTGCCTTCCCAGCAATTAGGCACTAAGTCCCCTCAGGAGCGATAAGGGGCTGAGCTATTAAAGGCTGTCTCACTCCTACTGGCCTGATAACACACACAGTCATGGCAGGCTGAGAAACGCAGCACACTCTAGAGCAAGGAGAGCGAGAAGAGAAGGCGGGAGAGGAGAGAGAGAAGGGGAGAGAGAGAGGGGGAGCTGTTTGAAGATAGGGAACCCTCAAGAAAAATAGGAGTATGTATGACTTAGTGAGTTCAACATGGCAGTTAGGACCACAATGAACTGTGCTCCTTATATAATCACTGACCACAATTCATACGAGGGCAGTAACTAGCAATTAATTCTTTAATCTTCTGCAGTTTCCTCTCACTTTACTCCCTCTCATGCTAACCTTCCATCAGCACAGAAAAGCCATTAATGCCATAATAAAACAGAAGCTATGCTGCCCCTATATGTCAGATAGTGTAAGGTTGAAAAATCAACAATTCAGGACAAAATAATTGAATAATATAAATATTGATATTTTAGATATTAAAAACATATTAAAAAAAAAGATATTATAAATTTACAATTACAATTACATTCAATAAACTGAGGACAGTTTATATTTGCACAATGGGGGTGACAAAGCCCTTTTCAAACTTACATACATACACACATACATAAATGCATAATAACATTATGGTTTTTGCACTTATTTAATGTTTGGGACTAGAACTTTTTCTTTTAGCAGTGTCTGTTTCAGGTAGAGAAATGATAGCCTTGTTTAAACTTTTAATCATCCATTGGAGAAAGGAATCCTCCTGCCTACAAACAAAACGCTAATCCATATAGATATTCACCAATCCATCAATAAGCATCAATAAGCATCAATAAGTCCTACTGTATTGCACATGCTTATAATGACCTCGGACGTCCTATTATCATTATAAAGCACAATAGTACATTTTAAGAAAACATTACATAATGAGCAATAATTGCAGGTCGAATTTAAGTCGTATGTTTACATAAAGAGAACATTTTGAACAGCTCTAGACAAGAGCCAGCTCACAGGGAAGAGAAAGAGAAAAGAGAAATACTGTAGGACAGGAACAGAAAGAGAGAGGCCAAACAGGAGACAAAGACCTAAAGAGAGAGAGAGACAAGAGAGGGGGAGAGAGAGAGAGAGAGGACAGAGAGAGGACAGAAGAAACAGAGACAGTATGGCAAACAGATGGTAGGGTCAGGAAGGGCACTCTGCCATGCCAACAAGGTGAGCATGAGGTGGAAATGGAGGTGTGTGTGTGTGTGTTTGTGCATCATGTGTGATGTGTGTATATGTATGTTGGGTGTAGCAGAAATGCTTCTACTTGTACGATGCAGATATATGACATCATGCAGGGAATGCATGTTGTGAGAGTGCATGCCGAAGGAGAAAAGGTGTCATTGTGTCTGTGTGTGTGTGTGTGTGTGGGGTACAGTAACAGACGTGCAGAACACACAGCTCGAGAGCCCTGCCACAGGGAGCTTTAAGGCAGAGTGGATCCATGGCTCCAGGGAGCAGGAGGGGAGGGCCGCCGGCCTTCTGCCCCGGAGAGACCCCTCCAACCCTGGGGAGAGCCAGCAGGCAAGCAGGCCACACGGACAGAGGGAGGGATTACTGGCATACTGACACTGCCACAGCCTCCCTAAAAGGATCATGGCGGCGTAATAAACTTTATTAAATAATAAAACTTATTATAACTGGTAACCCGATTTAGTTCATTCTTTGCGGCTTACACAGGCACACACACATACACACACAAAAAGAAGAGGGGTTGGAGTATAATAAGCCTTATACCGTACATAAGGCAAAGCCTACAAAAGCCATTGCCTTACCATTCAGTCTAATTGGATTTGAAGAACAGGGTTGCAAATTATAGCATTCTCTAGTCCTAACTTAGTAAAAAGAAGTGCATAAAAAAGAGGGTGAAGAAAAAAAAACCTGTAGCCTGAACTGAAAAGTAAATTAATCAGCCCCCCCATACTTAATTAAACTTCCTTAATGCTTATAAGAGTTAATGAGTGAATTGATTAAACAATACGGCTAATGCTTACCCCCAGCTCACAAGCAGCGACGATCAGCTCTCCTGTGGTAGAAAAACAGAGAGGGAAATTAATGTAAACCCAATAATTATTATTAAGAGACAAGTCTGCTCCCGAAAGTTTTCCCAAATCAAATACTTGCACTGGGGTTTTGCATTAATTTGCCCGGATCAAAACCTGCAAATCTTCCCAGTGTGACATTTCCTAAGCGACACGCTCATTCTCTTCCATCGCGTGTGCTCCCCTGATCCCCATGCAGGCACGCGCACACACACACACACACACACACACACACACATACATACAAAGGAAAGTGCATTCAGTCATTCCCCAGTCTGTGACAGAGCACACCGCAGACTCCATGTGCACACATATTTGCTTACTATCTACCTCTCTCTCTCACTCACACACACACACACACACACACACACACACACACAAATATCACAAAAACATGCACATCAAACCCACACAAGTGTAGACATGCTGCTACAGCCTGTTGTAGTACCTGTGATCTTTTCAAGCCTTAAAAATTCCCACTTGCATCTTCCACTGAGTCATTTTCTCCATTTTCTCTCTTGATTCCTTTCATTTTCTTATGCACATTGAAATTAGTTGAAATCAGTCTCAAGAATTACACACTAAATGCCTTGTTCAATAGCAGACTAAAGGAGCACAAGAACAGACCTGATTATTGACTCACAGCTGCACACTCTCTCAGGACATAGTGTACATCTTCAGGTTTATCTACCACATTGAACTTCACAAATTAATTTGTTACATGTTTCCTGGCAACAGTTAGTCATCTGGCTAATTAACACCAAACTATGCCATCTATTGGTTGGAGCAGGAGATGTCTTATGCAAGTATGTGGGAGCGAGGTGAAACAAAGACAATTTCTTAGTGAACATTTTGCATTTAAACCCCTGTCCTTCTGCGCTCTTCTGGCCAAGGGTTCACTATCTGTAAACATAACGAAACTCAAGATGTGGTTAAAATCTGAGAAATGCAGCCTGATGCAACATTGCCTAACGGCTGGAAAATCCCATAAACTATATTTTCTGATGCAACCCTAAATGTTCAGTGCATCACTGAATTCTGAAATCGTTAGCTGGCAGTACCAACGTTTCACTGGCAGTTGTCTGTTTTGTTGTCACGTTGGAACTCCTCTATCTGTACATGCAGGCCCCTCACTCTTCAGTGCTGAAATTTACTTTGCTTTCAATGTTCTATTTAGAAGAGCCATGAAACACAAACACACCAACTCTTACAGAGTGAGGTCAGGCCCAGTGCATCTTGTGTGGATTTCTTCCGGACACAAATTTTCTCTTGTTATAAACACCGACAGGTAAAGCTATCTGTCGGTTTTGTAGCCATGCTTTGGTGTGGAGCAGCAAAGGCACGCCTAGTCGTGAGGAGCAGGTTCTAAAAAAAAGTGGGGGAAAATGCAGCGAAAGCGGGGTAGCAGTGGAAGGAGCCAAGTGTCTTTGTGATAGCACAGCACTGGGCACCCACAGCAGCCTTTCTGCCCCTTAATCCCCATCATTTCCACACTCGCATTCCTAGACAACAGCGGTCCCGCGGGGCGCCCGCTCAGCCTCTCCAGGGCACAGCACACCTAAAGGGATTAGGGCTGCGAGACGGAGACCTGGAGAATTTCTGCAGAGTATTCAGCTGGCTCTATCACACCACCATCCTGCACTGTCCCTAAACGCTACACTCAGGGGCTACGCTGCCCCCCCCCCACTTAAAAACCCTCATACCAACATTCTCCCCTCCACCGTCACCCTGGATTCAGAGCAGGGAAAAAACTAACAGGACAGCTTTTCAGCCACTTGTATGCCCCCGTGCTCTGACACTTTCTTTTTTGACCCTGCTTGTTCATAAAAGCTAGGCTCAAGCATATATCTGTGTACTTAAGCCAGGCCTTTGTCAGTCCATGCAACTGTGATCAACAAAATACATGTGGGCCCTAACCTGCAGGAGTCTATGTACAAGGGTCTTAGCAGCCTTTTAAACACTCCTCTGACACATACGTATGAAAGACTAAATATCAGTAATGTTTGATATAGAAGCTGGTAAAATGACTGGTTGCTTCTGTGTACTACATAGTGCTGGGATTTAATAAAACTCGACTGTTGATAAACATACAAAAGCAACCTAGGAAACACAATGGGAGGTGAATTTTGAAAAAAAAAAACATTGAAATACAAAAGGTTTTAACAGATGTAATTCACAATACACTCAGACCACTACTATTCTCATGACATGACTAGAGCTGAAGGGCAAGAAGACGGTGTATATAAACCTGAACCTGGCTACAGACTTTCTTGTTGAAAATACAGTTGCAATGATCATCGCACAGCAAAACAACTCCTTTCATCAACGTTCCGCCAGACTTCAGATGTCAGGGGAGGAACATATTTTACCTAAAATATGTTTTGCTAATATATCCTTTCTGTCGGGCTAAATACTGAAGCTAAACGCTAAACACATGTATGTTTCTTCACAATGCTGAGATAAAAACATACTTCTGGGATTATTTAGCCCTTAGTTTGGACAGTTTAACATTTTCGATAAGGTATTAAACTGAGTTTAAAATTGTGTTCTGGGAGCACACTTGGGGGCATATTTAGGGTTTACACTATTAAAATAGACATTTTATGGCAATTTTTTGACCAAAACACGACAAAGCGTTTTTTCACTATACGCGGGTGCTCTTGGAACGTAACCCCTGCGAACAGTGGGGAATTACTGTATATAAAATATAAAATATATATTTTATTCATTTAATATATAAATTAAAATTATTCTAGGTCTTACTGAGTGTTTCTATGTTTTAAATAATGAAAATGATTCATACTTACCAATAACTTTGACTTATCAATTTTGGTAGCCTTTTGTAATATATTTCAACTGAATGGCCTCAAATTACGATCATATAAGCTGACCAATAAACTGTATGAATTAAATCAACTTTTAGTCTTATTTGTAAGAATGAAAAAATTAGCTTTATAGAGATGATTCTTCAATTTCAGCTAATATTTGTTAAACATAAGTTTAGTGCATTAAAGTTTAAAATGTAATTATAAAGTTACCAACAGCAGTTGATAACTCAGCCCCTTCTTTTACCACTGTCAGTTGTCAGCTAATTTGATTCACAGTGCATTTTTGAACAAACTAGATTTGTCACAGTTTACTAAATCCCAACTTCCTTTCCTGTCTAAATTGCCCTGATCTGCAGTCCAAATAAATATACTGGTAGAGCTGACTAGCATGTGGATTTAGTTTAGTACCAGTTTAAACTAAATCAAGGAAAGTTGTTTCATTTCATCTGGATGCAGCATTTGCTTGGTACATTCTGAGGTGCCTGGTACTTGTAGATGAACAGGTTAGAGTACTAACATACACCATATAGACAAAAGTATTGGGACACCTGACCATTACACCAACAGGGATTTTAATGACATTGTATTCAAACACAGACTTTAATATCGAGGCAAAACATATACATAGACTTTGCAGCTATAACAGCTTCCACTCTTCTTGGAAGGCTTTCCATAAGATTTTGAGTGTCTCTGTGGGAATTTGTGCACATTCATTCTGTATAGCATTTATGAGGCCAGATACTATGAGAAGGCCTGGCTCACAGTCTCCATTCCAGTTCATCCCAAAGGTGTTGGATGGGGTTGAGGTCAGGGCTCTGTGCAGGCCAGTCAAGTTCTTTCTCACCAGACTCTTTATGGACCTTGCTTTCTCCACTAGGGCATAGTCATGCTGGACAGGTGTGTCCAAATACATTTGTCCACATAGTTTATGACACAAACACATAACTCGAGCTTACCTGAGTCTCCACCTGGGACGGTCCTCTGGACACAGGGCAGGTAGAGTGCTGCGACACCAACCACCATCGCTCCTGTTAAAGTCCACGTCCACCTGTCCTCTGACATATCCGCCCTCATTTAGGTGTGTTTATGATTTCTCTCAGCTCCAGTCTAGTATAGCCTTCTAATCACCTGTCCATGACGACTGGTGTCATGGAGGAATCTTGAGCTCTGGACAAAACAACATTACAACAGAAAATGATACAGGCGCTTTATCTTTATACAACTCTTCTCAGCCTAAATTACACTAATTTTTACTTTATCACACCTGGTCCCACACCACTGTTATTTTAGGACCAATATTACAACCCATAGGTGGGACATTTGCATTCATCCAGCACCAATAACTCTTAAGCAAACATCGTAAGGAGTGTGGTAGCAGCCTAGTGGTTAAAGTACTTGCATGTGAAACTGATGATCACAATGCTGCAGGTTCAAACCGCACTTTCTACCTTTTGTGTCTTTGAGCAAGACACTTAACCCCCAGTTGCTCCAGGGGAACTGTCCCCGTAACTAATAAGTCGCTCTGGACAAGGGTGTATGCCATAAATGTAATGTAAAATAAAAACAAATAAAGACATGATGATATAGGCTACATGGTATGCCTTTAGTGCTCATCATACATGTGAACAGTAAGGTGTTCTGGCTATACTCCACCTTGAAAAAAAGAAAAGAAGATACAGGACAACATTCCAAACTCCATAGTCTGCAGATACATAGATATACAGCAACCCCCCACTTTTTTTTTACGCAGATTAGCAGTCGCGGATTCAGCCTAACGCAGAACCTAACTGATGTATGCAGAAATCTCCAAAATAACGCAGAACCTGCAAGTATTCTCCCAAGATCACAATCAAATTTCAAACTACAATAAAAAAAACTATGAATAAAAATACTATACTCCACACCTAGAATGGCTGACTGTGTCAACTGACATAATTCTGACATAATCAGAATCAGTATCACGTCTACCTGCCTATTGGAGCAGCAAGCGTGTTCTGTGAGAGTCATATGGGTGTGGTGTAGGCACATGCACACACGTATTTTTAGATATTGTTGTTGTTTGATACTGTTGTGCTTGAGAGACACCATCAACCGGAAATAAATTCCTTGAATGTGTCACTCACATACTCTACGATTCTGATTCTGATATGCCGACTGGCACTGTACGACAGGCTCTGGGTCCAAAGTCCACTGGATACTTGCTTTGTCTGTTGGCTGCAGCTTGAGTGGATGTATACCGACAGGCTGCATGACTAAATGCCAGAACATACTGCAGCAGCGTCGTATCAGGAAGCGTCTCGTGCAAAACTGGGCACTGGGTCAATTGGCGCATGCAGTCGTTATAGGCATAGCCAGTTAGCCACCATTCTAGCGTTTTCAAAAGCCACAAGAACCTCAACATAAGGATGAAAGCTCCAGCAAATTTGTGGATACTGCAGAAATCATCTACATTTATTTTGCTTTTGGCAATATACAATTCTTCATGCATTTTAGTGCTAAATTATAAAGGAAAAAAAGTACTTAATTTGTAGCATAAATTGGAACGTAAATTCAGCTACATTTCCATTTAAAACATAACTGTATACATGCATTGTACTGTCGTGTCCGGTATACACGCAAACTTTATTCATCCCCAAGTGAAATTCAGAACATACTTAGTGTGTGTGATCATACATGATCCTCAGTAATACATTTGCATTATTTGGCAGGCACCTTTATCCAGAGGGACTTAAAATGATGAGTTACCGGGACAATTCCACTGGATAAACTGAGGGTTAAATGTTTTGCTCAAAGACACAATGGTAGACAGTGGGGTTTGAACTTGCAACTTGATGATTGTCGTGTTCACAAACAAGCGTTTTAAATACGAGGCTACAACCACTAGGCTAATACAAGGACAAGAGAGTACAATCTTTCATAGGATCCAAGTCATCTAGTATAACTCCAAGAATAGCTGTCCATGACTGCTGCCTGCATTTCCTGCCAAAAAAATGCTGTTTTGACAACAAGCTAACAGCAAGCAAAGCTGCAGTTGTTATGACAACACTGTTAGCATCTAGCTATCTCTTCAATCCTATTGAAACTTCAGCTTTTAAAACGCATTGCCCGTGCTTTCTGTTCGTAATTCGCGCCATGTGCTGCTTTACCCTGTCGGATGAGTGTTTCCGCAGCTGAACAGCTCCTCCAGAGTGCAGAAATGTGCAGAAATCACTGCACTAGCATGCTGGCTAACTCTGCTTCCTGTCTAGTTCGGGTATGTTGTAAAGGGAGCGTTTCAGGAGAGGAGGCAGCTCAGACTCTCTCATCTCAGCGGGGGTCTCACTGCTCCCAAAACTCCCTGCGACGAGGTGAAACCGAAAAATGACTGAAGTGGTCAGTGACAAGTTCAAACTCACACACAACGACTCCAGTGTTGTTTTGTTTATGCACAGTCATGTGTTCACCGTTAGGAGCTAGCTGCGCTGAATCCCAGGTACCGTCCCCACACTGCTCCCCGGGTGCTGCGCCGGTGACCGCCCACTGATTCACTTGGTGAATGAGTTAAATGCAGAGAACGAATTTCACACTGTTCACACTGTGTGCTGTGGTGTGCCCAAATGGACATTATACTTAGTGCCATTTACGTTCAAGAAATCGTCTAATTGAGTGGTCTGTAAAAATATTTTTGTGGCCAAGTAGTTACGGAGTTGGCCATAGAAAGTTGTAGGTTTGAATCCCGGAACTGCTAGTGGCACCTGAGCAAGGTAGGGTCCCCACACACGGCACTGTGTTCATGGCTTGCCGCTGCTTCGCTTTGTGAATGGGTTAAACGCAGAGAACAATTTTGTTCATCATAGCATATTTAGGATATTATTCAAAGTGTAACTATGATCTATTGCATTATAATGTATACTTGTAATGCAACAGGGTACCTCAGTGGGGCCACTAGCGGTCCTGAGAATTGAACCCAAGCTCTTCTGATTGCAGTGGCGACATCCACTAGGCCACCAGCTGCCCCTTTTGTTGGGCGCTCATGCTCATAATCTTAAAAATGAATTCTATAAGCAAGTACCTCACTGGCTTCACCTCAGATGGGTTAAAACGGATGTGGGCGATGCTGCTAATATGCAGCGTGACATTATGACTATTATTTTAATAAACATAAATCATAAAGCCTGGAGAAATGCTACCACACATAGAGATTAAAATAGCCACAGTCACAGTAGAGATGTTTTACCTGATTCTCCTTATTTTGAACAGCAGGATAGGGTTTATTCCAGCATGCAGAAGCCAGCGCTGTGTGTGCATGAACCTGTGGAGCCAAGTCTGGGCAAAAACATGACTAATCTGAGGAATAGCATGGATGTAACATAATTTAACTAAAACAACCTCAATATGAAAATACACTATTTGCAAAATTAGCTATTTACAAAAGTGCTGGATATAAATGCAATAGTTGTGTGATAAACTACTGACACAATGTTAGTAATGGTAGTTTGGAGTAAATTATTAAGTAATAAAAAAAAGTAATACTGACATAAGTAGTAACAGTGCACATGAAGATTATTGCATGTAAGATACTGCAGGTAATGAAGAGGTTTAGCACCCATTTAGAAAACATCACATGATATGGAGCACGGTAAGACAACTGCACATAAAATATATTACACATAATT
Source organism: Clupeocharax schoutedeni (assembly GCA_037974565.1). Taxonomy (NCBI): domain Eukaryota; kingdom Metazoa; phylum Chordata; class Actinopteri; order Characiformes; family Alestidae; genus Clupeocharax; species Clupeocharax schoutedeni. The sequence continues at coordinate 29,622,372 of JBBPDH010000001.1, forward strand.
ATAATGTTTAAACACCCAATAAGAACATTGCACAACATTGTTCATGGTAGACTGCAAAAATAATGCACATAGTCCTTCACATAATGATATTTCTTTAACCTGGTAAGAAAATATACAACAAGAAGCAACAGGCTATTGCACGGATTATTGTGTTATAGATTCTGATGGCAGCAGAGAGGAAGGATTTTCTGTGGTGTTCAGTGGAGCACTTTAACCTGGTGAATCTATGGCTAAAGGTACTTCTCAGTTCTGCCACAACACTGTGGAGTGGGTGTTCAGCATTGTCCATGGTGGACTAAAGTCTCAAACGTGTTCTACTTTCACCCACAGTTTCCACATTGTCCAGTTCCTCACCCACCACTGAGCCAGCATTCTTGATAAGTTTGTTGAGTCTCTTCGTGACTGCCACTGATGCAGCCGGTTGTGCTATTAATTATCTGCTGACCTCGTCACATCTAGTGTGGACAGTATATATATATATATAAATATATATATATATATATTTTTTTTTTATTTTTTTTTTATATACTATATTTATCCCGGTGGAAATTGCTCAATTCTCTGCATTTAACCCATTCACCGAGTGAAGCAGTGGGCAGC
>JBBPDH010000001.1:29646632-29658011 GCA_037974565.1 Clupeocharax schoutedeni
ACACACACACACACACACACACACACACACACACACACACACACACAAACACAAACACAAACACAAACACAAACACAAACACAAACACAAACACGTCTATTGCAGAGTCGTGTGTGTGGGTGAGTTTTACCTGAAACATGTCTGTGTCTTTGTCATGGCTGTACTCCACAACCACAGTCTGATTTCTGGACAAAGTGTAGGAGATACTGTGCTGGCCTTTACAGTTTACCGCCTACAATGTAACAACAACAAAAAGAGGTTATTCTGTATGTAGGCATAGGATGAAACAACAATACTATGTTCAACGCACAAACTAACAAGATTACACAGCAGAGAAAAATATTACCCATTAATGCTCGCCCTTTATTTCATAATATTTTTAGGAATTTGGAAGGACTGGCAGCACTGTTAGTACTGCTTTTCAAGGACAAACATGTGACATTTGCAGCTGGACAACACAGGTCACATCATGACCCCAAACCAACTTATGATGCAATGTATTCAGGAGGTACACTAGGTACAATAGCAATGGTAGGATATAAGCAAGGTTATGCTGAGTAGCACAGCACTGACCCTTTCCAAAACAGGACTGCCTGCCTCATGACTCATGCAGCTGTCAAACTGCTTCTGTTATTAAAAATACATTATGCATGGTTCAGGTCAGAGTTATGCTATTGTGATACAATGAGGGGGCAAATACAATTTCATTAGCTACAGCAAACAGCCTTTAGCCTTAACATTTAGCACAAATGAAACACACACTGACGGAACAGGGCCAAGACGAGGCCAGAACGCAGGGTTAAAATGTGGCCATTTCACAGTTCATTTTTCACAGGGTTGGATCATATGAGGGATTTTATCACAGTGTAGCCACTTTCGCCTCCCCACCCCCTTTCTCTCTCTCACTAATCTGTGATTTCCAAATTACCCACATCTCCATCACATGTGCTCAAAGGGGAGTGGAAACTGGGTCACACGTACTACAACAGCAGAAAGAACAGCTCGGGAGAGAGAAAGAATAAAAGGAATAATGGAATCAGTACAAATGCAAGCGATTTCTAATACAACCTATGCATGTGTATATGTGATGTAAAGCAAGAAGGATTTGCTTTGCCAACATCATCCGTCTTGACACACTGTATATGTTGGCTCTGCAGAACAGAGGTCATGAGCAGCTCACACATATTTAATAATATGAACATGACGTGCCCCATATATTCCCTACTTCAGCTTCAACAGTGGAGCTGGTTTTGTGGCTGTGCAAACCTAACTGGGAAATAGGGCAAAATGCATTCTAATATTTAAAGACATTATGATAAATATGCATCACTGTAGGTTTATAGATGAAACAGACAAAATGAAGCAGCAAAACCACATTTTACAAAAAAATGGCTATGAACTCGAGTAGGAGAGAGCAGGACATATTCGCATACAAGGTAAAATATACCAGTTTCTTTTATGTAGCTATATAGGTTCAAGCAACATGCTTCTGGTTACCTTCTCAAACTCTGATAACAGCCATCTTTGATTTGTTTTAAGCTAAATCTAACCAACGTATAGTCTGCATGCAGTGGGGTTAGTTTTCAATGTGAAAAACAAATCAATATATATAACACCCATACAAAAACAGTTACTTTTTTTGGAACTTTTTACTCAGATACCTTTTTAAGGTCAAAATGCATTCCAATGTTTGCACAGCCATATATGTGTTTATGTATATATGTTGAGAAATTGCCTGGATATGGTAATATACAACCATGTTTGGCTCCATTTAACAGACTTCTTCCTCAAGTGAACAGTAGATTGTTGTCTGTGACATTTAACCTCACCAATGGGGAACGAAAACTGCAACATTTGGCTGCAATCCTGCCACTTTAGGCTGAAATGTTCCTAGACCGTAGGTTCTTAAAACAAATGTACATTTTCATTTCAAGCGGACATTAAGAGCTTGCTTGCCTAAAATTATTCCATCTTGCTGAAATGTTTTTGCAATTATTTAGCAAAAAACATTATGTACCTCATTCCTCCCAAAATTATTGTTATTCAACATTTACATTAGTATTTAAAAAGGAATGGGGTGGGGGTAAAATAAAATCAAACAATTGGTCAAAGTAAACCCAACACAGCCTTTATATATAGAGCACCTTACAGGCATGAATCATGTCACCAAAGTGCTGTACACAAATATAATAATAAAACCAACAAAATTAAAATTACAATATACAATCATATAAAATAACAGCTAACCCAGAGTTAAAAGCCAGATCATAAAAATAGTTCTTCAGCCTTGTTTTAAAAACCGCTACTGATGAGGAGAGCCTAATAGATAATGGAACTGTATTCCACAGTTTTGGCCCCGCCACCGAGAACGCCCTATCCCCTCTCGATTTCAGCAGAGTTCTGGGAACCAAAAGGAGCAACTGGTTCGAACAGTGCCCAAACAGGGACCTATGGCTGCAGCAACTCAGTCAGAAAGTGCGGAGCCAGTAAATTAACAAAATAATTGTCCACATAAATTAATAAGATAATAATACAAAGCTCAACCAATGTACTACTGGAATTATGTGCACCCTAAAATTACATCCTGTATTTTTTTTTTTTGATCACACAGACTGAGACACTCAGTTGTAGATGTAACGACAATAGCCCATGATATATTCAGAAAAGCATCAAGTGCCATAACAGAGTCACAGTAACAGTAGCATATCGTCATACTGCCCACCCTTTCTCTGGGAAGTGTGTGCATGTGAGAAAGCAGCTGAATCGCTAACTCATGATTACACATCAGCAATTAGAAAGAAGATAAGGATGAGTGTGAGAGAGAACTACTTGCATTCAGAGGCTGTCAGAGGAGCAGCACATCCCTCTTACTTGCACCTCCACAGGGGGTCCACCATCCCCCATCCCATCCCTTACTTACAGTGGGACACAATAGCACCAAAAAAGACCAGAGACAATAGGCCCTGAGGCCCACTGTGAAAACATTACCCCGTTTTACTCTGTCTCTGAGCAGCCTGTACCACTAAACAATTAAGCTCTATGAGGAAAATGGTGATGAGATGCTTTCAGGTCAAAGCAAGCTGTAGTTTTACAGCTGGCTGCCACTAAAACAGCCATCAATGCTGCAGAGCTCACAAAGCAAAAGTGACAATGAAACATTACTCGCTGCAAAACCTCCACAGACATCTATGAACAATCACATATTGTTCTGTGAACTGTTCAGTGACATTTTGTAACCTAAGTGAGTGAATGCAAGCCCAGTCGCCACAGTTCAGAGCAACACTGAGTAATCAGAATGGCTTTTCTTTGTAGCACTTTAATATTACAATAACGCAGCTGTAGAGTGTGTCACCACTAGAGTGTGGTTAGGTCTCCTTTTAACCCTTTGTGAGCTCAAGGAAAGAGAACGCCTTGGAGCTGAGAGAGTCAGGACAGAGGGTGGCAGACTAGAGAGAAGTTATGATTCACAGATGACACAGAGCTATTTTCAGGCACACTAACTCGGCATGACAGAAAAAACGGGGGAAAAAAAGCACGTCAGTGAGTTTCACCGTGAAGGCACAACATGGTTTTGTGGAGCCTATCGCAGACTTACTAGAGCCATTCCACAGGCAAAAATCTCCTTAAGATATGTTTAATTAATAAGAAAATCCCTGTAATTCTTATCGGATTTCCAAAAACACTGTTGAGTTCCTGTACATGTAATATTGTCTCTGTGTTGAGCTGCTAGCAAGCTATGATAGGTGAAAAGGGAATCTTCTCCTGTGTAAAATGCCAAACTCTAAATGCATTAGGAACAGTTATTGTCCAGCTTGCTTCTGGTTTTGTGAAATACACATGTTCAGTACACCATATTAGTTGAAAAAAACTAAAGAAAAAAAAAAGAGTTAAACTGAAGGACCTCTAAAACAGGAAAACACCATATTTCACAGTTTTTCCATTACTAAAATATCTGGTATTCTGCTATTTGTTTTATTACCATGCCCAAAGAATGCAGAACCATAAACCTGCAAGTAGGTTAAAGGCAAGGGGGACCTGTGAGGAACATGGATGCGTGTCCTGTGAAAATGAAGTGGCAGAATTCCATGGCTATTCTGAGCCAGTAACAAACAGGACTGAGGGAAGGTTCTGGTCTGTTGGCCATGTACCAAACAACCACAATGAACAATCGGTCACTTCTAGCAGACCTTTAGTCTCTTAGGGGATGGTGTAGCTTTCCCTAACAGTGCTCTTCAAGAACAAGGTCAAGTCACCTAAAACAATCAGTGCTGCATTTATAAGGAATGTTAAACTATTTCAGGAGGAGAAAAAATCATTTAAGATACATTTAAGATAACAGCCGGACTTTAGTTCTGATTTTTTTTCTCTTGCCTTTTAAAAAGTTTTCCATTAACTGCACTCTCAAACACACTGACAAGTTACTTGTGACTAAGGATGATCTTCTTGGACAGACAATTCTAGTAGTTTGCAGCTGGCCTTTAGTCAACTAGAACACCACCAAAAGGGCACAGTCAGCAGCCGTCACAGGAAGAGCCAGTCACCAAACATACAAAGATGACCCAGATCAGATCTTTTCAGCTGGTGCAAAAAAGCTGCACTGAAATGCAAAAGACCTGCTATCTTAGCACTGCCTTTATGAGTTGTTTGTGCTTCATTACCATATGCATACCATTTAAAAGCTTAACCACAGAGGCATCCGCCCAAGCCCCTAAAGCACATCTTCACAGAAGTGGAATTCCATTCCGGCGCACCCACGCCCAAAACAGCTTGTTTAGCATCAGAGGGAATGCTTCCAAAATCTCCGCACCTGTCGACCAACAGAACAGCCTGGTCCAGCATCATGTTGGTAAAGTTCCTTGCCAGATTTCGCAGTTGGGAATTCCTTATCAAACTTAAAGCATTCATTGTGGCAAAAGGCAAATTTTGGTTTATTAGAGAAAACTCACAAAAGCTGCTACCAAACTTGCTCTGGTCACCGTGTTGTGCCAATTCACAAATTCTGCTTCAACTGGAGGGCAAGGACCACCTCCTAACAAAGATGTTGAGAACTGCTATGTTACCTTGCTGGCCTGGGGGTTGTTAAGGATGTGCACGGTGCTGGGTTTGACACCATTGGCCTTAGCTCGCTTGTAGAGGGCAAAACGACTCCGTCGTCGGCCTCGATCTCCACTGGGGAGGGATCCATTGTACCTGTACACGGAAAGAGGAGAAAAGTACCAATCTGAGTTTGACTTGGTGCTATTTTATACATAAAGCTCAGACGATTATTCCCTTCTAAGCATATGGTTTGACAGACTTTTCAATACTTTGACAAAAGTTTTCGGTGGACTTTTTTTTCCAATTAAACCCATTTTAAATAAACATCACTAGGTAACACGATCAGAAATTTAATTGATAACAGCCTGTATCATAGATTTGAAATCATTGAGCACTACCTGATAAATATTCAGATGCTTATACTGTGAATTTAAGGTGTGCTGGTAAAGGAAACAAAACACTCAAGAAAGCTTTATAAAGTAAAACTATACCCACTGGACTCAATCATATCGAGTCTACTGTAGCATAGTATAAGTAAGAACACAATTATCTTTTTACACTAATACTTATTTACCTTCCTAATCCTCAGAGAAAGATCTAAACAAGCAGTTTAAGTTAATCCCATTGAAAAAATGGGAAAAGTTAATCCCATTGAGTTTCAGGTGTAGAGGATACAGAGAAGATTTAATCTCAAGTTTACTATGAACTTTCAAGACCCCAAAAGACTTTTAGCTGTTAAAAGGGTGATCATGATGGTTGTGGCCTTGTAAACTTATATGTGCAAAACTCTTTATCTAAAGCACTCAAACCTGAGACTCAGAAGATGCCTGTCTGAGAACTGAACGTGATGGAAATCTTCATGTTATCCTTTCTCAGGGATGAGCTCAGCCCTAACTAGCTAATTGTAATCCCCTTCCCTTTTGACCTCAGTCGGAGAGGCTGGTGGAGTTATTCTCCAGTCCACTGCAGGAGAGATTAGCCACACCTGTCCTTAAATCGGGGGCCTCTCATCAACACTTCTCACCACAAATCACAAAGCAAAACCCTCACTTAAGGGGTGGAATTTCACAGATTTGTTCAAATAATCCATATGGATTACTCTGACCATATGGTGGGATTCCTCAACTGCCAGTAATGTAAATATAGCTGAAATATATTAAAATAAGGTACAGATCCACCAGATACCCGTTCTGGTGTGCATTTCCCAGCAAATTTGCATGGCATAGAGACTGTGTGACGCATGGCATAGAGATAGTGTGATTCTGAAATCACAAGACGTGTGAATATAATTAGAGTTAGACCACCTAGAAGAAACCAAACACCTATGTGGTATGAATGTAACAGTACATAATCGCTGGCAGTCTGACCTGTAGTGGTAAATAGGCTGTAAGTTTAAGAAATCAGATATACAGCCCTAAAACGAGTAACTGACCCTGAATATCATATTTACATGCTTCTTTTAAAGACACACATTTGAACCACTTTACATAACATACAATAATTTGCAGTGTTGTTGTTAAATTCAACTCATATTTGCATAAATTTGATCTCACCCCACCCAACACATTGGTCACATTATTTTTTTCTGAAGCATTTTCAGCATTAGAACCCCCATTATCTACTCACTGCCACACTTCATATTGCTACCAAGATTTGCCACATTTTTAACCACCTCATGTTGAATACCCTCTTATATTCTGCCACTTGAATATATTTATTGTACTGTAACGTTGCACTGTCTATTGCAGAGTCTTTCTATTCAAGTAAACTTACAATCTTGAAAAGACCAACAGACCCACTCAAGTCAATCCAACAGACCCACACAAATACTCCTGCAATGAGAAAAATATTGATTTTTTTCTGATGCTTTCATCGTTTTCAGTAAAGTATTTATGTAATCTTTGAAATAGGTGGTTTTATATTTGCAGTTTCTTGTGATAGTAATAACTGATTTCAACAGGTCTAATTGTAATGTTCCCCAAACCACTGAGCTCTACCTGGCACAAAAGTTTACATGCACATGATACTGTGACTTGCTGTAACTCTGTAACTTGTCTGTACAAAAATACACATGAACTGAGACCTGTGTGACCCAAAATATCTACACCACCCAGCAGGTAGCTGTGTCTCCTGATGCATTAATATTATGCTTGCAGTGACAGTCCCTAAAAGTGTGCATGACAATTAACGTGATCAAGGCAAAACAGTGGATATTTCTAGTAGTATCTAAAAGCTGATTTAGATGGGTTGATTTTTATTACATTTTCGGGTGATGCATATTAACATTACTTTCAGAACAGCAGGATTCATTATGCTTTTCTCAAAGGGCCGAGGTTAAATGTAGTTGTTTGTGTGGTCATTTCAGGATAGAGCAAAACACAAGAGTAAGACACTGAAAGAGGGACAATACCAATGACTGAATGGCTTGTAGACTTCCTTCTTCCTCGCCCACACAGATCCGTCACTGAAAATAAAACTGCCATTCCAGAGGTGTCTTCACTAAGAGGCCAGCAGGGTCACACAAAGCCCTATCAATAAGCCCAGTCAGGGCAGTTAGGACAATGAACAGAGACAGCAGGACTGTGGAGTCACAGTGCCTGTGCCCAGATCAATAATACGCTCTTTCAGCCATGGTCTCTCCCCTGAGTGTGCCAGCAGGCAGTGCCAGGCAGGACAGCAAAGGCATGGTACTGCTGTTGAGCTGGAAACTGAGTGAAGAGCGCTGCAATAGCACACCAATCCTGAACATAAATATCTTGTGAAACCATCATATCAATCCAGATTTACACACTTCAACACCCAAACATAGTTGAATCTTGGCCAATCACTTAGAATGAAACCACTTGCATTCTTTAGAAATTCAACATTTGAAAATCACACAGTAAACATATGATCGTGTCCAATGCAGAAACTGCATTCTTAATGTCCTTCTGAGAAGAGACCACAAAACTTTATGAAAATAATGCAACAAAAACCAAAAAATTCAGGCTTTCAAGGGAAATGTGGGGAGCAGTAATTTGCTTCTAGACAATGATTCAACAAAGTTTAAGGGCTTATACTTCAGTCAGCAGTCATTTTATTTACAGTATTTATACCCACGTTTCTTACTGACCACAGCATTTTGTGTACTTAGTACATAGTATTTTCGGCAAAGATTTATTTTAACTTTGTATTATACTTTATATTGTTCTTGTCATTGTTTTTGTGAAGTCGTCGCATTAGAAATTTCCTCTGGAATCAATAAAGTTTGCTGACTCTGATTGATCTACGTTGCTGTGTATCTGGGAGAAGATCTTTACAGGGGCCAGTGGTCTGGCCCAGTGACTGGAGACAGGGGGGGATAGACCTACTTCCGAATTCCTTCTGGGCCTTCAATCTCAATGGAACTTCCTGAGCGAGTGAAGAGTGGAGCCCACCGGGGCAGTGAAATTAGTGAAACACAGAAAATTCACTGGAGCTGCTAAAATAGGGGCTCCAATATTTATTCACGCAAGGGTTTGTGTTGGGGCAGCTGGTGGCCTGGGGAGTAGGGAGTTGAAGGTTGTGGGCTTGAATCTAAGGACTGCTAGTGGCAGCACTAAGGAACCATTGACCAAAGGGACCATACCATTGCTTTACTGGGTGAATGGGTTAAATGCAGAGAAAGAATTTCACACTGTTCACGGCGTTCAGGCGTGACTATAAGGGCACACTTCACTTTACTAAACGTTTTTAACGCGATTACTGGTGTTCAGTAATTAGGGGTGTGTATTTAGCTGCTATAACTGGCCCGGTTGTAACACGAGATAGATCCAAATAATTAGTCTGAGCCTGGCAGACTAAAAAGTAATGCCAGAGTTAGATATTGCTGGTGGGGAACGAAAAGGACGATGCACGTGTTTCGTTTGTTGAGTAACGTGAGCGCGTGAATCGCAAGGGATTGGGGGAGGGGGAGGTCCGCTCGCGCTTCCAAAATACAGACTAGAGTAAACAAGCACTTTCCATGGAAAAGGAGGCGGTTTTATAAGGAATAAAACGTGCATTAAATGTCTGACAGCAGTCGGTGATCATATCAGACCCCAAGATCGTGAGCTCGGGCAGACTATAGCCACTGGAATGTATTTTCTTTTTTATTAAAAGCACAGCTAAAAACTAAGATTAGGGGTTGATTTCAAACTCACCCCAGGACCACCAGCTCCCCATACTTCACAGGCTCTTTCGTGGGTCCACAGTGCTCCTCTTGACCCGGTGAAAACATGAGGCTGTTAACTTCAGTAAGCCAGGCTGTAGATAGTCGACCCAGTCCAGAGAGAGGGAGACGAGAGAGAAAAAAGATCACAGGGAAAAAAACACTTCAAAGGACGAGACTAACAGCCATTTTCCACCCCTTTCCAGCGTCCACACAAGCTTTTCTCTTTCCCAAAAACAATTTCCCTCTGCTCATGCATCAGAAACGGGGTGAATAGTTTATTTTTTGCCCACGGGAAACATTTCCTAACGGCTGAAAAATGCCTAACTTCGTGCCTTCACCCTTCTTCCCTGCCAAGTGGAAAAACATTTCACGGCGGGGGGTGGATTATACCACTCACTTACGCCTACTTTATACGGGGGTCTGGATGTAGTTAAACCGCAACTCTCGTTAAAATTTGTAATTCCGTTTGTGGCATGTAATACACTACGTTTTACAACAATTGTTCTAAATACCAAAGGAAAATATATGTTTGACAAGGGGACTCCCGGAGAAACGATCTCGACGTAAAGGTACACTCTCCCCCCTCGAGTGGAACAGCCCTAGATCGCCACGGTCTGAGGCGGCACCTTCAATTATGTAAACAAAGAGTAACAGTTCAAAATATTTAAAGGGCTACTTACATCTACATTAAAGTACAGTAAAGTGGCAGTATGAACAGTGTGACTTTTTTCTTTAGACTGGGTTTGTTAAGGTGTGCAACTTAGCTGGCAGTAACTTGGTTAAAAGCAGGAGTCGATCTTAGTAGCTTTACATGTATAAAGAACAGACGTAGACTATTTAAGCACTGATGTATGTCGCTCTGGATAAGAGCGTCTGCTAAATGCCGTAAATGTAAATTCTTTCTGTGTATTAAAACCCATTTACTGAGCGAAGCAGCGGCAAGTCTAAGGACCTGTGTGTGTGGACAATACCCTGCTCAAGAGTACCTCAGTGGTGCCTCTACCAGTCCTGTGATTCAAGCAACTTTCTAGCAGTCCTGGGACTAGCAGTCCTGGGATTCTAGGTTATTCATTCCATAACCACTTGACCACCAGCTATCCCAAGGGTCACCCTCTGGCAAAACCTATCTTATTTTGCGCTATGCAGCTTTCTTTATTCGAAAAATAAAAAGCTGTTTTTGTATTTGAATACTTTAGCCTTAAGTTTTAAGCACCGGTTTTTAGAGGCCAGTATGTGCAAAGCGTAAGACGTTTTAATTGGGGGAATGCTATTGCTTCACACTTGTAAATGCTGTAAAATCTGTGGGACTAATCTTTGTAAGGAGTTCATTACACCACATCAGCATTTCTAAAAGAAAAGGCAGCATTAATTGATCCACACCAGTTTGTAGAAATGTAAAGCAGCTCTCTGGTTTCCACATTCAGAGGTGTGAACTTAGCCCAGAGTCGCTTTAGATCCATATCAGTGACTAAAGCAGCTCTGAGAGAAAGATATGTGACACCAGATTTGTGAAAGCAGCCCCAAGGTTTGGAAATATACATTATAGTGTAACATTACACCAGGCTCTGTGCTGTTAATGGTCATTATAGTGTTCAGTCACTGGTTAAGACAAAAATCCTCACTGTCCTTTTGTTGCTCCAACAGATCAGTGCACATGAATGAGCCATTTTCTCTGTGGCCGATGTTCATCCAAACATTCTTCCCATGAGTAAGACATACAAACTATTTAGACATTTGAAAATGTAAAAGCCTTTGGAACGATATTCTGTAACCACCTCTTATTGTATGTTCTCTATAATTACAATTCAGATTTACTGTTTTGTTTCATACACACCAGCCACATACACATGGGTGTCCCTTGTCTCGGTCTGTCATTTGTGTGGTCGTTAACATGTCCCTGATGAATGTGACACCTCTGATTTGTCCACCCAAATTGGATTTGTCACGTTTTAGGCCACTCTTCCACAACCCTTTTGTTAGTTTGTAAGTAAATAAATTAATGATGCACCGAAAGGATTTTTTTGGGACCGAAACCAAAAACCGAAAATAGAAAAGAAAAAAAAACGTATTATAAGAATCTGTTACAAAACTATAAACATGTTTAATTAGCATTCAAACAATGCACAATGTAATATATAATTTGAAATAAAATATTTTACTTGGCCCCACTC
>JBBPDH010000001.1:29702787-29714931 GCA_037974565.1 Clupeocharax schoutedeni
GTGGCCTAGTCAGTCTCCGGACCTTAATCCAATAGAAAACCTATGGAGGGAGCTGAAGCTCAAAGTTGCACAGAGACCTTAGTGATTTAGAGATGATCTGCAAAAAGGAGTGGACCAACATTCCTCCTATAATGTGTGCAAACTTGATCATCAATTACAAGAAACGTTTGACCTCTGTGCTTGCAAAGAAAGGTTTTACCACTAAGTGTTGTCTTTTTTTTTTTTGAGGGTTCAAATACGTATTTCCCTCAATGAAATGCGAATCAGTTTCTATGTTTTATTTAAAGTTATTTTTTCAATTTTCCTTTTGATGTGCTATCCGTCACCTACCATTAAAATGATACTGTTCTGAGGCTTTTCATTTCTTTGTCATTGGACAAACTTACAAAATCAGCGAGGGGTCAAACAATTATTTCCTCCACTGTGTATACTGTGTGTTGGGGACAAGGTCCAGACATCACAAAAGCAAAAAAATATATTACTTTGGGTCTCTGAAAATAAATCTGCTGATTCATGTTTAAATGGGGCTTTGCTGTATTTACAAACATACGCATTTTAATATTATAATAAAAATACAATAACATAATAATGTTATATTTAATTTGACCTTTTGCTTGTTTGCTTTTCCTAACCTTTGGTCCCTGTTGTTAATCACTAGCTCCAGGTTCCTGGCTGAAACAGAGTCAATCATGGCGGTCTGCTCACTGCCAGTGAAGCTCACTTTCAGAGATTTGGGAGCATAGACAGAGTTCTGAACAAACTCGAAGTATTTTAGAAGGGCAGCTGCAGATGCAAGGCAGTAGTACCTATAGAAATAGTAGTGGTGTCATAAAAAATGTACCTTTCACTCCCTAGTCAATAAATGGAAACAAAGAACAGTCTGATTTTAATTAATCATGAAAATCAATGCATTTTAAAACAGCCATCCACTCTGTACTGTTTTTATTTTTGAAGCACAATACAGGGTAGCCAATTTACACATAGCATTCTTAAAGGCACAGTTTAAAAACTGCATGCTTTAATTCTAAGGGATAGAGAGTTTGGAAATGGGTAAAAACAAACTACAGCTGGTTTGCTCCTAAACACACACAGGTGTTGGTGTTCACTTCATTTGAAATAAGTAGAGGTCAGTGAATGAAGAACTTCACAACATACTTGGTTTGTACTTCCATTAGAACGGTGCTGAACTCAGGGGCACCAAGCTGCTGGATGTATTCCAGTCCTTTCTTCTCATTAAAGTACTTCCTCTGAATGGCAGTAAAGGCCACTGACTGTGTAGGTGGTGCAGCAGAAATAATGTTCTTATAACTGGCAAGTAGTGAAACAGAGGATGTACTCTACACTGCTATTTATCTATTCACTAGTAAATTAACATACACATTAATCATTTCACAAAACTCTTCTTGTCAGCTTCATTATATTCATTACAGTTCAACTCAGGATGTGCCATGCATACTTCCAGTTGAGTTCATATTGAGTCATGCATTTAAAATGTAATATATTTGCTGCTGCGATAAGCCCAACCCTGATTTATAGTTAAACTAGTTCCATTCAACAAGCAAACGAGTATCAGTACCGGAAAGTTTTCCATGATGAGGTTGTACAGCTTGGTTCCCTGGCCTTTCTCACTAGCAGTGTCTGGCATGAGAATCTCAAGTGGCATCAAGATATGGAGTTTGGTAATTACCTGTATACATTTTTCCATTACAATCATTGACAATGTATAGACATTTGCTGTTTCAGAGCTATTCTTTTCATTGTCTCTTATTTTATTGAATTAACCTAAAATAATCAACAACTTATCAAGGTCAATCTACCTTAAATGCAAATCCTAAAAACTTTTTAAACACGCAAGACATTTTATAAATGGCATAGAAACATAGTTTTACTTTAGTCAAATAGCTATAAGCGTACGTGAACACTTAAATGAATGATCCACTTTGACTTAACAGATCAATAATTTACTTACTGTAAGTTACAGATATATATTTTTATCTCATAGCAATTTAAAGTTTGTGTTGAAAAAAACCCCACAGATATGCTGCTCTTTAAATCATTAGAAATACTTTGAGCATAAAATACTGAAAACCGCAGCATTAAATTATTTGTAATTTTATCTCGCAATAAAACTTTGCAAAAGCAGCGTAATCAGAGGGTGTGCCCACACTTCCAGCCACATTTTACTGATTTTTCAAAACTCAGCCCCAGCTCAACTTTCACCTTTACGTAAGTCCCAGTGTCTGCAAACTGAGAGAGAACCAGTTCCGGAGATTTCATATTGATGCTGGATAAGCCGATCTCCCCGCGGGCTAAACCTCTGCCCTCAACCAGAGCCACGATCACAGAGGCAGAATGAGACAAACTTGCAGAGGAAGAGGTTGTCACTATATGAAGAGTAAGGAAAACAAATCGAATTGCTTTTAACACTTAAGACATTTAAAATATTACCATACAAAACTTAATAGATGTAACTGATAATCATGCACTTAAAAAAGCCACCCACTCAGTCTACAGCAGTTTAGCTTCTCTCAATGAACCTTAAAGTAGTGGTGGGCGGATAGATCCAAATATTGATACTATTGATATCAAAGCTGGTATTGATATTGATTGATATCAGTGTCATAAGATCGAAACTTCAGTGCCGGTACTTTCAAGTGCCTCTCCAGTCACAGCACAGAGCACTCTGCTCCTCCTCCCCTTCCTGTGATTTGATACACCAGGCGAATGCAAGTAAGCAGCGCGCACACGCACAGAGAGAGAGAGAGAGAGAGAGAGAGAGAGAGAGCCCGCGCGCGTGCGTGCTAGAGAGAGAAAGAGAGAGAGAGAGAGAGACGGAGCAGAGAACATACAGAGAGAGAGAGAGAGTGAGACGGAGCAGAGAACATACAGAGAGAGAGAGAGAGTGAGACGGAGCAGAGAACATACAGAGAGAGAGGGAGCAGAGAACATACAGAGAGAGAGACTGAGCAGAGGAATGGCAGAGAGGAAAAGAAGCACCATGTCTGTATTTTCAGCCTGAAAATGAAACGACAACCAGCTCTCATTTGTAAAAAGGCTGTTAAACACACTGGAAACACAAAAAAATTATACAAACATATGAAAAGGAGAGAGGAGGAGAGAACCCCCGCCCCAGAGACAGAGGTCACTGGCAAAAGCCTTTCAGGATGGCAGAGAATATCCAGGTAGATCATTTTGGTGAAAGTAATATTTTAGTCTGCCGCATTAATTAATATGAATTTTCAGTGCAGCTGGTCATGTGTTACTTCATGTGTTACTTCAGCCAACTCAAAAAGTATAAGTTATGCTACGACACTGAAAGGTGTTATTTAAATGAATAAATTTACTGGAATTGAAACAAATACATTGCATATAATACGGCTCAGATTTGATTGAATATAATTACCCTTTTGTGTTAACTGTGATGATACTATATACTATATTTCAACAACAAATAGATGTGTTATAGACAATCATTTATTTCTTTATTCCTTATTTCTTTGGGAGTTGTTTCAAATTGCACTTTATTTGTTGTATTTTTACTAATTTTTTATTTTAAAATTATTTTTAATTATTATTTAATTATTATTGTTATATAAAGTATATTTCTATTCATAACTTTGCTCAAATTCTGTCCTGGGTTTAAATTAATTAATAATTCAAAGGAATAAACACAAAAACACTTAAGACAGGCAAATTCGTTCAGATTTAGCAATTTGATGATGCATCCACCTTTAAAAAGTAAAAAAAAAAAAAGTATCAGTATCGGTTTTGGCGATACTAGCTCTGTATTTACTTATTATCGGATCAATACCAAATTTTGTGGTATCGCACACCACTACCTTAAAGTTATGAGGAGTGTCTAAAAGCCTGAACCGTTTTCAATTTGAGGCCCAATTTACAAATATGAGTCTTAAACGCACAGTTTGTTTTGGATGTTTTTGTACATCGCTGCTGTGTGTATCTCCATTTTTTTTAATCTTTTTTTTTTTAATCAGCTGCCACAACACTGTGTGACATTTGCATGAAGAATTGACATAGAAACAGAAATAGACATAAAATGAGCAAGGTTTTCCCCAAAATGCTGCACTTACCGTTGAGCTCTCTCTGAGGCGTTCGTCCAGGCAGCTGAACACTGCGGTAGGCCGAGCCGGGTGTCCTCCTGGACGGAGTGCCTGAGCTGTGGATGCCGTTGAGGGGCCATGGAGAGCCAGTGGAGCTCAATCTGTTTATACCTAAATGCAGGGTATTCACAGTCTCAAATCATGTTAAAATTTGTGTTGGTTGGTTGTCTGTTGAAGCATATCCATACCATTTTAATATATTTAGGGGGATATATATTTTTGTAAGGACATTAGTTGAATACTGAGGAGGGGGGCGAAAACCCTGGACCCAAGACCCAAAAAAAAAATCACGTTAAATGCAAAAAGGTAACTAGACAAGTTAACCAAAAACAGCAATATTCTGTTTAAAGACATACTGGGTGTGTAGGGTTAAAAATGTGTGTTGGTTGGTCGTTTGTTGTAACATAACAATACCACTTTAATTAATACATTTGGAGGAACATTTAGAGCATCGTTGGATAGAGTGGATAATGCAAAGCTAAATATATTTGAGGAGACCATATTTGAATATTGTGGGGATGAAGTTAAAAGCTAAAGACCAATATGACTATAAAAAACTAAACAAAAATGTCCCAAATAACGTTAAAAATGAAAACATAAAGCTGACTAGGTAAACAAAAACAGTAATACATTTTCGGATGGGTTGCCAGGTGGGTAGGCTTCCATCGGAAAATGTATTACTGTTATTGTTTACCTAGTATGTTTTCATTTTTAACGTTAATATTTGAATATTGGGGGGATGAAGCTAAGATCTAAACTCACTACACCTGTCCGAAATGTTCTTTTAAAAGGTTTCAAATTATGTTTAAGGTGACTAGAGAAACTAACCAAAAACCGTAATCATTTCGGTTAAAAACATCAGGCTGGTTTGCCAGGTGGGTAGGGCGACGGGTTGCAAGGTGTCTAGCTAGCTTAACTAGTTGTGCTTGATGTGAACGTTAGCTACCTGCTCCAGCCGGTGTCTGGTTTAGAACCGGTGCCCGGGCGTCAGTAGTAGGAGCGGAGCCGGTACTGACCTCCTCAGAATCGTGCGAGGCTGAGAGGGGAGAAGGCGTCGGGCCAGAGTCCTGAAACCGAGCAGCTAGAACTCGGCTGAGGCGAAGGACAGGAGGGGACAGGCTGTCTGAACTATAGCCGGCTGTTACCTCTTCAGTGCTGCTTCGGGTCACCTCTGCGTTCATAGTAGTTTGTTTTAGGGGAACGGTTCAGATGGAAAAACAAAAGATAACCGTTCGTTGAAAGAGTGCGAAAGTGACTACAGTCAACCGTCAGCCCTCAGGCCTGTTACATATGTTTTTTGTGTTCCGCCACCTAGTGGTGCAAAACACAGTGATGCAAAACACATGGTCCCTGGACTCGGCAGACATAAAATTTGTGTTGGCTGGTCATCTGTAGCATACAATTTAATTTGTTTATTTGAGAGGGCAATATTTGGATATCCATACACACAAAGCTAAAAATTAATAATACTCATCAAGGTATTTAAATGAATACTGATCATTTCCTTGATATATTTACAAGTAGGGGTGGGCAAACTGGCACATTTCGGCAATACATCCTGAGATTGCTGCCCTTGCCTTGCAAGTACATCTTCAAGCAATGATTCTGTAGGCCATTTCAATAATGACGTAGATGGCTGACATTAAATAGTTTATTTCCCTTTTTTTGACAATACATGCGCTCATATGAACTGCGAAAATTAACTTTACATTTATGTACAACGACTGTTAACTACCAATTGAAAGAAAGCACATACAACAAAAAAGTACTTGTGAGGGAGTTGAACAGTAAAGTAAAGCAAATGCAGCGCACCAATCTGCTTCCAAAATGCTTAATTTACTAATGTCTTACAGAGCAATGTAAAAAACAAATCAAGATGTGCACATGTATAATTCACTACTGCACAAACTGTACAAATAAGTTTAAATGATTTCATGTTAAAGACATCTGGTATGCCTAAGAATGAGTAAGTTAAATGCATTTGCTTGTTTACAGTGATTACATTTGGTATGTGGATAAACATAGAATGTCTGTCCTTGCCTTAAAATATTATTCCAGAAGTTGTTTTTTTTTTGTGATACAGCTTAGGGAATGACACATGAGCAGACACATGTTAACCACCCCACCAAAAGCATATCCTAATGTCAAAGTAAAAAGTGCAAGTGACCGTTTTAATTAAAAACTTCCCACTTCTTTAAATAATGGTAATAAAGAAAAGTCTTTGTTACAAAGCCTGAACAGTTTTGGTACAGTTTGATCGCATACAGTCAAGTGTGACTCTGATAAAACAGATTTTAAATGACTGATCAGGGCATAAGAAGAGAAATGCTACAGTTTTTCCAAATCATCTATTTTATCTATAAACACAGAATCATCTGCCTGTTATTCCCTTCTTCTCAGTAGACAATTGCATTTATAAAAGAGCAGTCACCCAGTCAACAGGTTTGAGTCCAGTTTGCCAGAAGCATTGCAGTGCCAGGATCATCATACCTAATACAAGAGTATCCAACATTGTGTCACACCTCAGTACTAGGAACTTATGGTTATGGGGATTTCAATAAAGTGGCACAGTAGTCTCGTTTAAAGTGAGACATCTATTTGATGGAAAGTTTGGAGCACATATTCATGATCACTTGATAATAATCCTATGAAGGCACTACAAGAATGACTGTTGGCGGGGGTGAGAAAATCCAGTTTAGAGAAGTTTACTCATACCATTACTGAAAGAGCAAAGGTTTCGGATTATTCTGGTCATCTACTCCAGTACTGACAATAGTGCTTCTGTCCAGTGCTGCAGATACAACATTAGGTGACTCCAGTTGGATTTCGAGGACAAGCCCAGGCAATAATAAAAGTATCAACTCCAGTGATGTTCTGCCTTTGAGAGCCTGTTTGAAGCTACGATGCTACGATAAAGTTTGCTAAAGAGAGATCACCATGGCCCTAAAAAGACCATAAGCAGCACAATGGGAACAGTGACTATGCATCAGCTGTTGAGGACCATAAGTGACAATTCAATCGTGTTGAGTCTGATCAGCAACTCAGCCCATCCATCATCAACATCCGGCTAAGACAGGGACTAGAAATCCTCTTTGCTTATTCTTCTCCCAGACGCCATTTCTGTGACTCCTCCTGGCGAGCATCTGGGTGAATCTGGTTCCTCATGCCCCCCAGCACGTTGGAGGTGGCTTCGGTGGCAACGATCAGAGGTTTAACAACAGCAGGAGGAAGCTGGCGTAAAACACCTCCCACTGCGCCAGTCATGCCTCTCTGTTCATGCTCGCGAGTAGCTGTGTCGTAAATCGTCAAAGCTGTGTCTGTAATGCCCTACAGAAGCACCCATGAGGGGAAACAAACACAATACTGTTAGAGTAATGAATCAAACACACACAATTATGTCTTGGAAGACTTTTTGTCATGGGTAAAATGTGCTTATGTTAAAGTGGAATAAAATGGAAGATACCTCTTTTACTACACTGTAAGCTTTGGCCACACCTTCCCTGAGGTCCACAGGTTGATGTGCAAGTCGATAATGTGAATATCGTTTAATCTTTTTGCATTCTCTTTCATCTGGCACTGGAGACACCATATCATAGGCCGTTTCTGCAGCGGCCTACAAAACACAAACCAAAAAAAAGTCCAACTTATGATTTGCTCCCTCGAAATGTTCTCCAAACTGTGGGAACAGCACTGAGTAACGCAGAGAGAGAGAGAAGAGGAGCTTACCTGGATAGTTCGCACCATACGATTAGTGAGCTCTAGGGCTGCCATAGCAGTGGATGTCCCAAATGAGGCAGTGCCCCGCTGGAATCCTCGCACGATCCGCCCATCCTTCCGATACTGTTCTATAGGGAGCCACACTAGGTCCCTAAAACCCTGAACTGAGAACAATAGCAAGGGAGTACAGCCGAGTTATTAGGAAGGTACAGTATGTTGTATTTGACATACAAAAATAGGATTCATACACACATACACATTTTGAGAAAGAGAGAGAGAGAAAGTGAGTGAATGAGTGAGTGAGTGAGAGAGAGGCAAGACTAAGTGAGTGAGATGTGCTCACCAAGCTGCACCAAGGAATGTATGGGCCCCACTCCACCAAGCAGCCCCGGCAACTGATTCTTCCTTATGTCATTAAGCCACTCATTAATGGCATAAGAAAAGAGCTTGTCCACCCCCAGCAGTCTGCACAGATGGTATGAAGGAGACAATTTAAAGGCAATTCATGTCAGGAATATACAGGATTTGCAGTTACATTTTTGACACAGCATATTCTGTTGAAGGTAAGAAATGTATTGATACCACACCCTTGTCTGTAGCATAGTCGCCTCAGCTTTAGCTCAGAGCAGTTCAGCTGAGTCAGTCCAATTACAATCCCCGCAAAAGTACCCTGAGGGAAACAATTACCATGTTTGCAGATATTATACAGCTCTTCATTTAAGAGAGTTTGTTTTTTCAATCACACAAATTTAAAAAAATTCACTGTCTCAAGTATAATTAAATTACTATTAAACAATGAGTGTTGTGACCATAAAAACTATACCTGCTCCATAGCCATGTGTTTACCATGGTAATCCAGTCGTATTGGCACCTCAGAAGTGAATCTGAATTCTCTGAAAAGGACAGACATAAACTAACATGAAGAACTATACTCCTGACTAAGTGACAGTTGTTGAAGATATATAAGATCAAAAACAAACCTGAAGAATATAGGCTGGTCAGTGAAGGACGTGGGAGCAGAATCAGGCAAATGGTCATGGCTTGAGGCTCCAAGGCCGTTCTGACTGCAGCGTGTTTGGGCGGGCACAGAGATGATTGGCGCTGGGTCCTGACTTGCTCCTCCGCTGTACTTGGAGAACGTACATGCTACCTCTGGCCCAGGAGGCTTTTTCACAGATACACAAAGCACTGCAGCACAGTGAATATTAATTAAAATTTTTAATGTTAAACTTGTAAACAGGCTGCACATACAGAATTTACAGAATAAGCAGAATATCATGGCAGAGGACAACACAAATCCCTGATTACTATGAAAGATATATTAAATCCTATGCTAAGATCAAGAACTTAAAAAAATGCAAGAGAATATGATATGGTAATCCAATGTATGTTTAGGATTACCTTCTTGTTCTGGTGGGGAGAAGAGCTCCACTTCTGCAGCCAGACTGGAGAAGAAATTTTTCAGAAAGAACAGTGCATCCTGCAGAGAAATACAACACCAAACCAGGTCTCACTTAATGCGCTAAATAAAGAGAGAGCTTATCAGTGTGGACTTTAAAAATGTGTGGGATAAATGTGAGTAGGAAAAAAAAGGTTATGGTGTACGATACTACACCTGGTCAATATTGAGGCGCAGTGGCATTAGGGAGACACGCAGGCAGCACTCCTGTGGAGCTTGGCCTGCTTCTGGACAAAGGTGCAGCGCTCTAACCATCAGCTGCAACACAAAGTAACATTTAATAAAAAGCATATATCTGCCAAATGCAAATGTATGTTATATATAATATATATATATTATACATATATTTTAATTATGGTAAGTCAGTTAATTTATCAAAATGCTGATAATGAAAACTTTAATACATAATAGACACAAATGCGTGTCTGTGTGGCAGATTTTTTCACCATGTTAGAGTGGGCTTTCCTGGGCATCTCTTTGCTAGAGTAGAGGTAAAGAAACTTGTTCATCATTGAGGAAGCCAGTCTGTCTCGTATCTCCAAGTCCTGCACTGAGAACACCTGCCTGGATACTGGCTGCTCAGCCAGGGGGCTAGACTCAGGAGCTAACTGAGGATACACCTCATGCTGGAACCGCACCTGTGACCACAAATATGATACTTAAATGTAAACATGTGTAAACATGTATTAAACTTTCTTAATATTTCATCAGAGGCAGTTATGTGATGACATCATTGTGTCACTTATTTGTTGCTGATGCATTACGTCTTAAGAAAATGAATGTATCTTGTTCCTGTTTAAGGGGGGGGTATTTTAGTTTTCATTGCTTTTGGAGATCTCAGTCTAATGTGCTATGTAAAACTGTTCAAAAATGTACTGTTCACTCCTCAGTCTGTACAATGCTTATATGAAATGTAAACTGCAAAACAGTAAATATTTACAAATACCCACCCATTTATGTACATAATGAGGAATGTTGCTATCACAGACAGTTGTGGGAAAAGATAGGAGGGGAAATTTAAAAAGGCTATTTCTCATTGAAAAGTAAACATTTAATTGTCTTCCAGAGATCAAAGCAACTTCTCTTGAGGACAATTTTTTTTAGTCCCAGCAGATTTGTAAGAAGTTTGTTCTGTACAATTTAATCTGAACTGCTGTTAAATATGGTGTGCCTTATTTGATATATGTTCAGGTAGTTAGAATTAAAAAGGATAAAGTATGCAGTTTAAAGTCTTGCCAAGTTTAAATGTGGTCCAACTAACCTTGCTGAGCTGGATCTCCATCAGCACATCTGGGTTCCTGCCCCACCCACCCCCCGAACGGGAGCCACTTCGGGCCTGTCTCACCGGTGTCTGAGAGGGGGAACTGTGAGGAGTGCATCTACACACACACACACACACACACACACACACACACACACACACACACACACAATACACAATGCATTAAACATCCTCTCATCCAAATGTAGCACTACAGTTCTACAAGTCAACAGAATTCAGTACAAGTGATGCACAGAAAACTCATTATCCAAAAACTGATGATTACACACAACTGGACATTCTTGTTCTTCCTGACATTTTAAACAGCCAATGTTGCGTTGCTCCCAAATATTGCTGTGGTGATTAGAATGAACCTTAAGAGTGACCTTGACCCCTGGCCTTACCCTCGACTGCGGGCTGGAGAGGAAGAGAGTGGTCCACTGGCAAAATCCTTCCCGCCATACAGGTGCCAGACCACAGAAATCTCTTTAATCAAGTATCTAATCTCAGGCACAGGGAAGTGCAATGGGCCTCTGCTGCCACTACTACCTCCTAAAGGCTCACTGAAATGGTTTTCCAGCACCACAATGGGATCTGTGGTCAGCTTCTGTACCAATGGTTCTTCATCTCTCTCCTGACAAACACAACACACAGACATGTATATTGTGTTAATTTTCTGACATCTTTTACATGTCTAGAATTTTTAGTTCCCTCCATTCCATAATAATAAGTAATGATTTACTATGTTTTACCTAAAAAGGATCAAAACACCAAAACTGTCACAGTTTCTGGGCAAATATTTAAGATCATGGGGACCAGAAGCTTTTTTAACATGGAGGACTTGTGGCGCTCTACATTTCAGCTGTTGTCCATGAGATAAAAAGTGCTGCCCTCTATGCTGATTTTGAAAAGTATTGCTATAATGGTTCCAGTTTCCATTTTTGACATCACTGGGTTTTACAGTACAAGCTCAAACTGTAACTGCAGTACAGATGAATGAGTTTCAAAAATTATATGAAACTCAATATGAATATAATATTTATATACATGAATATTTATTTTCATGGATTTGAATATGCGGGTACTTCAGTCCTTTAACAAAAATAATCTCTACCTACAACACACAAAGAAAAAGGCATCTTACTACTGCTCTAGAGCCTGGAGTGTCCAGGATGCAGAAGTCATCAGAGTCGTGGTGAGTACTGGGTATAGGTGGGGAGATGAGGGGTGAGTGTAGTGTGGGGTAGGTGGGACTTGGCTCCTGGCCCATGTTCCCACTCTCATCAGGAAAAAGGAAGAGGTCAGAGCGAGGAGGGTCATGGTCACTTATCTGTTCCTCATGGACACCTACAAAGAAATGGACAGTTGAACCTACATGAGCAACAGAGGGCATTTTTATATATATATATATATATTAGGGGTGTGACAAAACACTTTTCCCACGAGACGAGACGAGACACGAGACTGGGTTCACGAGAACGAGACGAGACTTGGAAATGATTTTTAAATAAATCCTCGATGTTTAAATATGTAGCAAAAATAGCCTTTTATTTAACTGAAAAACACAAAATGCAAAAAATGCATGT
>JBBPDH010000001.1:29741672-29752089 GCA_037974565.1 Clupeocharax schoutedeni
ACACATTTATTTCACATTTATTTCATTTTGTAAAGCTGCTTTGTGACAATGACCATTGTTAAAAGTGCTATATAAATTAAAAAAACAAAAAAAAAACAGTGTGGTACACAGCATGTGTCAGAAACAGGTGCTACTGGAGATTTTTAAACACTGCACTTACGGGCCACCTTATAGCAGACATTTCTGCTTGTTGGTCTTACAGATATGAAGGTACTGATGAAGTGATCCTCTAGTACTTAGTTTTCATTTCCGGCCACAGGACACTGTTGTGTGCATATTAAGTGGTTTTCTGTCTTCAGAGACACTGGGTTGTTAAAAAAAACAAAAAAAAACAACTGAGATGATCTGTGCCACACATACCCACACAACTTCCGTGTCAGAGTCACTATTGTAGTTTTATCCAAAGTGACTTTCATTCCCTTACTACACGGGCCAGTCTCCCTGGAGCAACTTGGGGTTAAGGGTCTTGCTCATGGACCCAGTGGTGGTGTTGAAGGTAGGATTCGAAGCCATGACCTCATGGTCCGGAGGCAAGTATCCTACCCACTGAGCTACCTCCACCCTTTATGTATTATTATTATGTATTATGTTGAGATGGATTCACCACGTAAATAATACTTGTTCACTGGTGGTCCTGATCACTGCAACACAATAAAGGACATTAATAAACATAATAGACATGGTAGTGGAAAACATCCAGTAATTTTACATTTACAAATGCATCTATATGGTAAATAAACCTGATGTGTGCCTGTCAATGATGAGTCAATTTAGGAGGTTACTACAAACTATTTGACATACTTTGGACTTTTACCTTTACCAGAGCACATGAGAAAACCAATAGTAATTGAGACAGAACAGAAATAACTCCATTGTGCTTACTTAAAAGTTCTTTATTGCAGGAACATGAGCATTTTAGAATGTCACTTTAAGAAAGAATTGAAATCTTAACTCAAATGAGTACATTAAGTTAGACAACTACAGTTAGAAAGTTTAGATTACCACAGTTTAGCCACACAGTAGCCAAGAAATAGTAGGAAAAAAATTATAAACACAAAACATTAACCCAGATGTTCATCAATACCCCTTTTAATAGTCTGTTTGCTGTATTAAAGTAAATCAGAATTTAAAATGACTGAAAACGATTATAAAACGTAACGAAATCTAAAATGGTGAGTTCATAGAAAAACACAATTAGACTCATCTTAAGGAACAATAATCCCTTTTGAAGCAGCTATGTTGGTCTCGGTCAGTTGAGTCAACCCTCAGCTTGTGATCTGAACTGGAAACTTGATGCAAAACAAATCTTTGCTGGAGTCATCTCTCAGTTCCCATTCGACAACCAGTTTTATCTAAAAAAACACAAATATGAGGAAGTTACTGCACCATCATAGGACAGCGGATGAGTTCAGCGACTGCTGAGACAGAAAAACAGTAGTGAAACGGAGGCTTTGTCTAACATTGCTAAAAATTACTTACTGATGGGTACTCAGACTTCACAGGTAGCTCGTTGATGTAACTGTAGCTGCTTTGCTTCTGAATAGGGCACTCGATTCCAGACTTACAACCGTCCTCATTAGGGATAGGGTAAGGGACAGGAACTCCTGCAATCACTCCATGCACAATGGCTTTGCTGGTTTTACTTTCAACCTCTACAAAAAAGACAGGCATAAACACATGACCAAATTCTTTTGGTTGAGTTGATTAAATTTATGAACATATGATTGTTTGAATCATATATTAGTGGTAAAAAGTGAAAAGGGCAAGGCCATTAGAGCAGCTGGAAGACAAATGAAATAAACCACACTGGAGTGGAGCGTAAAAACAAAAGAAGTGTTTTTATATTGTGAAAAGTGAATATATTACCACTGATGAACGTCACATTTACGGAGTAGTTCTGTCCCCTGTGAAGCTGGCATGGCTGACTTGGGCAGGGGCTAATATCAACCTGGACTACCTTTCCGACTACTGAGCCTGTTGTGAGGAAAACAACAAGCATGAAAACTGCAAACAGCACGACTCACAGTCACAGTCCCACTGCAAATGCATCCGGTGTGTGGAAAGTGACCAAATATAGAGCATTACATGTTCATACATAATTCCTTTATGAATGGACAACACAGCATTGCAGAAATTTAAAGGCATGGTTAACCAAATTAAAAAGAAAAGGCACAGATTTCCCCAGATTTCAAACAGTAGATTAAGGAAGACAAGTTTAAAATCTGAAGTTTGACTCTAGTTTTGCACTTGAAAAAGACTTTGGATGACTTTGATTCCCATTTAAATACACATGAACCCCATAACTTTACTGCAAAACTAAAAAGCAAACATGAGACACCAAATGACCACCTCACACTACACTTGGGGTAAAGCTAGCTTTTCTAACAATTTTCTCTGGGCCAAACAAAGGTTGCTGATTCTGATGTCATTCCTTTGGGGTGTATGACAGCTGTAGTGTGAACTGTTTTTTTATTATACACTCAAAAAACATTCTGAAACTCAAAACAAAGAAAGAAAACAAGACACACTGGGTAATTGGTTGACATCCCACAGATCAATCAAGGTTCAAGGCTTACTTCAAACTCTAAGCTGTGAAATCTGCCCCACTATTAAACATCTTGAGCTGGAAAAGCCTGCCCTGTTATTGGTTGAACATTAAGATGAGCTCAGAGAAGAAGTTTCACTCACCACAGTCAACAAATTTCACCTGCTCGGCGTGAGTGAAGGCAAGCAGGAGAGGCAAGAGGACGCAGGTAAAGCGGAAATCCATTTCTGAGGTAAGTGTTAATACCTGTTTAAAGATTAAAATCGGCTGGTTAAAATAAAACCAGACAACAGGGTTTATTACTTTCGAAACTAGCCTCATAATCTCCAGTCAGGCAGTAAGTTCTCAAAATCCATTGCATTGCCTGACAACCGCCCAGACTGACTAACCCACTTTCTGAAGTTTGTTGAGTTTGTTGTTTTTTTACGTTATCAAGACGCAAGAGACAAAAAACTAACATTCATTTACACAATAAAATGACTACGTTAAAAACTGTGTTTTATTTATGTGGTTTTATGTTATCTAGAATGTAAAAAGCCTTGCTGAAAATCAAAACTATATCGCAGTACTCACCAACCGCTTCCTCCAGTCCTGCTCCTCCTTTCCTTATCACGGGACGGACAAGCCCAGCGTACTTTTGATGACATCAACCCAGTCGCGTGACGCATTCACGAGGTCCAGAAAGATTTTGACCAATGGCAGAGGACTTCATCAACCCTGGTGTCCAATAGAACCGCTCTCCTTGTGAAAACAACCCATAACGCCCCATTTGAGTGGCCAGATATTTAAATAACCAATAAATAGATAGAACAAAGCTACCCTATATTTAAAGATACAAAGGTGATATTGATGCCGACAAATTTGGATTTTTGACAATATACATATTTTTAAAACTTTATAAAACGTTTTAATTGTATGTATTTTCTAAATCCCCCATTGTGTTGCCAGGTGTATAAAAGTAAAACAAATAGGCTGCCCTATATTTGGAGGTGAAAATGTGGCCGTTATGGCGTCAAATTTGGGTTTTCACAGTAGCATTTGTTAAAATACATTAAAAACCGTTTTAAAGCGTTGTATTGGCGTCACACTTCAGGAATTGGTGGAATTTTGAGATTTCCATAAACCCACAGACCTGGCAACCCATGTCCAGTCAGTTGTGGAATATGTCACTCGGTAGAGCCATGATAAACGCGTCCAAAACAAAAGTATGGGCAGTTTTAAAGTAAGTATTTGCTTGAATGCAATGCTGTGAATTGGGGTGAGATAGCATATGTTCTGTGGACGCTCTGTTGTTATAAATAAACGTACAGAGTCATCCTTTTTTGTCATTGGTTAAGTTAGCTTAGCAAAGCTATTTGCTAGCGCCGGCTATCATTTCCAATACAAGAGTCAAGGGCAAGACTGTGACAGAAAACACCAAAGATCTTTGACAGTAAAAAAATATCTGACCGTATAGTTAACGCTATATGACCGTTAAATAGTCAGATAAGTAGTTTTGCAGAAGAACAATTTAGCTATTACGTACACATCACAACACATGAACTGGTAGTAATAGTACTAGATCCACCCTGTTACCCACGCAGAGCAGTTTCCAACTTGAGATATAATCTCCAAATCAACATTCATTTTTTTATTACAAAATTAATATATGGATTATGCAGATTCATCTTGATTCACATGTTTATTAATTTATAACCTGCAGGTGCCTCAGCGACGAGACATTACAGTGTTTCCAGTGTCTGTGTAATGCATTGTTTAGTGCATTGTTCATTAAACAGCACAGTAGAATGCCAGTGTATGTCTGTTTAATGTACTGCATTCTTCTGTTTAAACCATTCATGCCCATGTCGGATTTTTTGTCTTGCTACAATTGTATCTATGCTTTTCTGGACACGTGGATATATTTATTATATATATTTATTTTGTAACTTAAATTTAGATGAATTTATTTACTATCAAGTTTTAACAAAATCATGGCAACTAAAAATATTGGAAGTGTGAACTTAAGTCAAACTCTGTTAAAAGTAGGTATTCTTTGAACTAAGGCAAATCCTTTGGCATTTTTCTTTATTATCAAATCCAGATGTCCCATTTGCTGTGACCTTTGCACCAGCTGGTGGTGTGGTGGTTTGGGAGATGCCCCTGCAATCAGAAGGTTGTGGGTTTGAATCCCAGGACTGCTAATGGCATCACTGAGGTACCCTTGAGCAAGGTATCATCCCTACACACTGCTCCCTGGGTGCTGTGTCCTGGCTCCCCACTGCTTCACTTGGTAAATGGGTTAAATGTAGAGAAAATAATTTCATGCTGTTCACAGTGTGCTGTGCTGTAAGGGGCCATTCTTCTTTACTTTAAACCATTGCTACTAGATAATCCTAGTTTTTGGATGTGAATATTCTATTCATGTTCATTTGGATGCTTTTTAGATTGCATTTGGAAAAGTTTGGTTGAAGCTTCTGGTTTTCTATTTAAGCATGTCCTCCACGGTGCTCTCTGCATCCCGGCCTGTGAGGGTACTGGGTGTGTCTCAGATGTCCCCGCTCATGTGCGCTATGAGGTACAACCACGTCCCAGCTCAGGAGCAACAAAGAGCAAGTCCAGCTGAAGATAAAGTCAAACTTACAGAGTCATGTGTTAAGGTTGGGATTGTATATATTTTTGAACCCAGTAATATATCAACAATAACAAAGGCATCTCATACTCTTGCATATCATTTCTGTGCAGAGGCTCACTGAGATCATGGATAAGGGCGAGTACTTGAGGATACATGTGGAAGGTGGAGGCTGCTCTGGCTTCCAGTATAAGTTCTCAGTGGACACAGTCAAAAATGAAGATGACAGGTAATGTAAATCACACACCTTCACCAACAGACACAATTTTATTAAGCATCAATTGCACAAAAGAAACTTAAAGCTGTACTTGATTAATCAGTGCATTTTCACTGTGATTCTTAAACAAAACATCACTGTGTACCTCAGCACTACAATCATCCATTTTTTTAAAACATCAAGGTCTGTTTTCACAAACTGCCTCAGGAGTAGGAGTACTGATCTAGAATGGGTTTTTGTGGCAGTGACCATTATTAAAAAAATGAATCTCACTTTTAAAATGGCCATTCCAGACTACTGTGTTAGTCATTATGCAGCATTCTGAAATACAATATTATGTCCTTCAAAATGGTTGAATTCACAATTGTATATAATATTCCTGTTTTGACTCACGTATTCTCTCACTACTATAACCAGTATGCATTTTGCAAATACAAATTGCTTTGTCGTTATTCCTGCCTTTACTGTAGCCTCTGAGCTATCGGCTATCCAACCATGCTAACTTCCTGTTTTCAAAAATATTATAAAAATATTATACTGCTGCAATAATATGTTCAGACATAAATATGTAGCTCTCTGGCTCCCTTCTGTATTCAACAACTTTTATTAATGATTATACTGGTTGCACTAATCTACTTTATATGTCTACACTCTTGCAGGGTATTTGAACAGAATGGTGTTGGGGTAATTGTGGACCAGGATAGTCTGGAGTTTGTTAAAGGAGCCACACTGGACTACAGTCAGGAGCTCATCCGCTCTTCTTTCCAGGTCCTCAGGAACCCCCAGGCAGAGCATGGCTGCTCTTGTGGCAGCTCTTTTTCTATTAAAGTCTGAGAGTTGTCCTCTGCATAAGATTCACAATAGATTTAACAGTGGTTCTCTGTCCCAGGGTGCACATGCGATCCATGTTTTGTCTTTAAAGATCAGCTGATTAACTTAAATTTGAACTAGGTGCATTGATCAGGATACTCTCACACAGTGTACTCTGAACCACAGACTGTGTGCTTATTTAAAATCAAGCTCAGTTTTCACTAGTAGTTCTGTGTTTAAGTAAAAGGTTGTGGTATCTCATTTCGCACAGTTAGTCAGTAAGCATGCCTCATGATTATGGCACATTTAATATTGGAGGAGATTAAAAACGATCAACATTTGTATTGTAAAATGTACAGAAATAAAATTGTAAATAGTATATGTTTATTAATAAAAATATAGTGCTAGCAGAGTATCTTGTGTCTCAGTGTTGCCCTGTATTTTGTGCCTGTATATTCTACTCATTTTAGACTGGAAATAGCAAAAGTATCATCTTGAAGTGGTGGGGCTATTTGCGCACCAAGGTCTGTGTCTTGGCGTGGTCCGGGGGAGGGGGGCTGCACACTGTATGAAGTCACAAATTAGGTACGCATTTCCGCTGTGAAGACTGCAACCTGGTGCGCATTTTGCTTACCACTCATGTCTATATGTGCTTATGAATACCTGCTTCTGCAGTTGATGTGATGATAGTTCTCACTCTCACCTCATGCAACAAGGACACAGAGCTTTACTGCTGTGGTCAGCAGTTAGTTTATCTCTTAATCACTATTTGAACTGTTGAAAGTCTTCAGATCACTATAGTCACAAGCCCCAGAGGAATGTGTAGTGTCATCAATGAAGAGAATTCTTCAGAGCGTTTCTGCTGTCACTGGAGTAAAACAATGGCATTGTTTGGTTTGTTTTGACTAGTTTATCAGGAAACTGACATGTTCCTGATTACATCTTACCAATAGCAGTACATAAGGGTTAGTAGCTGCTTTCCCTCTGATTTGATGAAAGTGTGGCTGTATTTAATTTATTTACATGGGATTCCTGATTACATTTATCATACTTTTATCATCAACTATCTAATTTGTATAAAGACTAAACTTATTTACCTACATTGTATCTTCACGCATTGTCCTTTTGATCAGTTCCACTTTAAAAACTGTAGTCTGCTTTTTTCATTTGTTGACCCTGACTTGCGGTGGATCATTCTCAGCACAACAGAGACAGACATGTTGGTGGAATATTTGTGTGTGTTTGTGAGTGTGCGCGCACACATACAACGCTGGAGGTATTAAATACCTCAGTGTCACTACTGGGCTGAGAATTGTTGAGCTACCAGAAATATCCATCCGTGTCCAAAAACTGACAGCTGTTGCAGGACCATTGAAGAACAAAGTAAAGGGTGAAAAATAGCATATAGTGATTCTAAACTACAAACCACTATGCGCTTCTGATAGATAAATAGAGCTTATGAGTGTAGATTCAAGGTAGGTTTACCTAATGAAGTGTACATTTATCTGCACTACATTAAATGACCACGTCAGTCTGGACTCAGTTATACACACTTTTTTTTATCAAAGTTGGCCCTTAAGAAAACATTTCACAAAAATATACAAAAGAATGTCTTTACATTTGGTATTTACAATGATATCAGAAAATTAAAATATGCACGGAACACATCCCACATTATTGATTAGTATAACAATAAATGATATTGAAAACTTGTTGCATGTTATTTTCTCCAGGTCCTTTTATACTTCTCTTGGGCTGGAACATTCCAGTTTAAATAACATTACATCTGTTTGTGGAAGGAAAAAAACTCCTCTGACTATGATATGACTTTAAAAAAGGCTTTAGCAGCAAAATAAATTGTGATTTTAAAAGATTTAACAGTGCATCACAGCACATATTTACCCCACTTTCATGTTGTAAGGAACTGAAAAAAGTGGTTTTCTATAAAACGGTTGTTCACAGACACAGAGCATACATTTCTTACCAAGCCCCCCCCCCAACACACACACACACACACAGTTACACACTGAACGCACGGTTACTGCTCAAGCTAAAGATGCTACATAGGAGGTTAGGAGTGCCACCTACTTTAGGGGGTTAGAGGTTTGATGAGTGAATACCATGTTCAGGGCTGACATTAAAGACCACTGGGGAACCACAGTGAGCAGGTCAAGTATACAGTGCATAGAATGCTTTGGCATGCTGACATCCAAGAATATAACGCAATGTTACATTCAGGGAGAAGGCCACAGGAGTTCTGATCTTCAGTGAAAAGAATCAATAAACCACACGAGACATACATGGTCAACACAAAACATAAAAAACAAGAACGTGAACATATAAAAAGGAAATTTCAAACTGAGAGGTCTGACCTACCTCAATGAAGAACACTCGATGGGTGGTTTAAGGCTAATCGTATTTTGCTTGCTACACCTTTGTTAGTCTTTTGATTGGAAGATCTTACACACCTCAAGGAACACTGACACAGACGTATTTGCACTAAAAAGACATTCCTTCTTCAAAATTAGGACCACTGTAAAAGCAGGGAGAGAGGGTATACATATATTTAAAACATCACCTCTGAGTCTATGGGCAAAACCTTTCCCTTCTCTGAACATGTTTTCACAGCATCACTGACAGTGAGAAAAGACAGTACGGTAGGTTTTAGGCATAGGTAATGATGGGCCTGGAGACTCATTCAGATGCATGCACCTGGTGGTGGAAAAGTCAGGGATTAACCCCAGTTCGAAGCACCGGCTGCTTGCTTTTCTTGTCATCATGCAGCAGAGCTGTGCTGGGTTCTTCACTCTGGTCATGCTTGGAACTGGTGTGAAAAGCCCAGGCGGTCTGCTCTCCTTTAGGCCCTGTAGTGGCACTGAGGCACGGGCTGAGACCGGGTGTTCTTCAGTGAGGAGCATGGACACACTTCCATACAAACAAACTGTTTTAGAAAAAAATAATTCATTACTAACAATAAAACACCCCGTTGCCATGGTATATTAGCATCACAAGACAACATGTCCCAATAACAAACTAATGCAGGTTTAACTGTCCTAGTGGTTGATATATCAATGAGTCAGTATAAATAACCCATATCTTCTTCTTTCTGCTTTCACCTCCCTCTACAACAAAGAGAGACTCCATATCTTTTAGTTCAGACTGTCATGAGACTAATCGCATAGGGTCAAATATGGAGAAGTGCAACTAGCTCAGGGGTAAAGAGGAACAGGTAAAAGTGAAGTAAAACCTAATCTAATAAAACGAACAGCATAAAATAACATTGCTGTGATATAATAAACTCCTGGCATGTATTATTTTGAAGGCCAGTATTCTAATAACGATTTACAAATGTTGTTTGGCTAGCTCTTGTACCTTCTATCATCGCCTCCAGCACTGACGACGAAGCGGTCCCCGTTGGTGAAGCGTATGTTGGTCACATGAGCTGAGTGGCCAAGAAAACGCTTGTGTTTGGCCTGAGGATAAAACATGCAAGCTGTTCAGAATAATCCAGTTGATGCATGTGAAACATTCTGCTTGTCAATAAGAAATAAATTGTTTACAGCATCAGTATTATTGGTTGGAAGTGAAACTATTTTTGAAGGTTTATTCTGAAGTATTTCAAGAATCAGATGCTGAGTAATAAATGTCATTGATAAATCTATTGATATACTGCTCAAAAAAATAAAGGGAACACTTAAACAACACAATGTGTCACGGTACGGTCAGTGGCCTTAGGGCGCTGCTTTTCTGTTTTGTTTGGGGTCATGTTTCTGTTGGGTTTTGGGGGCTTTTATTTTGATTTCACGTTTCTGCCAGTGTCACGTGTCTGTTGTTCTGTTCTGTTCTGTTTACTCTGGCTATAGTGTCTCTTATTTTGATATGCTTTTCTGTTTAGTGCTTTTGTCACGTGTTCTTGTTGTCATGTGGTTTTCTGTTCATGTGTCATGTGGTTCTGAGTTCCAGCTGTCTTGTGTTTACGTGCTCATTATGTTAGTATTTTAGCCTGGTTGTGTTGGTCCTTAGTTATCTGTCCATCGTCCTTAGTGAGCTTGATGTTTGCCGTGTTCCTGCCCTGTTTTGCCTTGTTCCTGTACCCTGTTTCTGTTTTGGCCCGCGTGGCTGTTTTCTTTATTCCACGTCTGTAAATAAATGCACTTCATTTACATTTACATTTACGGCATTTATCAGACGCTTTTATCCAAAGCGACTTCCAATCCCTAATTACAGGGGACAG
>JBBPDH010000001.1:29754270-29781011 GCA_037974565.1 Clupeocharax schoutedeni
GGGGGCAGCAGGAACACGGCGCCCGGGGAGCAGTGTGTGGGGACGGTACCTTGCTCAGGGTACCTCAGTGGTGCCTAACGGTCTTGGGAACCGGACCTGGACTTTCTGATCACAGGGCGAATGCCCTAACCACTAGGCTACCGTCTATGCGGGGTTGGGGGTCCTGGCTTGTCTTTGACACATGCAAGGGGGGATTCAAGGAAAAAGTTTGGGAACCACTGTACTACATCCTAAGTGAGAAGATGGGAAGTGGTTTAATTAAAAAGGCAAAACAAGCCATCTGCTGGACACATTCAAAACAGGCCTTTACTACAGAGAAGGAAAACATAGTATGGTCATATACAAACCTGTACATAGCAGCTGTCAGCAGAAAAGTCCATCTGCATGACAAAACTGGGAATATCTCGGCAGCAGTTAATGCGGTTCAGTTGCGGCCCCAGTGTCAAGTCATAAAAATCAACAGCATTCTCACTTGAGCCCACAGCAAGGTAACGTGAATCTGGACTGAACCTGTTGAAGAATGAGGGCGTAAAGGACAAACTTGATATTTAATTTCAGAAATAATGATATCAGTTATGAGCAACTGTGGGTCGATGGATAGTTGTGTTATACAGAACAGCAGACAGAATAGACAGAACAGCATTTTCATGATTATAAGTTGATCCCAAGAGATGTCAGAACTGTGGCTTCCTCTGTGGCGCCAGGCTGTCCGGATCTCTGCCCTGTTTGCAGAAAAAGTCCATGAAAGGGATGCTACAGTGCACATTTAGGGGAAATATGTATTCAGAAACATTTGTTGTTATTTAATACAATTGCAGTGCATATATCCGTGGTACATTTACACAAAAAATGTATTTTGAAACTGTACTTATAAATATAAACAAGGAAGTATGACCATATACAACTTATAAGTAAATAGTATGTAAAATACAGATTTCTGTTCTGTTAAATTACTATTATTGCATGAATAAAAACATTTTATAATGTCACTAGGCACAGTTTGCATGAGACAATTCTTTTCAGCATTGATTTCTAGAATATGGTTTATTTTTAACCATGACTTTGTATATATGCCAAATGTGTAATATAGCATCTGAAAACGATTTATAATGGTATTCACACTGTGTGAGGCCTGGCACAGGAGGTGAAAGGGAGTGACAAGCAGGCTCTACTGAACAGTCCAATCTTGAACAGCACTCCAGGATATCCACAAGACCAATTAGGTATCACCTGAATACTAGGGGCAGGAAGAATATATAGACGATGCTGATTAGGTGCAAAGTATACTTGCCTTGTGGGGTTACTGAGCCTGTTTATTCTTGATCCCTATTCCAGTTTTTGACCCGTTTCTGCTCTTTCGACTTCCCTTTTTTTCGCCGGACTCATTTTGTTTGCTGCCTTGGATTTTCTGGTTTTTGACTTTGGATCTGGACTTGGTTTTCCCTTTTTGCCTTGTGGACCATTTTCGATACTCTGCATTTGGATTCTTTTTTGCATTTCATCATACACTGAAGTATATTAAATAACAACAAACTGCCTGGATACCTGTTTTCACACACACCTACCCATAGGTACCACTCTATTAAAAGAGCTAGTTAGAACCTGATATCCTGAATGGCAGAGCGACGATCCCTCTTCTTGCCCCAGATCTTGAGTGAGGTGACGAGAAGAATGATGAACTCTCCGTTCTTCATGCCGATGGCCACCATGTCACCTTCAGGACTGTAGCTAACAGTGCGTGCAGGATGTCCCAGGTTCACTTTATTCAGCATTTTCTGTTTTGGGAATATCAGAGAGCAACATTGTGTCGTCCTTTTCCATACACCATTAAAAAAAATTTGATTTTTCTTAGTTCTCCTCAGTACCAGAATGAAATACTTTCATATAGAAAATGACACAGTTAGAGTAGTATACACATATTGTATTTAGTGTGTGTGTGTGTTTGTGAGTGTGTGTTTATTGTTCTCACCCTCTCTGGAATGTCCCAGAGCCGCACTGTGCCATCCTCTGCAGCAGACAGGAAGACGTCTCGCGTAGGGTGAGCACCAAGACCCCAGATGGGGCCATCCATGTGCCCATTTACCAGGATGTTACATGCTGCATTCTTCTCTCCTACCTCAATAATCTCAGCATTCCGTGTGCCCACCAGAATCTTCCCCTGACCAAAACAAAAGAACAGCAAGTGATAACCTTTAGCTTGATAAGAAAATCAGAAAAAAATGTTCTTTCCTTCACCAAAAAGCAAGGAGAACTACAAAATGTGCTACAAAATACAATCTTGGAAGCATCATTTTAAAACTAAGCTTGGAACGTTGTTGTATTAATCCCCATAGACTACTATCTGTCTGACTTGCCAGCGCACATCAGACAGACATTAGTAATAACAAGCTTAAACTGATTAAGAACGATGTGGGTAACACTTTATGTGGTATGCTGTAGATGTACTAACTCTAATACCTATGTAAAGCAAGAGTGTCTGTAAACAATCTGGACATGTGTAGAAAATCTTTGGGAGGCTTTAATGTATAACTGAAATAAAGTGTTTCTGTTACTACTTTGTGCTCTTCTACTTGTTTTAGATGTATATGCAGGTCAACTTCTGTACTGTATAATGTAGTGCAGGCTTTGTACCTTGCCTCTGCAGACAGAGCGCACACAGTCTATGATCTGGCCCGTCTCCAGCCTGAAAGCCCTGCAGCGCTTCAGCTCCTGATCCCACAGCTTTAACGCACCACCCTCCTTAGACCTGCAGGGTGCAGCACACATACAGAGGAGCTAACGTACTACAGTACTGTGCACATGTCTTGTGCACCACAGTTCCAGCAGCATAGCACTGCACACTAACAGTTAGCACAACAAATCATTCTTGTGTAAGTCTACTGATGTCTGGTCCATCATACATTTAAAGGGTTTTTTCTTTTATATGGGCAATTCTTGCATAAAATCATTCTGAATACAATGCTTTACATTTCTTAAGCATTTACAGTATAGAGTGTAAACTGGAATAGCTGAACCACTCACGGTCGCTCCTTGCCGCCCGTGACAATGAGGCCATCTCGCAGCGTGGTGTACATGGTGAAAACAGGACCAGTGTGTGCCTTAGCCACAATTCGCACTAGAATGTGTTCCTTCCATACACACACATCTCCACTAATGGTACCTGTAAATGTCAAGTTATTCTGAAAAGAAAACAAACCTGCACTAATCTAGTGACCTCTAAGAGAGAGAACAGCAGAACATGCAATAATTTACAGTTCATTTATTGGCAATATCTTGTCTATTTGTTTATACAGGTTCGCTGTTACACTGAAACGCTATCTATAACATGGCAAAAATAAGGACGGAATGACTTTACTGTGTACCCTGAATACTTCTAATGTAGCACTTAAGGTAAATGTATGTTTGATCAAGTTAAATACAGCACTTTTGGAATAGCTCTACATGTGAAAAAATATAAAACATAACATTTTGCTACATGCCATAATGCAGTTTGACACCACCCACCCAAAATGTTTTAATTTAGGGACAGAATTGGCATTTCTTAAAGGTTATTTTGGTATTTAAGTACTACCAAAACAAACAATTTCAGAGAATATGTGCCTTTACACACTTCAAATAACTTCTAAAGTAAATGTAAACTTACTTTTGAGTTTTAAAGTAACTTGTAGCTAAATCATAATATCATTTAATCAAATTGGATCAAAGTAAGTACACAAAAAATAAGTACATAAAAAATATAATGCTGTAATTTCAAGTAGGCCAAAACATTTTACACACACACGCTAAAAATGAAGTAATTCTACACTGCATTAACTGGCAGTCTATCATATCTTACCTAAAGTGCACTAGTTTTACATTAGTTTTAATGTGTAGGCGTAAAATGTATATAAATACAAATATTGGTTGATGTTACAATGTTAACACAGACAAACACTGCTTCAGGGCATTCACTAACAACCAAGTAAATTGTGTGTTTAAGCATAAAGACATATACTTACAGCTCCAAAAGCCACAGAGAGCATGGTTTGCATGCGGGCATCCTCGATTGAGCTGAGTACTCCTTTCTTGCTGAGCAGAGCCCTGCCTGCGAGTGTCCAGAAGCGCACATGCTTTATTCCCACTGACACAAACTGAGTGTCTGAGTCCGGTCGGAACTCGGCCACAAAGATCCGCTGTGTGTGGCCAGAGCGACTGGCCACTTTAGCACCTTAAGAAAAATAATAAACAGGTGCATATTAAAAATGAGTGACTAAAATGACTCAGGCGTCTCTGTAAAAATGGAGAAAAAAGGGGCAGGTGAGAGATTAGTTGTGCTGTACCTTCCTGCCACTTCCAGATGGTGATGGTGTGCTCAGGGTCCAACCCCACAGACAGGAGCAGCTTGCCAGTGGCGCTGAAGCTGACCGAGCAGATGCCTCGTGAATGGTAGCAGCGCAGCACAGACAGAGTCTGTTTATTCATGGCATCCCACACATGAATGGACGGGGATGTGGCTGATGATGAATAGATGGAAAAAATGGTTACATATCTGAATTTATGAAATAACCATGCAACCAAATGTTATACAGTCATATACAGACTTATTTAACCTCTTAAATAGCTTTTATAAGGACATTTCTGTGGGGCAACACTTCAGTTCCTCATGCTCATAACTACATAACTTGCAGATATAAATAACAGTTTCATTGTAGTAATTAAACATGAAGCATTAAAATAAATAACTGAAAATTAAAACTTTGGACCATGATTTAGTATTATTTTACAACCGTGCTACTAAACAAGTGAAATTACACTTGATTTGTTTGGTCACTGAGAGTAATTCTAAAGAAACAGCAAGTTTGTGTGAAGTGTATAAAAGGACATGTGTCTTCATGGCCAGTAGAGGACAGTGTTTTAGAGGAAACTTGAGCCAATGTCACACCCTCTGCACATCCCACTCATGGGCTCCAGCTCTCTCAGCTTCGCCAGCCTACTGATCACTGGCAGCCTCAGCCCTGTCTCACACACCACCTGTATTACAGGGAGTTATAATCTATAGTTACAATCTATTAAGAGTCGAAGTTTAGTGCTCTGTGAGGTCTGTGAGTTACTGAGCCATTATTTTCAGATGTTTTTGGTATTTTTGATACTTAATTGTTTTTTCATTTCTAGTCATTGTTTTCCTTTTGCACTTGTTTTCATTTTGACTTTGGACTGTTCCAATTTTGTTTTGTTCTTGTTTCAGACTTGCGTGTTATAGACTGTTTTTAAATACCTCCTCACACAACACTTGCATCATGTTTCTCTGGGTTTATCCCTACAGGCAAGCCCATCCCGGCACAAACATTCACTCTCTCAGATCGCTACAGCACAAATGATGTGTATTAAAAATGTATTGTCAAATCCTTATATTCGTTTGAGATGATATCAGGAATTTAGTCCTAATAATGCTGTTGTATAATTCATCCAGAAAATGTTACATATATGTGCATGAATACTGTGTACACTAATCAGGAAAGCAATCTTGTGTTTGTGAAAAGTGACCACATGAAGCATATAATTATGTAATGGGATCAATATCATTCAGATGCCTCTGCAGTGGCAAACTGACTTTACACCTGCAACTCCTGACAGGAATACATTAAGAAAGGTGAACAATGCTTCTTACCTGACATGTCGCCAGCATCACCTGCACGGAATTAAAAATATGTTAATAGAAAAGAAGGTATACAAACATAAAATGCCCTGTTGAATCTGGGGAATGTTTCTCATATTGTTGGAAACACTAAAGCCATTTTAAAACATAAGCAGAGGTTAAGGCCTCATCCACACGGACGTTTGAAATGAACGCGCTCTGAACGGCACAGGCGTTTTTGTGGCGTTTGGTAGCGATGCTTGATCGACGTCAGCAAGGCGTTCAACTTGCGTTAGTCTGACGCCGTTTAACGCCAGCCTGACGCCCAATCTGTAGTTTCGTGTATTTGCCTGTGGGGGCAGTAATTACTCTCAGCCGCTCAGCAACAGACTCCCAAGCCTCGTTCTTCTTGTAGCAGTCACTATATTCTGCTAAGGAGAAGTCCCACAGCGCTGGTCTCTGTTCTACTTCTTCCACGAGTTGGGCTGGATCAGTGTCCGACATTTTTCGTAAAACGTGTTTTTTTGCAGTTGCCGTACAGAATCATGGGACATATTTGGTCCTCCAGAACGTCAAACGGACGTCATGTAAACGCCATAGCAATGTTTTCCTCGCAGCGTTTATTTGACGCCATCCGAACGCACAGCCGGCCGAACGCCGGTGCTGAACGCACGTGTGGACGCTCTGATTTGCTTCAATGAGCAGAAAAACGGGCGGCGTTTAATAGGCGCTCACCTGGCGTCACAAAGGCCAGAAAAACGCCTGGTTCAGACGTCCGTGTGAACGAGGCTTAAGGAGCTACTGCTAAAGCAAAACTAATATTTTCACTTCACAAGCATAAATGTAACATAAATGTAAATGTATAATGTAGTAATACACTGTGTTCAACAGAACTCTTAGGGTAAAGGTGTAGATAGCATATAGAGGGGAGCCCACTCACAAACATACCTACTTGGCCAGTTGCCACCACGTTGGGGAACTTGGGGTGTTGGTTGATGGTGAGGCACAGGATGTCATCACTATGTTCGACATAGAAACTCTGGCATGCTAGAAAGAAACCCACAAAGCACATTCAGCATAAAATGGTCCCAGCTGAAACATTTAGATTCTTCAGCTTAACCTCATGGGTGACCTCTTTCAGAAATGCAGCAGTCATACCTGTCGTTAAGTTGAGCACAACCCCAACTGAAGCTGTGTGGTAGATGATATCTGCCCCCTCGTTCAGGTAATGCACATTGTTGCGGCAGTCGTTGCCTCGGTAACCAAACACCAGCTCTAGCACCAGGTCCTGCAGGGAGAGTCAAAGAGGGGTTGAAGTCAGATGTCATCTCCATGGCAATAGCAGAGAGGTTAAAGGCCTCTGCTTTCAGGATGAGAAAGAAGAGTCAGAGAGAAACCGTGCCGCAATGAAATTAAGCAAGGTTAACAAGATGAGCGAAGTTAATAGGTCTCCTTTGGGCTGTGTGTCTGGAGTACAACATCAAACAGGCCTCTGACTCACTGAATACACAAAAAACATTTTTACACAACACCAGTAAAAACCCCAATTTGTGAACCAAAAAAAAAGAACTGAAACCACTGATAATTTACAGATAACACCAAGTGATTCCCATCTTACCTCAATAGGCCTTTTTTTCTTGCCCACATTGTTGGTTTGCAGTTTTTCTGGCACTGGTAAAGCCCTGCTCACCGGGGGTCTATGGCCAAATGAAGCACAAAAAAATAGAGTTGAGTACTAGCTGAGATAAGGCTGGTCTCTGAAGGAAACAAATATATCCAGGGACATAATGTTTGTCCCAGTTATGGAAACTTATTAATCATTAAACCACATTAAACTAATAGGTATTTGGAATTTAAAAATGTACATAAAGGTATTTTAAACTTACCTTGAGCCTCTTTTGGAAGCATAGACAGAAAAATAGAGAACGTTAGAAGCACTGTCTCTCATTTAGCAGTCAGCCAAGTGCACCAGATCGTAATGGCATAACATATGGGTACTGAGAACACAAAATACACAGTACAGAGCTGGAGAAGCTAGCAATTTTTTCATCAGCAACCATCTTTATGTGAAGTAGATAATATGAGGCTTTAAACAACTCACAGTGGATCATAACCGACTGAGTAATATGGTAACGAACCCTGAAAAAAATGGATTGTTCATCTATACTTCAAATAAGGTTAAAGAAGATGGCACGTAAGCATGTAAAGGCATGTGTTTCGGTCCAAAGCACAAAAATCTTTGCTGGCATGATCAGATGCTGAATGACTTTAAAGCAATGAAGAAAGGGCAGCCAGCCAAGCACTTATTCTAATGCTGTGCCATCTATTCTGATATGGAATTGCTATTCCCTGCTGTCAAAGCAGAGTAAGTGTTCCATAAAGAATATCAGCTAAATGCTAAATCGCACTTATTAATTGGATGAAGAGAATGGCAAAAGTGGAGCTGAATGGAAATGATGACTGTGGCAGTATGGTGTTCTGAATATTCACAGGGCACAAGTTCTTTTCTCAGTTGGTACTGTGTTGTCCTTACCTGACTACCCCCTGCCTTCACGTGGTGACAAAGAAGAGTGCAGAGTAGAGATAGACATAGGAGTGAGGAAAAGAGCAAGAGAAAGACACCAAGGTGCAATATTACTCAAAACCTCTGTGCTCAATGTGCTGACACACTGCTCTGAATGTGATGTTTCATGCTTTCACAGGAAAAATCGAGCCTTTGGTTGAAAGCAGACAATCAAATATTTCACCACTACTTGGGTGTGCTTTCAATTACGAGGTGAAAAAAGATTCCCATTTTAGGAAAGGGAGCATGTTTATAAGGGAGCAGATATTCTGTCAGTCAAGACTACTTGGCAAACTCCACTGACAGGAGTAGAGTGTGAGGCATAACAGATGTTGAATTATACATTTTTTTGGTCTTTTTTAAGATGTACCTACAAAAGGAAATTAACGCTGGTCATTTAGTGATAGTCATTTCACTGTAAGACTTAACTCAAATCTTATACAGTGCAGTGTTGAGCTTTAAGCAAAACGATATGGTAGAGAAAATGTTTTAGTAACACTGCACATTATCAATATATAAAAAAATAAACCCCAAAGTGTAGTCTTATTTGTAATACACTGTTTAACATTTAAACTGTTTGAGTTGGGCTAGAGGATCTATAACTTTTTTGAAGTCTTACATTTCATAATTATGTAATACACAAAAAGGAGTTAGGCAGCGTTTGGCATTGCATTATGGAGTAAAAGTGAAAAATGCTTCCCCTTAACATACCTTTCATCTACTGACGGCTCTTTCTGTTGTAAGTGGGGCTTGACCCCTGTCATGGTTCGCATGTTGGTAGATAAGGCCTTAATTACATAGTTGATTTCGTTCTCTCGAGTCACATCACTGTCATAACCTTCAAGGAGTAGAGGATGACACTTCAAATCCTATGAACACTAATGTCAGCACAAACAAATGTATTTATGGTGTAAAGTGTGACTACTTTCTCCTTAAACCAGGAAAGTGTATAATTTTTGTCTTTTCAATGTTTTGAGTGGCCAAAAATTAGGGCAGTAAAAGGTAATGTTATCCTCACAAAAAGAGGAAGGATAACATTACACTATATTCAGTAAAGGTCATATCTGGACATGCGGTGCATTTTACTTTGTTCCTCTTACCTCCGTCATCTTCACTCTGGATGTCGGACTCCTCACTGTCACACTTATGTGCCTCCCGGCAGCCCTCAGCTTCATGGCTCCAGATCATGAGAGAGGTGTCGGCTCCACCCACTGATACCAGCAACGAGTCATCATGCGTCCAGCACACGTTGGTCACATGGGTACTGTGGGCCACGTATCGCTTGAACTTAGCATACTTTCCCTGAGCAAAGAACAGAATGTAAAAGTAAAATCAACACAATAATACGATCATTAAGGCAATTATTGGTAATTGGTAATTGGAGACTCTTTGCAGAATCAAGGGTTTCTAAACAAATGCCACATTTGAAATGATATCTTAAATTTACATTTGATCAGAACACAGATACAATTGTACTGGAACACTAATGAACTCTATTCTTACCTTAACAGGATA
The DNA here is from genome assembly GCA_037974565.1 of Clupeocharax schoutedeni. Lineage (NCBI taxonomy): Eukaryota > Metazoa > Chordata > Actinopteri > Characiformes > Alestidae > Clupeocharax > Clupeocharax schoutedeni. The sequence continues at coordinate 29,763,963 of JBBPDH010000001.1, forward strand.
CCTGAAGAGCTTTACATATCCAAGATCATCACCTGTAGCCAGCACTTGCCTGTCGTTGCTAAGACATGCAGCTGTTACCTCGGTAACCTCACTGACCACTGGCCAGATACCCTCACAGGAGCTTCCCAGAACACACGTCCATGTGCTCCACTCAACCTTCTCTACCTATACAGGGACATATCACACTAATTGAAAATGATGGGTTTCACTTTAGCTCCAACACAAACGAAAGATATTAAGGTAAGTGTCTCTGATTGTGTACTAGTGGCCCAATTCCATGCCTCCAAATTTAGACCCACGCAAATGAAAAGTGGGCCGTGTTCTTGCCCTCATGAGTGCCCTTCCTTCCGTTAGGCCCAGCTAACAGTAAGCACATCAACACCCAGAGAGCCTTTACCTCTGTGCTAGGAATGATTTGCTTCTTCCCACGAGGAGCCTCAAAAAACAGTTGCTCCTTAGCCGCAGTGTTGACCTGCAAAAGCTTCCCTGATGACAAAAGGTACTTCTATGACAAATACTAAAACAACAATTCAACACAGGAACAGACTGTACTTTGCATCTGGGTAAATTGTTCTAAACAGTATAGCAAGGGATTTTTTAAGCATTACTGAATAGCCGATTAAGAGCACCAGATAATTCATTTCGTTTATTCTACTTAGAGTGCCATTTATGTGTTTATATCTTATAGATCTGTCTTACCTCTTTTGTCCCAATCCAGATGAGTGATGTAATTCATGGAGCCTTTGCACACGCCCACCCTCTTGCTGCTCATCACATTGTATATATCCACAAAGCTGTCACCCGATGCCACTGCCAAATACTTCCCAGCACCTGTGACAAGCAGACCACACAAAAGTTATTCTCATTAATATGATCATTTATTCCATAAAATATGCTAGCCTAATTACATTAGCATACGGAATGCAAAAATCCCAAAATACCTAAAGGTATCTTATTAAATATGTTTACACTAATTAATGAATGTCGCATGTTCTTAATCGCTAGTGATTCTGAAAAAGCATGTGCATGTTCCTTTACAAATCACACCCTGACAGTGGCTCGTCTTAATATAAATACAGCCCCCATCTGATATGTCTGGCTTGTGTGCAGGCACTAGGGTGCTAACTAACCTGGAGAGAAACGGATACCGGAGATGATGTCTTTACGGTGGTGGAATGACACCAGGTCCTCCAGAGTGTCTGCGTTAACAATGAGGAAGCTGCCATCATTCAGCCCCACTGCCAGAGCTTTGCCATCCGGAGAGAAACAGCAGCAGCGGCCACCTGCAATTAATAATAATAATAATAATGATAATAATACATTTTATTTATTTAAAGGCGCCTTTCTGGCACACAAGGACACCGTACAATAAAACAAGTGTTACAAACCGTAAAGAAAATTCAAATAAAATAGAAATAATAATAATAATAATAATATACAATAATAATAATTACACAATCACTTGGCTACATTCATGTGCCTGCATGTTTACCAACACTTTCCGATGTTATACCAGTAAATTACAAAAACAATGCAGTCCATCATGGCAAGGGTTTAAAACAAAAAACAAGTTGTGAAAGCACCAGGCATTGACCAGGTTTTGAGGAAGCAGTTATTGGTAATGAACACAGAAAGGACACAAAGAAGGCAGGTGTGGTTTTAGAAACATTGTTTGAATTAATCTCAGCTTAATCTACATCACGAGAGTTACCTGTCCGATTTAAGAAGTTGCTCTCCTTACAATAATTTGATTAAACCGATTTGGGTGATATTACTTGAGAGGTTACAGGGCGGCACAGAGTTGATAAATAACGTTTTCTGATTCTGATTGCCAAGAATTCAGGAACTTTTTATTGCTACAATTTTCTTAAGTGCCTCTGCCTGAAGACAGTTAATATGCTCTCAGAATCAATTTGCATTCAGAGTGGAATTCACTCGACTGATTTTTTCTGTTTAAAGGGGTTTTCAGAATTGGATACAACAGCATGCACTCTGTGAATGCAAAATATTGTGAGTGTACAGCTGCGGAAAGCATCCAAAATTAGGTTGTGTGGTACTCCAACCCACTGCGTCCTAACTGTTTCCTTTTGCACTAATCAGCACACTTCTACACGGAATTACTCAACCTTTAAAGCTTAAAAGGCAATAGCAGTGAGGACTGTGTCAACTATCAAGCCAGATGGTCAAGATTTGTGTAACTTGTGTAACTGTCAAACAGATAAAGGACATAAATAACCCCAGACTAGCTTATACATTCTATTAGTAATCTAAATTAATATTGTGAACAATAAAACTCTCATAAAAGGCTTAATTAAGACACTATAAAAAATAGATCACCAACAAGAGGTTGTTCCTCAAGAAGGTACATTTTGTTTTATTTCTGAATCAAGTAGGCAGGCCTGGGGTCAGTAAAGAGAAAGCTTGCCTACCTTTCTTGAGTTTGCGCACGGCAAGCATGCAGTGACTGGGAGACAGATCCCATATGCGCAAGGTCTTGTCATCACTCACGGTGGCACACAGTGGCAAGTGAGGGTGTGTGGCCAAACCCCACACTTCTCCCTCCATATGACCCTGGACAACCAAAACAGAACACAAACTTCAGTTCAACACACATTCTGATTAATAGCCTTAAGGTGCACCTGGGGACTACAGTAAGTGAAAGTGACAATCTGGTTATACGTGAACACACCACAGCACACAGTGTGAACAGCACAAAATTCTTCCTCTGCATTTAACCCATTCACCAAGTGAAGCAGGGCGCAGCTACAAACACAGTGTGTGGGACGGTATATTGCTCAGGGTACCTCAGCAGTGCATAGCGGTCTTGGGAATCGAACACGGACTTTCTGGTCACAGGGCGAATGCCCTAACCACTAGGCTATCAGATGCCCCAGTAGTGAGTTCTGCCTTTCCAAAAACCAGAGTAAGGATCAGAGAGTGTTGTTAAGGTTCTCCGATGTGCAACAGCAGCCAATTGGACAGTACTTTGTTTGACGCATGACAAAGTTTGGACACAGCAAAGACTCTTGAAACGAATTAAACAATGCACTTGGTAGGATTGAATATATTTTGGATTCTTCTGAGAGGTGAGTAACACAGCAGTCAAATGGAAATACTTTGAAAAGGAGCTAGCTAAAGAGCTTGATTTGTTCACTAAAATAAATGATGACTCATGAACACCCACTGTACGAATTCTATTAGCCTAATGAATAACAATAGCAACTACAAAAGCACAGCCCGTCTGAGGTCTGAACAACCAAATCATCACTGAGCGTTGGCTCAACCAACCAAATGAATAACAAAACGCATGCCCACATAACACCTGCATTTTGCAATTTCATTTTTAAAACTCAGAACTGAAACACACTGTTAAATTCATGACTGGCCAGTCATCTGCAGAGCCTAAACTATGATCTGCCTTACTTAGGTAGGTCTATCACAGAAAACCTCTAAAAGTAACTGAATTACCACAAGCTCACTTGCTTACTCTCAAGTGCATAAGAAACAGGAGCCAAAACTCATACTTTAATCAACAAGAGTTGGTCTGTACTATTTGAAATGTAAATCATTTAGTCATTCGCTCTGTCTAGGAATTAAACTGTAATCCAAATGAAGATCACTCATTACATTGAATCAAAACTGTTAATTAGAATGGGGTGTTTCAATCTATTATGATTTTAGCAACAGAGCTCTATCCTACTGCAGAAATCATTTTGCTTGTGGATTAATATAAGTAGCACATAAAAAGGGTCTAGTGTAGGGGTGCCCAAATACAATCTTGGAGGTTGTTGTCTAGCACAGTTTGGGCTTGTTATGTAAATACTGCATAAAACGAACCCTTATGAACCACCAACACCACTGACAGGTAAAGTAAGTAACTGGTTAACATATTACAGGAATATACTAGGTAGCAAATGAACAGTTTTTGAAGTTGATGTGTAGGAAACAGAAAAAATAGACAAGTATATGGATCTGAGTGACTTTGACGAGGGCCAAATTTTAATGACTAAAAAACTTGGCCAGAACATCTCCATAAGGTCTAGTGGAAAGTTCTGGTATGCAGCAGTACAAAAAGTGGTCCAAGGTAGAACAACCCATGAGCTGGGGACAAGGTCATTAGTGCCCTAAGTTCCCTGGTGCACGTGGGGAGTGAAAATAAGCCAGTCTGGTCCAATTTCACACAGGATCTATTGTAGCACAAGGAAAAAAGCATTAATATTTAATATTGTTATGACAGAACAAACAAACAGTGTTCTGCACAGTGCTATGATTGCCAGTGCTGACTCTTGCCCACAGTTGAAAGCATCTACAATCGGCAATAGAAGGACCATGGAATTAAGGAATAAACATCCTGATTGGATGGATCCTATTTTCTTTTACATCACGCGAATTGCCGAATGTGTGTGCATTGCTTACGCAGGGTGACACCAGAGTGAAGGCAAGCTTGAGGAGGCAGTGAAACCTGTTCTGCTGGGTCTTGGCATTCATGGGGATGTTATTTTGACATGTACCACCTACATAAAGATTGTTGCAGACCAAGTACACCCCTTAATGCCAGTGGTATTCCCTTATGGCAGTGACTTCTTTTAGCAGTGTGCTCTGCCACACTCAAAAAAAATTACAGTGAATCTTGTGGCAAGAGGGGTTAGCAAAGAGTGTCAGGAGTTCTGACTGTTGTCATTTTTGAATCAACTGGTTTCGGTTAATATGAACCTGTAGGACATTCCAGCGGGGGGAGCCTAAAGAAGGTGGTGGGATGGGTGGGGTATTTAATTTACTTGTCTGGTTCATGGTGTGAAGTGAAGTGAAGATTCGGGCTTACGTGAACACACCACTGCACACAGTGTGAACAGCACGAAATTCTTCCTCTGCATTTAACCCCTTCACCAAGTGAAGCATGGGGCAGCCATGAACACGGTGCCTGGGGAGCAGTGCATGGGGACGGTACCTTGCTCAGGGTACCTCAGCTGTGCCTAGCGGTCTTGGGAATCGAACCTGAACTTTCTGATCACAGGGCGAATGCTCTAAACACTAGGCTACCAGCTAGGGTGTGCTGTATGTACAGCTAAATTCCCTTCTTGGCAGTACTGAATCACGTAATTGTTAAATTGTTAAGTGGTGTTGTCTGTAGACTTGAATATTTAAAATGTCCTGTGGTGAGATGAAACATGGGACAGATGAAAAAAAGCAGAGGGAAAATAGCCTTGTGTTACACCAGTACTGAGGGTCAGAGGGCATGATATAGGGTTATTAACCTTGACAGATTGAATTCTGTTTCTAAGATAGTCCAGTATCCAATGACTCAGGGCTGTCTTGAAGCCCTATGAACACAGTGAGAGGATTAATGGCGTTGAAAGCTAAGCCAAAATCTTTAAACAGGATGCATGTGTATGTTGATTCCAGGTGTGAATAGCCTTTACAGCACTTTGTAAGTGTATAGCACCCTAAGTGGATCTGTTAGCCTGATAAGCAAACTGATGTGGGTCCCTCAGTGGGGACATGGCTAACTCAGGGACCAAGATAAGATTAAATTTCAGAAAACACTGTGGAGCTGCACACTGTGTTAAAAATGTCTGTGAATACTAGGGCCAGTTGATCCACTTTAGGCTGGTCTGGCCCTACTGCTTTCCTTTTATTTTACTTTGTCTTTTTAATCAGAAAATGCATAAAAAGGAGCTTTGACTACTTATTTAACTTTGACTACTTATTTAAAGGATTAAACTACAAAGGGCCTTAACCCAGTTTAAGTTTAAGAGAGGATCTATGACTATGACTATTTTGCCCTCTTCTCCACTACTCCTGATAAATAAGAACATAGAGCTAAAAGCTTTTAGAGTCTATCCAAAGCTTGACAATTCTTGACCTTTTATTTATTAAATTTGTTAGTTTGCAAAAAATAGCACAAAACATTACAGCACAACCCCTTACCTGGACTAGTAGAGTGATGGGTCCACTTTTGTCCACTTCCAAAATCTCTCCATTTTTCGTTCCAACAAGTATGTGTCCATGACCCAGAGATATGGCACGAATGGAGGGATTGTCCTCCAATAATAATCCTAAAAAAGAGATGCAATATGTCCTGATGTTAGAATACAGTAAGCCCCCGTTATTCGGGGGGTTATGCTACACGAGCATTTTCATATAATGAAAAACCGCGTCGTTGTGTTTTAGTCAAAAAATGCCTTAAAAAATTTTTTTATAGTGTAAACCCTAAATATGCCCCCAGATGTGCTCCCAGAACACTTTAATTTAATTTTAAATGGTTTAATACATTACCCTTAACGAAAATGTAAAGATAAACCCGAGGTTTAAATACGGAAAAGTCAAGAACGAGAGAGACAGAGACAGAGAGAGAGAGTGAGAGAGTAAGACAGAGCGAAAGAGAGAGATGATCCGTGCGCTCCAGAAGGAGAGAGCAAGAGAGATACAGAGAGAGAGAAGAAGAGAGAGAGAGAGACGCGCGCTCCGGAAAAGTCACGAGAGAGAGAAAAAGAGAGAGAGAGAGTTGCACGCTCTGGAAAAGTCACGAACAAGAGAGAGATACAGAGAGAGAGAGAGCACGCTAGCGAGAGAGAGGGAGAGAGATACAGAGGGAGTAAGAGAGAGAGAGAAAGAGATACAGAGGGAGTAAGAAAGAGCGAGAGAGAGAGTAAGAGAGAGCCCTATGGCCATGCACGGGAAGCCAGAAGAACTGAAATGAGTTTAAAAAAAAACATTGTCATGAAAAAAGCAAAAAAAGCATAGAATATTTGCAGGTTCTGCGTTGTTTTCAAAATTTCTGCGTAAATGATCAGTTTCGTTCTCCAAAAAAAAAATGCGTGTGACTGGATCCGTGAGTCCCGATCCATGTAAAACTGGGGGTTTACTGTACAATATTCTAATGTATTGTATGAAAAAAATAAATTCAAATATTAAGAAAAATGTTCATAGGACATATGGAAATTACAGACAATAAAAGTTCTAGTCCAGTGTCACAGTAGCAAAAACTATAAAGCTCTATATTCAGATATATGCTTTGGATCATGAACATAAAAGATTGGAAACCTACCTTTGGATCCTGGGGCAAGTACAGATCTCTTGATCGCATATGTCTTGAGGCACCTTTCAAATGTGTCATCCCACAAAGCAACTATCCCATCTTTTCCACCAGTCACAAAACCCTAAAGGCAGGACAGAATTATTCAGTACTTGTCAATCAGCTACTACAAACATGACAGCATTTGATTGCTGTTTTTGATAAAGCTTTGTTATTTAATGACTATCTGAGAGTTTAATTGTAAATATTTAAGTTTCCATTTCTCTCTCTACCTAGTACCTTTTCCAGGGCATGCATACTGAAGACTGGGCCATCATGGGCTTTGACTGTCTTCATTAGGAACATGTCCCTCCAGATGCAGATATCTCCAGTGCATGTTCCAGAGAACACCATCTCCTCTGTCCAGCCATAAACTGCACACATCATGGTCTCAGTCTTTCCCATGCTGCCCTTCTTCCCTATGAGCCCTCCCCCTGGTTGAGCACAGAAGAGACACAACCATTTACAATTATTTAATAAGTGAGTAACCTACCAGTTATTACGGTCACATACAGTCTTTCATAAAGATTCCAAACAGATGGCAAGAGAAAGATACCAAAAACATACTAGGAAGTCTTTAAAATGACCTCAGTGACAAAAAAGAATATTCCTTGAGAAGGTAAATACGTTTTTAGCATGAAGTTTAGTCAATGTACAATTTTTATTAAGTATCCATGATAGCCTTTATCATTTATATGTATTTATTAATGTGAATTGTTCAAGAACTTACCCGCTTTATGCCAAAACTTTATATGCTTCACACCAGCTGTAATGAGCTTGTCAGGCATATATGGATTGATTTTAACAACAAATATCTTGTCCTTGCTCCCACTGACAAAAAAAAGGAAAAATAAGTCATGCCAAAAATGGCAGAAACATAAATAAATATAAATAAATATTAAGAACATGTATGCACATATACACTTGTCAGCTCCAAAAAGCCATGGAATAAAGCTGCTCATTGTCATACCAGAACAGTTTAAAAGTTCACAGGTGCCACAGTGCAGCTGTAATTGAGCTGTCTGCTGTGCCATTTTTATTAAAGTTGCATCGGCCTAGGCAGAAACAAAGAACTGAGAGAGAGAGCTGGCATCACTGTCTCCTGCTCTGCATTAGGCTTTGTTGTGGAGCAGGCAGAGCAGTGAGCAGTGGCTGCACTGTCAGGCCCTATTTACTTCCACCCGCCTCCCTACCCTTGCTGCCTGCCAGGGTCCTGTGGCGCAGCTCACTAATGCTCTCCTCCGTTTCCGAGCTCAGGAACTACAAACTTACATTAGCCAAAAGAAAAGAAGTAAGGATACATACCGCGCATTAATAATCACTATACTTAGCACTTAATTTTGCTTGGTTGTCAGTACATAAATATTTTCACAGGCATAAAGCTGTTCACTGGATTAACACAAATGTTGACACACTGCAACATAACTGAATGATTTATATTAGTTTAGGGCAAATTTTCTTCTAAAATACACACATGTTTAAGTTAAATGTGACTTTGAAGTAAATCTGTAAAACCAGGGACGCCAGGCTCAGCTCACACAAGCTCTTTACTGCTTCTGAGCTCAGATACTCACAGACTTACAGTACACTGGCAGAAACAGGGGAAGCTCTTTTGCTACTCTTTTAATGCATTCACAAATTCCAACAACATTTCTGTTAAAACATATTTCTGCACTGAACTGTAAATGTGTTATTATCTAATTAGCTAATACAGAGGAAAATTTATTTATAAATTCTAATAATATATATACTAATTACAGCATTCTATGCAAAACATTACTGTTAATAACATCACACAAGTATCTACAGTGCACTAATTGTTTGACTGATTTATAATTACTATGTAAAAATCGGCTGTTGAGAGTATTTTGACAGAAGAATTAAGGGGTCGTTTCCCAGGATAATGGCTCATGAATAATCTGCACTCATCCGTCATGTGAGAGAGCGAGTGAGATACACCGGTTTGTTAAGACTGCTGCGTTAACGGCCGTGCACGAACAAGACAGCGCTGAATGGATGTGGCACTAAGGAAAGTAGGTTGAGTCTGTTTCTTAGAAAAGATGCAGGGGGTAGAGCATACATCAGTAGCAAGATGAATAGGATAGCAATTTGAACAACAAATATTATTGAGCCAACATTTGTGGCTCTTGCTACATCTATTATTCTGTTCATAACATCATTTGTAAATGCTGTTTACATTTGATAAGAAAATGAATGATGAAACAAAGCTGAAAGTGTTCCTTTTGCGTCCATTTTAATCAAGGAAACAATTGGATAGGACTGTTATTCTGATTAAACAAATCAATATGCCTTTTGCACTATGACCTTTCTGAATGTGTGCACACACTTATTAATAAACCATTACAGGCTAGCACACAGAAAGAACCAAACACAAATTCTGATTTTACTTTGCTCAGCGGGGACATATTTATAGTTTATGCTTGGGGCAGATTTTAATGGATTAAAGTCTATGATAACTAACCGGTAGGCTGAGAGCTTTTCTCCCTTCCTCCAGTCCCAGAGAACGACGGTGTGATTTTCATCCAAACCCACAGATGCCAGACGCTTTCCGTCCGCTGAAGACAGGCACAAAGAAGTATATATGCCATAGCAATGTAATGCATTATCCTATCTCTGACTTATTAACCTGTGATCACTGTATCAATTAAATTAGACATTAATAGGAATGCATTATTAAAGTATTCATACTAAGGCATGGAATAATTCCTATCACTCTGTGTTTAAACATGTGCGCAAATTAAATAAACTATGCACGTTAGAGCATGATCTCTGAAATGCTGTAAGCTTTGTTTAACACTGGATTGCAGTTTACACCCAGAACAGGCACAATCAGTGTGTCTGCTGTGATTTCCAACAAACAGACATAAAAGTAACAGATGAGAGCTCACACAGTAACAGCATTGCTGAGGGTGTCAATATTATGGCTCTGCTATCCACCATTAAGAATCCCATTTCAGAGCTGAAGTAGCTCACTGAAGATGCATTTTATCCACTCAAGAAAAAAATGTAAACATTATAAATTAACATCTAAATACAATTAAAATGTATAGATTCATACAAAAAATAACAATAAATGTAATTCTGGAATAGAAAAAAGTATACATTTAAATCTGAATATGTAAAAGCTTGCACAATGTAGTAACTCACTATCAATAGAAGGATACGAAGTAGAGAATGTTCATTGTCATATTACCTGAGAAGTCAAGAGCACATACTCCAAACTGGTGGAATCCCTTGAGAACCGAAAGAGGCTTCAAAAATTCTGTTTCCCAGATGTGTACGGAGGAGTCTCTTCCCACCTGTACAGAAAAATAAGAACACATGAATGAATCTTCAGTATAGAATCTCCCTTGCTATACTGAAAAATAAAGCTTGCACAAATGGCTACTGTGGCGAATCACTGGCTCTGACACAAGGCAATAGTGACCAGACTGCTTATTGCTACACGGTGTCAGGGTTTAACCAAGACATTTGAAAGGAGTGAAAGTGTGAGTGTACTTGGCCTGTAGCTACGTAGTCCTTCAGGGGGTGGATAGCTAAACAGAGGATGTCGTCATCATGGCCCAGGTAGAAGCGTTGTGTGTTCTGCTGGCGGTTATATACCACCCCCACTGCGGCCACGTGGTACACAATCTCCCCGGTCTGAGTGTAGAACAGGTTACTCCTGCAGTCATAGCCTCTGTAACTGAAATGCACCTTGGTACATTAGCAGCAGCCACAGTTCCAACCAAATGAACATAGTGGGTAAACAACAGAGTCACAGGATAATTCGTTTTCATTATTGCTTTTATTCAATTACCAGTATTGACTAATCTTAGCTTAACAATTTATGCATTGCCTTCATTCTAGAACATGCCAAAACATTAAATTTAGTCTACTTAGTTTATTCTGTTTTACTTAGTAAAATAGAATAAGACCTGGGTTTATTTTTATGGTTCACTCATTGCGGGTAAAACAAACTTCCCTGGTGTGGAAGCATGGAGCCCATTAAATGACTGATATGGTAGATTTGGAAGGGACTATAATTACTGAGAAATGTCTGTAAAAAGTACAGTACCAAATAGTTATACAAATCCAAATGATACTTTAATTAAAATTGCAACAAAAAAAAGGTAGATGAGATGGAGCTTACCCATGGATAAAGTGCAATCTGACTCCACTGGCTGGAGCTCTCTCCCTCTTCTTCATAGCTGCAGTTCTATGCTTCTCCTTGTACTGCTCTTTAAGCTGAGGTAGATCTTCTTTGTAAACCTAAAAATGCATGACAGTAATGGATGGTTTGACAGGAGGACAGTGCTGTAATTGTATTTGTTATGTTCAGCTCTACTATCATGCAGACATTTCATACACAACAATGGCCTCACAGACCTGTCGCCGGTATGTAAGCTGTGTTTCTTGCTCAATCTCTGAGTCCATCTCAGGCACATCTGACTGGTCAGAATCAGACTCCTCGCTGTTTGAATCAAGCAACATTTCTGTAAGATTAATAGAGAAAATAAAAAATACATTAACTGGACATGAAAGATAAAATATTATAAAAGCCACATAAATCAACAAACTGGCAGCAACAAAATGTCTTGTTACATGAGACATCCAGAACAAATTATATATCTTAACGGGATACTGCCAACAGCAGTGCCATTAGTCAGAATTAAACAGAAAAATGTTGATGCTGGTATATAGCCATGCCAATTGGGCTGCAAAAGAACTATTAGGAAAATTAACTGCTGTGCGATATACACCACTATAAAACGTTTAAAAAAAACTCTTCCATTCTCTGTGGAGATATTTTCAGTTACTGCAGCCTAACAGGTGATTACAAGTCAGTCAAATATTCATTTAGTAATAGTGAAAAGAAAATGACTTAACAGTCACATAATACTATGTGATATTGTTGAACTGTACCTTGTGGGGCTATATGCAGAGTTTCTTTTGACTTCCTTTCAGGTACGAATTTCCACTGAAACACTGAATGGTCAGCTCCACCAATGCTTATCACCCACTGATAATCATGTGACCATCTAACATTGGTTATGTGTGCGGAGTGCCCTAAGTACTTTTTGAATTTTGCACCTGAGGCAAAGGAAAAACAAAAATAATAAAAAAAAACATTCATGTACAATAAAAAAAGACACCAAAGTTAAAAAAACAAAAAAAAAATACCAACCTTTCCTTATGCATGGATAGCGTAATAATTTAACTAATCCATAATCATCAGCTGTTACTAAAACTTGATTACTGAAGTTGGCATCTACAGAGTTGATATCATTGATGTCAGAGTATTTGGGCCAGATTCCATTCACTTCTGGCCCAAGAACACAAGTCCACGAGGACCACTGTACTAGCTTCAGCTCTTCTCTATTAGTCACCTCCTTTCCACCTGCATACAGAAACACCAAAAAACCACAATGATGTTGGGAGCTGGGAATCTTAGGTATTTCTTCATTTGTATTTAGAGGGAAGAAGATGATGTGATGCACTTACTAGGCATTCTGTAGAAGAGCCTCTTGCCACTGCCATCATTAGTCTGCAGGTATTTGCTGTCAGTAGACCAGTCCATGTGTGTGATAAAACTGAAGGAGCCCACACACTCCCCCACCTTTTTATAACGTTGCACCACGCTGTAGATGTCCACTGAGTTATCATTGGACCCCACAGCTAGGTGAGCCCCATCAGGAGAGTACTTCAGCTCGTGGATGGCCTCCTTACGGTCCTTAATGTGCACCACCTCCGTCATGTCCCTGTGGACAGGGCCTTATTTTAGCACTGCTCACATGCTCCTTGATTGTACAGGGCTGTGACTACAAAGTTGAAGTGCAAGTTCCACTGGAACATTTTGTGTGAATATTTACGTGTGTGAAGAACATCTCATTCTGGTTTCTCTGTGTCAGGCTCATGCGTGTAACTGACCTCACTCTCAGCACAGTGAAAGAGCCATCTTTCATGCCCAAAGCCAGGTGGATGCCATCAGTGCTCACTGCTGCACAGCGAATGGGTTCCTCCATGTTACAGCGTGCTATCAGTGCATGATCTATAAGGCTCCAGATCCTACAAAAGGCAAAGAAACAGGAGAGAATGTCATATAGATGTATATAGTTACAGCCTAGTCTGATCAGTATACTGTTTGGGCAATAAATCCAATAAAGCATTAATGATAATTACTTTTAATATATGGCAAACAAATATGACACTATTCTGAACAATCAACAATTACTGTCAGACACTGTCCTTTCATTTATTTAATATTCAGTAAAAGTGATATTAAGCACACACTGCTCTTTTTTGTGTGAAAAAACATAGTAAATAATAGACGAAAGGGTCATCTCTGACTTGTGAACCATAAAAACTTTCTACATTTGTGATGTTTATTTGAGCTCAATAGTTTGTACAGTTGAGAACCAACAATCATATTTGACAAAGACAACAAGTCAATAGAGAAGTAACTAAAACTGTTATTTGATTATATAAACTGATCCTAATATATTTATTGTCATTGTTAGCTCAGTACCGGACAGATCGGTCATCACTGCCAGTCATGGCTAGAGGTTTGGTGGGATGGACGGCCAGGGCCCACAGCTCGCCCTCACAGTGGCCCTGCATGATGAGGAAGGGCTTTGTGCGGTCATGCACTACCACCTCAAAGATCTCGCTGTCCTGAGTGCCCACGAGGATGTGATCCCCTCTCCAACACACACTGCGCACTGACAGTCCTAAAACAGCCCCCAAATCGAAAAACATGATGAGAAATTAAGTTTTTTTTTCATTTTCTATGTAGACTGATGATCCGGGGAAAACACTGAAGATGGAACCAGGGAAATTTGGAAAAGGCAGGATTACACAACTCAACCAGTTTGACAAATGCTGAAATGAAATTGGGGGAGCAGATATTGAGGATCTTGGGAGTTTGTGGACATCTAGACATCTGCAGGGACTATGGTGTGGGGCATGAAGTACAGTAGGGCTCTTTATATGGTAACCTCATCAATGTAACCCACCTCTGGAATTTTCACCTCTAGCTACTGTTGAGTCAAACCAAAGTGCATAAAAGAGCAAAAGAAGAAACATAAAGCACCAATTAGCAAAAGGATCAGTGAATAATGACAGTTACAGCTAATGTATTAAAGTGTTTTCGAAAGAATTAAAGTATAATGTTTGAAGTTTGATATAATATAACCCCAGTGCAGAAGCTGGAGTATGCAATAGTCAGCCAGAAAGGGCTTCTGGACTGTGAATTACCTTTATATCCCTGGTCTGTTTCCCTGAGGTCAATGACAGTGATGGGTTTGAAGCTCAGGTCCCACAGTCGAATGCAGCCATCCCTGCCACCAGTGGCAAAGCCCTCTTCACATGCATTCATGCTGAAAATCCCTGACTGCAAAATAATGACAAACAGACGCAGACTCTGGGTACTGACAGAGCAACAGCTGCATTTCCATACCAAATATTTGAACTAACTGCAGCCCAGCTTTAGAGATGAAGAATGATTACACTATTACGCTGCAGTGTTTCATACTATGTAATGGTGTATTGCTAAGAGTTTTACAGAAAAATCACAAATTATATTATTTATAAGGACCACAAAATAGCACAAAGAATGGAAATGAGGGGGTTGATCAGTGATGCCATTTTCAACGTACTTTTTAGTTTCCTCACACTGTACTGAAAGGGTTGCATTCTTAATGTATGTCTTACATTTGTTATGCCATACTATACAGTAATGGAAGTTGGAGCTTCTGTATCTGCTGCCAGGGCCACTTTAATATCTATGCACCAAAAAAACATCCACTATTATGCATCAGTTACCATTAAGTGAACTGCCATGTGTAAGTCTTTGCTATTTTGCACAGCAAAGAGAGTGTATGTGAGCAAATGTCTTGTAATTCTGTGTATATGTGTGTGCTGATACTGGATGTGACTCTGTTGAATTCACTCAGAGATGAGAGGCAGCATTTGTCTGCACCTGATCCGCTGGGAGCTGGACGTGCCAACCAATATGACAGCAGTACAAGAACACCAGGAGACAACTATTCCCCTCGGGAAGCCTTCCTAATAACTTCTTTTTCCCTCTCACTTCTCAGCTTCTTGCTTTACCTTTCTCATGTAAGCACTGGCTTCTGCTTTCAAAGAAGCCAGGTGAGCCTAACAGTACAGCTTCATTGAACAAGGCAATGCAGTGACAAAGAATTTCCATGAAACGCAGCAGTTCCTTATAGCCATGTCATTACAGACGATATTTCAGAATCCACTCCCCGAATAAGCAGACCCAACACCAAGCAGCCAGCAGAGTTAATAATCAAAGCTATAAAAGGCAATGTTTTATCACCTCTGTAATCTGTTTATTACAGTCAGGTTTAAAAAAAATTATCTGCCCAGAAACATTTTCTACACTTTTCTTCTTGCCACATATATAACAGATAAGCTAAGGCAGGTTTGCGAGTAATTTTGCTGCTGTAGTTTTGCTGAATGCCCAAATGATCACACTTGTTCTATACCACATCTCTAAAATGATCACTTAAATAATCTCATCTACACATAAAGTGCCAGAAAAGACATAATCAACTTGAGAACGTGAACGTGTACGAGGATTTGGGCATGAGGTTTGCTTAAAGCCAAAGCTTCAATCGCTTGTGATCTACATTAACTTTAGACAACAAATATGTCTTGACTGACTGACTATATGGTAAGGTTTTATTTTTGCAGTAAAATTGTGTAAATGTGAAATCTGACTTTAATTCAGCTGCTTACCCCGTGTGCCCCCTGAACTGTTCGTATCAAGTTGACTCCCTTCCAGACGTAAATATCCCCGTTCAAGGCACCTGAGTACGTGATCTCGTCTCTGGCACAGGCCACGCAGAGGATGGTTTGCAGCTCACCTGTTCTCCCAAAGACACCACGTTTAGGAGTCAAGGCGTTACCACAGATGCTCCAGAACTAAGGAGAACAGAGAAAAAAAAATGATTATGGACTTATAATAGTAAGAGTTATAATAGTTAATAGTAATGCTACTGTTAACAAGGGTGACATCATGACATGCCAAAATCTGCTAATCTGAGGCATAGCAAGCCAGGTACTACAAGGATATAACAAGGCTGAGGAGAACGAAAGTGTGATTCATTCTGACAGTATAAGCAACCAGCTGTGCATCATTATAACTCATTCCACTCATGAAGAAAATGAATCTGTGTGGAACAGCTGGTATAGGACACGTGCAGACACGCACTGAACTGATGTACACACACACACACACACACTTGCGCTGTGTGCTATCATTAATAAAACAGCTCTTTAAGGTGCACAGTCACGATCAGCGTTCCGAGCCAACACTGATAACGCACATGAGGACACCGTGGGCATAACAATTGGCTCATAGGGCGGGACTGAGGTTTGCATGAGCGTGCATCGTTTTCCAGGTCACATACATCTATGAGAGAACGTCATGATTTATGTGTGTGTGTGTGTGTTCATGTGTGCGAATGAGACACAGCAAAGCTCCATTTTTCCAGGTCACACACACCTGTCTGAGAGCACACCATGAGACTGACAAGGTCACCTGTTTGTGTGACCTCATCCTGCCAAGTGCTAAACTAACCGTGACAGAGCTTAACTAGGAGAGGAATAAATATTCATCCTCTCATTCAGGGCTGGCTTTTAACTATTTAGTTACCCCTCCCCCATCAGTTAAGCTAAATCTTAGACCAAACTGAAATACAAACTGTGCTTCACCAAAACATCTACTTTTAGTGTACTTCATATTATGTACTCATATACAAACATGCTGCACTTTATTATGGACTAATATGAATGTTGTAAAATAAAGGGCTGCCCCAAATATATGCCACCATGGGAACACTTAAGAAACACTGAGAGTCAGGTTAGGTTAGGAACCAAGTATGCATTTCTAAATTTTCCACTCTAAAAGTGGACAGTCAAGATTAATTAATTAATAGATAGAA
>JBBPDH010000001.1:29788119-29804240 GCA_037974565.1 Clupeocharax schoutedeni
TAGTGTAAGTCAAGAGTCAATAAGTCTCAACACTTAACTTTGTTGAATGTGCTAAAAATATAAAATTGCCTCTTGTAGGTGTGTGTGATCGCAGGGGCAACTAGGCGCCCCAATGCCATGTCAGAGATGGAATCTGAGTCTACGCCTCAGAGACAGGAAAACGTACTTCAGAGGAAGGCATCAAAGCTGAGTCTGCTGCCTTAGACTGCTCAGCCAAATTCTTAACATTCTTTAGAACACGATTTAAGAAGTACAATTTTTAATGTGTGCTGAATGCTAACAACCAGGCTTGCTTCAACTCCAAAATGAATATAGTGTTTCCCAGCATTGAGCATTATCACTGTTGAACAGGTATGACAGGTATGAGACCATACTTCATTTATGACACAGTAACTTGGTTGTAGGTTGCGCAATTTGTCCTTGGTCTAAAATGAAAGTCTCAAATAAAAGTGAATATAACAAATATAATGTGACACACACACACACACACACACACACACACTGGCTGATGTCCAAGTTAGATCAGAGGCAGTTCTAAAGCAGCAGTCACCTTGCTTGCTCTTGCTGTGGATTATGAACAAAGAGAGGATTAGAACATTTCTAAAAGTCACTATTGCTTGCCTTGACTTCTCTAGACCACTGTTAATCCCAACAACCAATAAAACTCCATGTTTTGCATCTGTCAGTAAACAAGAAAGAAGCACCAAATATCAGCACATATCAGTGAAATCTCGACTGTAGGCAATAGCTTCTCATTTACGTGCTTCTGGATAAGTCACAACTGTTCATCTGTATAGTGTCATGGTGCCTATTCAATAATGAATAATGGAGCGGGTCCATCGCAACACTCAGACACGGAGAAATCTGCATCAAATGTGCACACTTTAACTGCACAGGGCTGGCACTATTTGTGCCCCAATAACAAGACTGGGTAAACAGGGAATGTAAAAAACAGCCATGTACCTTTGAAAAAGTAATTAGTTATAGTTACTAGTTACTTCTCACAAATAGTAACTGAGTTACATCATTATAAAAGTAACTAATTACCAGGCAAAGTAACTATTGCATTACTTTTTTAAAAATCTAATTTAATACAATTATGAAATAAATATAAAACATTGTACACTAATATACACTATTGTAATGTTGTTATGGGACAATGTGAGGGACAACTATCAAATTCAACATTTTTGCCTTTCACCTCAGCGAGGGAAAAGTGCACTACTCTGCACCACTCTGCCTCTGATTGGCAAACAATGGAAATGTACTCAATCTAAGCCAATCATCGCATTCTCAGTTACAGACAGACCAATCATCATCACTGGTTATGTGTCCAGCCCTGGCCCCGAACACACGCAAACACACACACCCCAAAGAGAGGTCCTATGGCTGAGAGAGATGCTGCTTGCATGAAAACCGCTTCGGTGTTCTCAGTTATAGTAATGCGCATTTTATTGTCAGTAACGGCGTTGTAACGGGGAAAAAGTAATTTGTTTGATTACTTGTTACTGAAAAAAGTAGCGCCGTTAGTAACGCAGTTTATTTATAGAGCCGTTATTCCCATCACTGATTAAAAGTGACAATTTTGTCATTCGTGAACACAACACAGAGGGTGAACATCACGAAATACCACCTCTGCATTTAAACCAAGAACACGGTGCCCAGGGAGCAGTGTGTGGGACGGTACCTTGCTCAGGGTACCTCAGAGGTGCTTAGCGGTCTTGGGAATCAAACCCACGATTACCTGATCACAGGGCAAGCGCCCTAACCACTAGGCCACCAGCTGCCCCAAGTACCGAATTAAGAGTGGGATCACAATTTGTTTACAATTCTTCTCTGAATTTTGTAATACAGTATCAAATGAATGTCTGAACTTACATCCTTCAAAACAAAAATATTCCAGGTTATGCACCATGGTGCACTGGTCATGCCTGAATAATTGTCCTGCCATAAATGACAGTTAATAACATTGAATCACATAAAGTAGTTTGATTTAATTCCATAGTAATATTTAGTTTCATGGAGTGGGTTCAGCTTTAACTTGGGACTCACTGTTCATGTTCATTTCTCACATAAAAATCTTGGAATTCCCATAATGTCACAAATATTGCTGCATTTTTGTTATGGATACACCTGCAATTAAAATAATACACTAAAGCTTTTTGCTGTTTTCTGGTGACATTGTTTGTGAAAAACCACACAAAATATTATTTATAATAACTAAAGACTGATAATCCTATATATTATTTTACTAATGAGATTTGTAGTAATACTAAAGCTAGCAATTCACTGTAAGGCAGACAATGTATTAAATAATCATAGCTAGGATATTACCTATTGCTCAGTACTCTAATCTTACGAGATGCCACTTGGTCCAGAGAAAAAACAAATCCAACATCAAAATGGACTACACTGACATTGGAAATCTGGAATGTAATCCAATGGAAACTGATTAAATCCGATGGCCAAAAGTGTATGTTTCATCAAAGAAATGTTCTAAAAAAAACTATTTCTTACTTTTTATGCTTCATAGCTCCTGAACTAGTACATCCTAATCCTTTCAGTCTTGAAGTGTTTTTAAATGTGTATCTTTTAAATTCTATTGTTGTAATTTTCATTTATATGTAACAGGGTGACAAGGTAACATTTGAATTGGTATCAGTTACTGCACTGACAGAATATTTGAAAGTGAGTGCTGAATTAATCCGTAGAGCTTCTATTAAGTTTAGGCAGTGCTGGGCAGGGAAGCTGGATAACAGCCCTCTTTTGCACTGTATCAGACACTAATCTCCCCAGGCAGAGATGCTCTTCATTCTACACAAACACGCGCACTGCTTACTTGGCACTACCTTTTCCACTGTCACACAGGCCAGACACATAGTGTCAGAATGGTTACACACTTGTAATAGCAAATGTTGCTGTCATTTGAATATAACAGTGCCGCTTATTATTTAGCCTGTGTGTGTGTGTGTGTGTGTGTGTGTGTGTGTGTGTGTGTGTGTGTGTGTGTGTGTGTGTGTGTGTGTGTGTGCGTGCGTGCGTATTTGTTGAGTTGGGGGAGGTAGGGGCTCTGCCCTGCCAGGATTAGATAAGCAGCTTTAAGATGAGATGAGAATGAATGAATGGATGATTGTGGACCACGTACTGGGACTACAGCAGCCAACCAGTGCAGGAAGAGAGGGATGAACAGAGTTGGAGAGAGAGAGAGAGAGAGAGAGAGAGAGAGAGAGGATTCCCTTCTGCAGGCATAGACTAGGACAGTAATGGGGAAAGCCTGGATGATCACTGGTGAACCAGCAGGCGCGAGAGACATGTCTCCTAGCATTAACATCACGGTAATGGGCTCACACATGCATCACTGCACCCTGTCAACACACATGCGCTCTATTCACTGGGCCTGGTCACTGTGCTCATATATTCACACACTCTCAGGAATATACACATGCACATTTACTCACTCACAAACTTGCAAGTTATATACAAATATGCACAATCACACAGATAGTTACAATAAATAATGTTTTTAAACACCGATGTCCACCAACAAACTCAAGCATATGTACAAATGTACAAAAATGAAAATGTACAGGGTCAGCTGTGTGTGCTTAATTTTAGTGTCTGAACTACCCTTTACATTTTGAGAGTGCAAGCAAGCACACCCCTGCCTCCAAACAAATGAGTATGCAAACCCCAGACAAAATATAATATAATAATGCACAGATACATATCATTTAACTGCACACAAGATTCAGATATACAGGATCAATTACAATCTCTTGGACCTCGCACTGCTAGGACTCAAACATGCAATCTGACAAAAATAGGGCGAAACCTTAGACAGCTATGACTTAGTAGGCTCTTCAAAAGTCCCTGTGCATTTTGTCCTAAGGCATATCATACAGAAATTGCATAGATAACAATGCAAACAGTGTTTCTCTCAAGTTATAGGAAAGATGCCTGTAAGCTGGGTTTAAAAGTAGTTAATTTTTTTTCAATCTTACTTTTATATATCACATTTCTAGCAACGTGTACCAGCACAAAGTCTATCTGCACTAACCTTTGTGTTTCAGTTTAGCTTTGTCTGATCTTAGATTGTTTATCCGATGTGTATATTCCTTGTTATGTTTGTTTTAGATTTTGTTTCAGTGTTTGTTTCCTTTAATAAAGACCGTTATAAATAAATAAATAAATAAATAAAACTGGCACATGCATCCTTCCTCAATCGCCTCGACTTTGTGATATATTGAATGGAGCATCCCAGAATATAATTTCACCAAATTACACTGAAAAGAGCATACTGCATACAATAGAAGTCAACAGGCAGATTTCAGGCACACAAAAAGCTCTGAAATCTTTACCGTGACATAATTTATAGTGTAAATGTCATGTAATCATATCCAAGCTGGGTTTAGGATAAATCTGGTGAGCAAAATATTTTAGCAGCTGGCATGTGACATAATTCACTTCACAGTACAGATATTTTAATGTGACTACACACATACACATACACACACACACACACACACACACACGCGTTCAAGAGTATATCCAACACCCTCACCCACACAGTTTCACACTTGGATAGTACATCGTTTCACCACTGCTAAAACTGATAGCACGCTTTCCCCTTTGACTGCACACCCCCACACACATTACCAAACACAGCAGCACTCATTGATACTATTAGTGCACGAGCAGCAGGAGGCAGCACAGATTAAGGATTACGTTACCACAGGCAAATGCACATGGCTTACAGGAGGGCACAACCACCACACGAGAGACATGAGGGGGGACGGAGAGACAGAGTGACAGAGCGACAGTGAGAGGTAGAGAGAGCTTGAGCTTGATCATGTGGTTTCAACAAAACACACATCACCCCTCCCCCCTGCCTGAGCACACACACACACACACACACACACACACACACACACTGGCTTCATGCGTACACATCCACTTCATAGAAAAGCTCAATGGTGACCTGTTCGCTGTGGCTCTGATTAAGGCTTTGAGCCTGACTTGTTCCTGTACCAATCAATGGCTTTATCGCTAGTAGACATTACGGTGCTCCTACCTTTTGCAGATGGGATTCTGAAGTCAAGTTAGAAGTTTCTTGAAGACACGTGACATTTGGCAATTGGCCTGATATTTTATAATGGTTTTTCTGTTAATACCCAGAGAAACAATATTACTACATTAAACAAAATTAACTACGAAAACATTCGAAATTAGTAAAGGTGTAATAAATTAAACATAGTTTTGGGGGAAAAAAGAAGTTCAAAATGTAGAATGGGAATTTGAAACAGTAAAAACTAAAACAGTAAAAAATTATCCATTACGATTTGCGCTCTTGACGTTGTAGTGATTATTGTGCAAAAAGGTGATTATAAGGTCATGTCCAGATGTAGGTTAAAATGAACACACACACACACACACACATATACATGTATACACTCTCAGAACAATAAAATAAAGGAACAGTTGGTAGGATATTACAATGTTGCACAAACCAGATTAATGCACTTGAGGGTTGGGAGGGTAAAAATAAATGAAATAAAAACAGCCATCACTTTGGTCCTGATTTAATTATTCCACCTGAATGGGGGGAATATATAATAATAGTAACCCTCACAGTAGTTAAGATAGAATAGTGTCTGTATCATTACACACAGATCAGCATGTACAAGTGTAATGTGGGTAGTGTGACTGAGGTCCAGAACATTATAATGGAGATTCTAATATTTCAGAATGTATACATGTGTAATTTTTGTCGTGTTCCTCAGAACCAGTACAGTGTCTGAGGTGGCACGGTTATAAAGACGGGAGTACTCAGCAATGTGAAAGCTGTTATGCAGCCTGGTCATGCAGGGCTATAGGGCTTTGTTGTGCTTGCCAGATGGCAAAAGGGTAAAGATGGTGTGTTTAGGGAGGTTTTCAGGCGTGGTTGCTCAGACCTAAATATGCAACTGGATCCAACCCCCAAAACCACTTTTCACTGCATCATCTTCACACGGTATTTTTGAATGCTCATATCTGCCGAAAAAAGAGGAGCCTAACCTTAGTTAAAGTTGGTCTGTATCTTTTGTTGCATGTTGTGCATTGGTCAGGTTACATTTGCTAAATACGCTCTTGATTACACAATAAGGAGAAGGTCCATGCTTTTAGAGTCCAAGTATTCTACTACCAGAGAACATATCTCTCTCTGTCTTTCCAGTGATGTACAATTGTTACACAACTGCGCAGTAATCCACAAACAATAGAACCATAGTGGTTAGGTTTTTCCTCCCCACACATTTCCCGACCTGACCAAACAACATCTGAATGAATTTTGAAGTGTGTGTGAATTTCACTTAAAGAACTGTTTGGCATGTTGCATTGTCTTGTTGGAACATGCCCTTTTAATGTGGTGTGCTTCCTTTAACTGAATAATCACATAAAGAGCAGCTGCTCTTTTTTGTCTACCACAGTACCATATGGCAATTCCAATGCTATATATTGCAACTATGATATACTAAAAACACGCTAGTGAACGTTTGACGATGACACACGGGTTCCCGAGTGGCCCAACTGTCTATGTGTTATCCTAATCATCGGGAGACAGTGAGTTTGATCCTCCGTGACAAGAGAATTTGTAAACGCATTAAGTTGTCTAATGACATTACATTAACAGCTGTTCGAAAATCAAGTGGTGCTAGCCTTCACCCTCCCAGTGTGTGTTGTACTGTGAGACTGGGGTCCTAATACATTGGAATTAACTTGGGGAGATATTTGAATTCCAATGAAATTGGGGAGAAAATAAATTGTTGAGAAATTTCAGTTGAATGTCTGATTCTCCTATATTACAGCCGCATTTGTATATGCCAGACTTCTGTGACTACAGGTATTGTGTAGCCCTCGTACAAACAGAACAGGTCAGCAAATAATTTAATTCAGTCTACTTCCTGCTTCTTTCATCCTTGTTTCCACATCCCCATCCGTTCCCTTTTTACACAATGAGCATCTTAAAAAACAGACATCTAACCCTGAGGGCAAGACAACAACAGGAGTGCATGCAGTGGGGAGCAATTAACCAGCAAATCTTGCAGACATAGAGGAAGGCTTTCAGGATACAGAACAGAGCTTTTTAAATCTCCATTCATTTACATTTTAAACTCACTTTTAAGATCTTGAGCCATTTCAGTTATTCTGTATGTTGAAATCAGCTGTTTAAATTATTCTTAAGACATAAATGTAGGAATATCTGGAAGAGCTGGAAAAAGCAAGTTTGCCTTTAATTCAGATTAAATATGCATTTAAGCTTTTTACATTTCCCCACTGGACGTTATTAAAAAAAGCAGTCAGGCACACAGACATACAGTGATGAGCTTCATGATGATCTCTGGCTGGCTCCTTTACACAGACACCAACTTGTACCTAAACAGAAACACCCATTTACACTTTAAAATACCTTTGTTTCTGTTTGAACAGCTGCTTGTTTTACTCACAGTTATCGCAGCATCAACCTAATCTTTGCCAAATAATAAGAACCTGTGAATGCCTGAAGCAAGTAAGTAAGTGATTGTGATAGTGGCAATCACCCAACCTTTCCCTGCCTTAATTAGCCTCACATAATTTGGCAAACACTTAATGTTAGGGATGCACCGATCGATCGGCCAGTAATCGGAAACGGACGATTTTTGGCCTGATCGAGAATTGGCCGATCACTCACACGTATTGCCGATTTCAAACCGATCTTTTTTGGGGGTTTATTTATTTGTTTATGTATTAGATTTTATTTATTTACATTTGTAAAGAAAAGGCTTTATATTAAAGAAAATTTGCTGTAGAGCTGCCACTATCATATGTCACTATTATAATTAGTAAACAGGGAAAGTAACGACCACGGCACATTTAAAATGCAGCTCTAATTTTCTGTTATCTGGAGAAAAAAATCGGTATCGGTAAAATCGGTATCGGCCGATCACACTTCCAAAAAAATCAGTAATCAGAATAAGGCCAAGAAAACTGCAATCGGTGCATCCCTACATAATGTCAATCTTCAATACAGTATCAGTCAAGGATTTTGAGACACTACGAAGTATATCCCAGTGTACTGTATATCCTTGTCACAGATCTATAACATGATTATGTATAAAAACAGCATCCCAGAGTGTCTCTTAGAGGTAAAGACTGCACAGTTAAAAATGCAACGATTTAAGAATAAGATTCTTCTCAACTTAGAACTGAACATTTATTGCAAAGGATTTTATTATATTTAATGTCGCTTTCTCTGGGCCTGAGCTCATTAAAGATACGCTGCCATCCAGACTATGTCTTTTTCAGGGAAGGCCTTTCTTATTTCAGTTTGATAATGCGAGACCACATTCAGCATGTATAAAACATCATGAAACAAAAATCGGACAAAGGAGACCACACTTCAACACTTCCACGTCTCCTTTGGGACAACACTTCCCATTAAAAATCCCATTAAAAACAGGACAACACTTCCCATTAAAAATCCAGCAAATAGTCTCCTCACCCCCTACACTTACATAGAGGCTTGTTTAAAAAAGAATACGCGATGCAACACAGTGGTAAAAATCGAATCCAAAATGAACCTTAATTTTTCCAAAAACCAATTTCTCAGATTTAACATTTGAGACGCTGTTTTGTACTATTTTTAATTAAATGTTTACAAATAATTGCCTTCTGTTTCCATTTACATTTTACACACCATCCCAACTTTTTTGAAACTGAGTTGTTTGTGGTGTGCAAAAAAGTGTTCAGTGCTGGTATTATTACTTAATTTAAACGTTGTTTATGAAACTGCTCCACAGATTGACTAAAAATGTGCAATAAGCTGTCAGGGCCACATTTAGTATAATATTGCATTCAGAATTATTCAGACAGAGCTTCAGAGAACTGAACCTCCTCTCTGGGACCCTGATATCTGTCTTTCCTGCTTCTAGCCACAAGCAAAGCCATGCAGTGGTTAAATATTTGATTTGTGCTTGTCTGAGTGTAAGTGGAGTGTTTTTCAGCCATTTGGCATCACGCGCACTCTAAATGACCTGCTCCTCATTTAAAGCTGACAAGAAGAGCAGCTTGTCTGTTGTCTAAGGAAGAGCTCATTTATTTTTTCTCTTTCCATTCCACATGCTGCAAAACGAGTTCTCTTCAACATCTGCAACTCAGCCATGGACCCACCTTCCACTGCCCACTGAGCATTCTACTCCAGGGCAACCAGCGCTGCCATATAAACAAACACAGTCATAAAAGCCCAACCAGCCACATACACAGATTTTATTTCATTTGCTACAAATGCATATTCCATGTTTGATCTACTTAGAGCACATTTGTGCTTGATCAATCAGAATCTGAGAACCAGAATCTGAAAATTTTATTGATCCTGGAGATAATTGCTTAATCCCTCAGGCAAGCTTTAAAACACTGTCCTAATGACATTTACAATAATAATAATAATAATAATAATAATAATGCATTTTACTTATAAGCGCCTTTCATAACACTCAATATATATTCATTTATACTGAAATCCATAATCCATTATTGAAAGCAGGGTTGATTTCCATCGAAAAGCCAAAACATGAGCATCTAAGCCCATTTTTTTTCTAAATTCCAGAGCATCCTTGGATTTCAGATTAAACCACAATCTGAATACTGCATTAGTTACACCTGATCACAGTCCTATTTTCCTACTGTGAAATAAGTCATGTTAATACAAAATACTTAGCAATAATAATATGACACTAGTGCCATATGGAGGCAGTTGATACGTATGAACAGTGAATGGCAGTCATCTCAGGGGGTCAAGTATGGGGCTGCATTCTGCTAGTAACCAGAGAAGCATGGGTCCCAATGGAACATCTGAACTGAATCAAGCATGATATGAAAGCACACTAACTCAATTTTGTTGACATATATTGCTACTGTGGTATACCTCTGAAACATAAAATACACACTAGGAAAGCACTGATGCAGTTAAAGGCTGGCCTGCATTATTCGTGGCTGTTGAATCAAGCGAATGCCTCAATTCATCAACATGCCCAAAGAACATTCATCAGGAACATCTGTGCTCATAACAGAAAATAAACAATTTTGTGATTGGTTAGAGAGCTCATTTCCACATAGCAACCCTATGGTATATAACAGCATTACAAAGGCCATTATAGTACTAAATAATTACTGTAAAAACGTACAATATTATATAATCTTTAGCTTTCTATTTTCCTAAATGTTTTCGCACTTTCTCCTGCTCTCCTTACACTATTGTCTGCAGGTTTGTCGTGAATGAAACCTACTTGACCTGACTCTATGTAGTCTGGGATTTTTTAGGAGCTGTCCATTTCAGCACCAATTCTACTGCAGCTTTTTTCACACTACTCTACTTCATCACAGAGCAGTGGATATTAAAGAGTAACACTAGCAGTGAAATGTGATTCTTTAAATCTTGACTATAAGCATCTCATCCATATCAACACATCTAATGTCGCTGAGCTCCTCTTGTGAAACAACTGCCAGAGTAAGGCTCTATGATAATGGGTTCATTTCAATGGGAAAATACACACCGGTTAAAAAAATGTATACCTTCCTTACACAGTAAGCCACACTGGTGTGTCAAGGTGTGTCATTTTGGGAAGGCAATGCAAGGTCAGCTTCTTTCTAACCTAATTAATAATGGAGAGATAAGCCAGCTGACTAGCGGCAAAGTATACTGGCCCCCTGCTACAATCACTAGGACAACACATACACAATTTTACATCGCTCCATAGACGTGAGATCTGTACAGAGTTGAAAATCTTGGACAAAAAAAAAATAGGACACAGACGATTGAAAAACTGCAAGAGACGCTTTTAGTGTATTAATATCAGAAATACTCAACTGTCCAAAAAATACTCAACTGTGAAAAAAGTCACACAGGTTTCTGGTGGTTTATTAAACCAACCTGCAGGCTGTTTGGACATCCCCAACATCTAACTGATGAGCTGAACACAAGTTAGTCTGTCAAAAGGGGTTATACAGCAATACTGCAAGGCAGTGGGCGAGAGAGGGAGTGAGAGAGAGAGAAAGAAAAAAGATACAAACAAAGCAACAACATAATAAAACAGAGTGAGAGATAAAGGCAGAGAGAGAAATAAAGAGAGGGGATAAAATAAAGAAAGAAAGGATGAAAGCGAGAAAGAACAAAAGAAAGAAAAACAGACCGAAAGACACAGCCTGAAACTTTCCAGTTTTATTGTATAACCCCAGACTGGGCTGGTGTTGAAGATACATGGCTGACACAGATCACCGTTGCCTGTCAGCAGCACGTCCTTGAGCGGACAGTTAACACGGAGAGAGAGAAATATGGACGATAAAGGTTAAACCAGTTGTTAGTTTCACCATGGGCAAACAAATACAGACAAAAACGTCTTGTTAAGCCACCGGACAACCCCCAGTCGCACAGAAGCCTCTCCAGTGACTGTCCAGCGCGGTGAACTGGTGAAGGTTAGCGAAGGTACGGACTACCCGCCCCGGTACCTAGCGCACGCAGGCACGCGAGCGGCACCGCGCTGCGCGTCTGGAGCTCAACTTGTACCGCAACGCTGTTACGTAAGCAGGCTAGTTGTTGTTTGAGTAGCTTTGTACAAGGCGGACCTCACTTGTCAGCCGTTAGAGCCGTAAGTGAGAGAATGACTGCTCCGGGCGGGCCGTTAGTACTCGTTAGTTTACAACAAATGGTTTTGGAGGTTTACCTGATTATGTCATCGTTGTGACCCAGGTAGAATTTCTGCTTGTGCTCCCGTGTGTTGTACACGACTCCCACCCCTGCCACGAAGTACACGATCTCCTTGGCCGCCGTGTAGTACAGGTTGTTGCGGCACTGGTGTCCCCGGTAGCCGTAAACCCACTCGAGCCGCAGATGACAGTTCGGAGCTGTTCTGTCAGCCATGTTCTTATTACTTATTTCTCTCCGAGGCGAAGATCGGGTGCCTTTTCATTCACGACAACGAGCCCCTCATGCAGCTCCCCCTCCGTCCTCTGTCACAGTATCTCAAAGAGAAGTCTGTCTTGACATTTTTCACACCAAGTCCTCTCCCCAACTTCAGACAGTCAGCATCCTCTCACAGTCATACGTTCCTATTTATTTTCTAAAGTGGTATTAATGTGTTGCTAGCCTGCCTCGTACTTACTCACAGCTGTAAAGTAGCTACAGTCCGGACGATTTCTGCACTTGTGCCTCAGCAGATCCAGAAAGCACGATTTTTTTAACGACTCGTTTTAAGTAGGACCGCCCAATCCCGAGCTGCACAGTTGATTGACGTGTAGTCCGACCAATCACCTTGCATGAATCTCCCAGCCCAGCCTGTTCCAGACCAATGGAGATCATCAGAGAGGACGCAGAAAGAGTCTGGGTTTGTTCACATTCGTAATGTTTCCTGTAGTTGTTAGGTGTATGTTATTTTGCTTTTTTTCGTTTCTGTATTTTAACACACTGTGACACACACGGGTAATTACAGCAATGCCAAATTTTAAAGTCAAACTGGATATTAATGCCAAAGCCAGTAAGGAGATACTTGACACGATCTTTGACACGGGAGTCAAAACCTTATTTACAAAAACAAGAAATCTGCAACAGCATCTAAAGAGGCAATCTTAAATACGAGATGAACTAAAAAAAAGACCTCTCTCTATATAGATAATGAATAGATCATATATGGATATAGATCCTTTTTAAAATATAGTCTTGAGGAATAGTGTTTCTCTAGGCTTTCCGAAGGACCGTTTAAGAGAAATGCCTTTTGTTTGTACTGTGTGTAATATCTGTGCATATATATATATACCCCCCCATCTTACTCTTTCTCAAGCAAACACAAAATGCTGAACACAAAAGAACACACATTCACACAATTAAGAACTGTCTTAAATTCCTTTTAAAATGTTTTATCTGGAGGAAATCACAAAATGTAGACTGATTTGTAACAAAACACAGCAAGTTATGTTCTGTATGAATGCATTTTCTGTATGTATGCGGATATAGGAGGGTTGTGCACTGTTTACATACATTTCATATCTAAGTAAACATTCAAGTGGATGTCAAGAGAACAATGACAAGTTGGAGTATTAAGTAGGGTGTTTTTTCCATTTCAAAGCACAATAAAGGCAAGAGCACAATAAAGAGACACAAAGTAGAGCAGTGTACAAAGCTGTCATACCCTCTCCACCTCACAAGGCTAAGAAATGCGCCGATGTTGGGTCGTGTGACACAACGCGACCTTAATTTTACTTCCTACCAGTCGTATAAGGACAGTTCCAATCAAGTTTCTGAACTGTAAAAGATGAAATTTTAGTGGTGAACTGTACTCATTTCATGTCTGTACATGACATATGTTGAAAATGGTCATACGATGCAGACTAAGGTTATTGTCCATTGCACTAAAGCAGAATAGCAAAAACTACCCAGTAAATGAACAATGAAGGCCGATCACTGAAATCACTTTTGTGCTAAGGTGCTTATACATTTTGGTATATTTAATAGGGTTTCCCTTTTAAAAGTGGGCCCCTACAGGTGAAGGAAAGCACTACACAGAAAATCTGCTGTCAGTGGAAGTACCAAAGTTTGTCACTACAAATGAAAGTCTCAGAAGCTTCAGTGTTACTTTGACAATATTAAGAACCAAAAGCAGCTTCTGAAGTACGAAAGGGAAGTGACTTAACACATAACTGCATTAACATCATACAAGTTCGTCATTAGTTTTCAAACTGTATCTGCAAACAAAGTAATCTGTTATGATTTGCAATGTTTCATTCAACACAAAAAAAAGAAAAATAACAAATACTACTAATATAAGGGAAACAACCAAATGTCTGTACGCAGTTTACATGCGAAACTGTTACTTTTTAAAAGTAACAATTCAAAATCCATTTAATTCCACTACATTTTGTACTATTTAAGTCAAAACAGGGATAATTTAAACTTGTTTTAGGGATATTCTATCTTGGTTTAAAAAACAAACACCAAGATTGCAACATGTACTAAAAAGAAATCTACAAAATAAACAAAAATTAGTACATTAATTCAGATGAAGTGAATGTAGTATCGTCCAAAACAAGATATATATCAGCCAGAGGTGACACATTTTGTACAAACAAAGGATTTTAAAACCTCGAATGTCTGTAAAATCAATGCCCTCTATTCAGGTAAATCAGGAAAAAAAAAGGAATTGATTTGACATTTTCCCAAACAAATGTAAGTTACTGTTTCCAAATGAGACCTGACACGCTGCAGAGTCCTCACCCGGCCTCCTCGTCGCCGGTATGATTTTGGGCTAAACGAGTCGCTCTTTGGAATGCTATCCCTCCCAGACATACTATTACTCTAACACACATGAAGCCTTTTACCAAAGCGTTAAATAGTTTGGACTTTCTATAACATATCGAGAATTATAGTGATAATTCACTGCTCTCTCATAATTTTAAGAAATATGAATACAACTAAAATTCTTTTCAAAACAGGAATGGTTACGTTACAGGTATTTAGCGTTTGCCTTCAAGTGAAACTTCTCAAAAACATATTTCTTTCTGTGCAATTTCAAAATAGCAGAATGACTCCATATATACAGTCATCATATAATAACTCTTTGTTCTTAATCAAGGGTGTGACTTAAGAGAATGCTGTTTCATAGAAATGTACAGTTGAAAAATAGTTTCACCAGACCACACCCAGAAATACTGGAATTTTAGGAATGCAACAATTTCTGTCGAAAACACAGACACACACAGACACACTCACTCAGTTGATCACTACTGTTGAATTGTCTCTCTCCATAAAAATTTATAAGACATTTATGACACATTTATTTTTGGACCCCCACTAACCACATTATCCGACACAAAATAAAGAAACGCACATTGAGAATATTAGGTGTCATAAGGTTTTACTAAATCTTTATGGAAGTTTATTTTTCACAAATTTGGTCGCTCCGAGCTGAACAGCCATGGCTTTGAGTTGTGTTCCATGGTCACTAAAAGAGATGAAAGGGTGGCACTGACTTTTTTCCCTTACTATCGCTATATTCCAGCGGTTTTGCTCTATTTTGGGGCTGACTGGGAGATTCGCACTTGCACGAAGACACACCAATGTAGGACTGACACTTCACTTAGAGAACAAAGCCATTACAGGTTTTCAATCTTCTAGGGTTGATTAATAGATGTGCGCATATGTGTCCACAGAACAAATACACAATAAGACCCTCTTTCCTAACCAAAGCCAAACAAAAGTATGGAAAACCTTGCTTTTTCCTCTTTAGCTCCCAGAATACCTAGTGTGTTAACACATCGCCACTCATTCTCCATTCAAAAACAAAACACAAATGAAAAAGACAAACATGTATATTAGAAGAAACCAGCTGACCAATGCTGAATCCACTTAAGTTCACATTACAGTACTCGAGTTATTAGACTGAAAAAGAAAGAAAGAAAAAAAAAAAACGGAAAGGCATAAGGAATCCAACCCCTCATTATTAACACCATCTTTATCAATATGGTAAAAGGTTTATTTCGGATTACAGATATATTATCAGTTACTAGGTTCTTTATTATTATTCACTTTTTTTTTCACTATTTGTTCAGAGGAAAAGGTGCCAGAAGGGAGGAGGGGGGCTGTCACTGTGAGGAGGCCTTGGTGGCTATTGTGGACACGCAGTGCTGCTGAAAGTTGGGGGACATGGCTGGGGTGCAGCCCAGTCTCTGGCACGGACCCTTCAGGCCTCCCTCACCCTCCACAATCCAAGGACTGGTGCTGTCCGATTCCTTGCCTAGCAGACTGCAGCACTCCTGCGCGGGGACACAGCTCCGTTCTCCTGACGCCAAAGCTGTTAGCTGTCCGGAAGGGGGCTGAGCTGAGGGCAGAGCAGAGTCGCTGGACGACTGGCCTTGGAGGACACTGGTAATGTGGTTGAGTAGGTCGTTGAAGAACTCAGGAACACCCTCATATCCTGCAAACAGGTGAATAACAGAAGGAACATATTCAACCCATGGACAGTAATCTAGTCCTGCTCTAGGAAACCAGCTAAAGCAAGCAATTACATGTCAAACTCTTGCAATTACATGTCAAACTCTTGCAATTACATGTCAAACTCTTG
>JBBPDH010000001.1:29805889-29816243 GCA_037974565.1 Clupeocharax schoutedeni
GGTTGTTTGCTCTTTCATGCGAACTGAATTTCTTTCCGTTTTCTTCACAGGCGCGGCTTTTAGTAATGCAAGGATATAGTCACGGTCTCGCGAGACCACGAGATCTCGTCACACCCCTAATATATATATACGTGCTGCGCCATTAACGCAGTTAACGGCCCGAGATTCGTATCCTGCGATAAAAAAAAAATATCGCCGTTAATCTACCCCCCACTCCCCTGCCAGTCCAGAGCCTCGCATCTGCACCAATCAAAATTCAGTCAGATCAGATCTGATCTCAGCCATGCTGTCACAGCGTGCCCCGCCCCCTCGACTTCACGGGCCGCCCCTTGTTTCAGCATGCTAGAATGTTCAGTGTTCCGCCCTCTCATTCACTCCAAACTTTTCACGGACACACACGTCATGATATATATATATATATATTAGAGGTGGGCATCGATTAATTTTTTTTAACGCCTTTAATCGCATGGAATTTTAATCAAATCTTAATGGACAACGCTGTACTCAGAGGCGGGGCTTCTTGAGTATTCTCGTGTTTTTCATTTTGTCATCTTAAAGCTCTGTATTTTTATTACTGCAAATTAAATTCATATTGTATTTACATGCTTATACCAAAGAAAACAACAGCACACACCAAAGAAAGCGTCCATGCATGAATTATAGTACAGTCTATATAGGGGTAACATCTGTATTTTACATTCTAACACTACATTCTAACACATTCTAACACTACAGGTTTACTTTACATTTTCTTTAAGGGTAATTCATTAAGCTGTGTTTAAAATGCAACTGAAGTGTTTTGGGCACATTTAGGGTTTATTCTGTAAAAAATGGCTTGTTTTTTTTTTTTTTACCACATCACAAATTCACCACATTTTTTTTTACTGCCCGCAGGTGCTCTTGGAATGTCGCTAGGTTTTACATATAATTTAGACATCATAGTTTCAGGGACTTACAGAGGTAAGGTCTGATGACGACTCTGGCTTGGACACATTATGGCTGTTGAAGAAAATAGCTTTTCTATCTGAAAATAGACAGACAGATTATTTTTTAAAAAATTCAAGATATCACTGTTCTTTGTGACTGTGTTGGATGTAAGTGTAAGTGCATGGGGAGGCCACTAGGTTGCAGCAGAGGCCAGCAGCTGAGTGCACCAGGATCTGAGAGTGCAGGACTGAAAGGCACAGGCAAGAAGAGACGGGGTCAAGTTGTTTTGCCAAAAGGATGCTGACATTTACAACCATGCACACTACAATGACAAAAGGCCTATAGAACTGCAGTTGTTTAAGGCAAGTGTGTATGGGTTTATGCCAGCGGTTTGCATTGTGTTTTAACGAGGGACTTAGGCACTATTTGTTGGCTACATTAGCGTCACAGCTGCTGTCCAAAACCAAAGAAGCTAATTCTGAGCAATGTCCTGGGTGATCAGTTCTTTTTCATCATATAATTTTTCTCATATATTCTTTAAGATTCTACCACCGTGGTCAGATGTGCAAGATAACCCTTGTTATTTTTAGCTTTTAGTGTTAGTCATCACCTAACATAAAGCACCAGCCACTCACACACCCAAATGCTTCCAGTATAGCTGCTGCCTGACAGAGTAGAGGAACTAAGCCAAGCCAAGGAGAAAAGGTGGGGGAAAGTGCCACAGTTCTTAACAGAAATAAATGATATGGTTAATTAGGCTTGTATCAAAATTTGCTTAAGTTTTGATAGTCTTGGATACTCTGAAGCAGATGGATTTCTTTTCCTGGGTGCAAGATGGATGTAAACACAATCAAGAATCAAGTCACTATTTTTCCTTTTATCTAGCTCATGAGACAACTATTTAGTTTGTCCTGCCCCTAATTTCACTACTGCAGTCAGCATAGTTATATAGGAGCAGGGCTCGCTCTTGACCTTGCCATTCAGTTCTGGCAGTTTATAACACTTAGTCTAGCTAACATTATCTATATTTTTGCATATCCTAGTTCTTACACTGTTGGAAATCTTAGTTTTTAGTTTGCTAACTACCATTAGTAGTTAAACCACCATTTTTTGATTCAAGGGCAGAGGAACAGGTATAAGAAAAAGGAAACTGAACAAAATTTTAATCCTTGTTTCCCAAAAATGGTAACATTAATGCCCAATGCAAAGGCCTTCTGGCATTTTCAGTGTTTTTAGGTTTTGATATGACTTTTTCAGGCTGGAAATGATTGATACATTTGAAACCTTACTCACTATTAATGTGACGGTTTCCCACATTGATAATATTACAGAAAAGCACCCAAGCAGCCTTGTGTTTATATTGTGTTCTAAAGTGATCTGACTATAATCACTCTGTAATTCTTTAGAACAGGAAGTATGTACAAAAATTCACCATGACACAGTTAATCCTCCGAAACTATACCTTGTTTCATAAACACTTTCAGATGTGCTCAGTCAGTTGTAGCATGACCAGAGTGATTAGCACTGTACGGTCTTTTACAAGTTTGCATACAGCCAACAGGCCTCTCCATCAGCAAACACTGTTGCTTTGAAGGCTTCTACAGACGTGTGTGCAAAAGGCTCATGCTCCAACCTTGACTTAGGTAGAGTCACTGAGGCTGACTGAGTAAAACTGAGAATACAAAACACCACACTATCTCACACCTAATCCACCATGGTGCATTTATCAAAGATCCTCTACCCAAAGTTGTTGGTTCTATTGCAAAGACAGACAAAATCCCATTACTTCGAAACAAACTAGTTTCACAGACATTCACAAACATTCAAAATTCTAACACTAAATATTGGTCCGTTAATTAAATATTCATCAAAACTAATAAAGTTCCCTAAATGGATAAAATAAAAAAAAAAAATACATGTTTGTTGACAGTTATGTGTCTAGACATCAGAGGATTACGCGATTGATTTTTAAGTTTTGTTAGAATTCACATTTCTACGTCAATATCAGCTAGAGCCCCAAGCATGCATCACTTTAAACGTTCATGAACTTATTTCCAAACTGCAGAGTTTTAACAAAATGAAACAACACCACTACCATAAGTAAACAATGCTGAAGGCTCACCTGCTGGGCCAGACGGAAAGTTCTTGAGCGAGGGTCTTTCGACCACAGTGTATGAGTCACCCACCACAAACACCTTATACAGCACTGCATTGTGGTTAATAAAGCTCTGGATCACACAGGGGGGTTTCACGTCCTTCAGGTCCTCGGCACTAAAGATGATAGCCATCTGCAGACACAATAAGAAGTGATTTTAATAGTATAAAGCATCTTAGTATAAGAACTCAATAAACACTCTATGCTGTGGACAAAATTTAGATTATATTGCTGAACACTATGACTGCAGTCCCATCTTTAATATGATAAGATTAAAGACGGGCCGAAATTACTCTGATCAACAGCATTTATGGCTCATAAATGATGAATGCCTGATTAATTTCAACACCCTGTACCAATGTACAAATACACTGCACAATGTATAAAACTGCGTTATAAAACACTTTCTGTCAGTCAGAAACAGCAGGAAACAAAACTAAGAACTAAGTGAGCATTTGGGTATGAGTAATATTTCATAACATGTGGTTAGCTACCACAAGATGAGAGATTAAACATGTTGAAGTCTTACCTCATGAGAGTTTGTTCCATGAGCAACTCGTGTTTTACAAACTGAGGGACAAAAAAAACAAAGATGAAGTGGTATAGTTTTAAAACCATAATGGAAGATAAACATACATACACATACTGCTGAATATAAGGAACTGGTGAATTCACTGGTTTTGTGGAGGTTTACAGGATGTAGGAGATATCTTGTGATTCTGAAACCTGATGACTAAGCCTGCATCAAGATATAATGGGGCGACAAAGTCAAACAAGCTGCCACTTCCTTTGGCTTTTCCCGAAAGGAAGGGGAGGGACTTACTGAAGGGGAATGTAAGACCATGTTGCTTGATCTGTTCCAATGTGTCTGGCCCGCACTCACTGTTCAGCACCATGAATGGAGGAGAGCAGATCCGTTCATCTACAGGCAGAGAGAGAGAGAAAGAGAAAGACAGAGAGCGAGAGTGAAAGGGGGTGGGGTATGGTGCGGGTGGGCAAAAAAGTGTGTGTGTAATTGAGGATCCGTGTAATTTAACTTCAGTGTTAAAAAAAAATATACACAGACCTCTAGAATATGAGTCTGGTATGAGCAACAGGTAAAGCTTCTCCTTCAGAAGGAAGTCTATATGACAAGAACGGATGTCACGTTAAGCAACCCTCATAAAACAACTGCAAACTACCAGTTCTGAAAGCACCTCACTCATCACTTCTCACTGTTCCCTATTTACACTAGTGACAAAAAAACAATGGTCAGATAGCACTCGGCCCCGTGTCCTTTTGCATAATGCAGGAGCCAGTCCACAGGGCCGGTGCAATTTGACCCGAGAGTTCAGGGCTTTGTTTGAAAATACTGTACTCTCACTGTCCCGCATCTCACTCTGATGAGCAAACAATGTGGTGGGAATGAAAGAAAAGGATCAATATCAATGAATGAATAGCAGCTATGCGTTTAACATATTGGCTTCAGTGGAAAAACGAAGTGTCATTCTGGCTGTCTTTTGTTGTTACTTAAGTCACTAGTATCGATAACCACCAGCTGCTCTCATGGACTATTCAACAAAAGCTATGATTAATGTAGTCCCAGCCTCGACATTCTGCCCACAGACATACTCAGACAATCTGGCCATATGTTAAGATATCAAAAACAATGTTTCATTAGTTATAATTATATATAATTAACCAGTTACTGCTTACCTAAACTGGAGAGCATACACAAAAACTGTTACCAGATTTTAATATAAACTTTCTACTTTACATTATTCATGTGCTCTGTTTGAAACATTCTGTATCAAGTAACTGAGATTTCTCAGGCATCTGAAGATACACATAACACTTTGTTTCATGTGGCACTGTTTAAATAATAGCCTTCTGCTACATGTCATGCAACACAATAGTCCATGGTTGGCTCACTTGCCTAGTGAAATTTCCTGTCAAAGTAGCTGTTTCTTGGAAACACTGAACAACAAAAGAAATAGACTCCCTGACTGTAGTCAAGAGTCTTGGTTTGTGAAATTATGATCTCTCAAGCCTCTGAGAGCAATACCTTGAATGCATGACGGTTCTTTTTTGGTGCACCGAGCAAGAATTCTTAACAGACCATTGCTTGGTGTGTAAATACTATGACATCTGTTATGATATGTTATCCATCATCTGTTATGATGGATCATAATATGTCTAGGGAGCTGTTGATATACTGAAACCACATCTGAGGTAATGGCCAAAGATAATTTGATACTGATGAGACCACCATGCGTTCAATTTTTAATTTGAGTTCAATTTCTTTACTGTGTTAACTGTACAAAAACAACAGTTACATTATTACAATATTATACCAAGTGGTGAGATTTATTTATGCAGTACTATTTTACATTTTTGCATGTATTTAACTATTTTACATGTATTTACATGTATTTAATATACTTACATGTATTTAAGTCTCTCTCACACACAACATTTTGATAAGCAGCCGTTCCCATATTCATACAAAAGAAGCTGATCCTAAATTGTTCTGATTTGGTTGTGTAGACTATATTTGTTTATGAATAATATATATATATATATATATATATATATTCAAGAAAGTTCAGGCCAACACACTGAGGCTGAAGACTTTTACCAGTTTTACACATGTGGGTTTTATGGCAATAGACACACATTTTCATTTTATTTGCGCTTTCTATTGATGGTGTTATTTTATTTACTTTATTTAAAGTTCTAACATTTGGTTGGCAAAATAAGTGTCCTAAATTCAAATTCAAAAGTGTCTTCCATGTCTGGAATGGAGGTATGAGTCTATAAGGTAACAATAATATAATAATACGATAACCTTGTTTGAATTGTGAAATAGTTTTGACAAAAGAACATTTTGATATTGTCTATTCTATTATACTGACTGGGTTAAATAGAACTGCATTACTAAAAAAAGAGACAACTAAAACACAACTTTCATTGACTAAAACTAGACAAAAAGACTTTGTTTACTGAAACCTGACTAGACGAATAATACACACTTTATAAAGCGCTTTTCAAAATACCCAAATACACTGTACAATTTTGAATAGACAAAGAAAACAGAGCATTTTGTTTGTCTACTCACACTTAATTTTTTTTTTTAAGTTCCTGTGTAAGTTTATTCTCCCCCTGTAGTACAGAAAACAGTATCGAATATCAAGTACGATCCTTAGTATCAGTATCAAGTTTGACACTTCAGTATCGTGACAAGCCTAATTGAGGATGCATTTTTGAACTCCAGCTCAGTGGAATATGCAGCTAGTGAAGTGCATAAAGGGTTGTTCACAATAAAAAGAAAAATGTCTGCTGAATGCCACTTTGCAAAGTATCAAGATTCCAGGGCTCAGGCCAGTAAATCACTCAAACCACTTAAAACAAGAATGCCTGAAACCTGTTTACTCTATTACACAGAATAATAAGGATTAAAAAAAAAAAGGAATACCAAAAATATCA
This sequence comes from Clupeocharax schoutedeni, assembly GCA_037974565.1. Lineage (NCBI taxonomy): Eukaryota > Metazoa > Chordata > Actinopteri > Characiformes > Alestidae > Clupeocharax > Clupeocharax schoutedeni. The sequence continues at coordinate 29,812,437 of JBBPDH010000001.1, forward strand.
GCTAGTATCAAAATATCAACTACATAAACTAGACACTTTTTTGCATTCTCTATTATATGCAGTTACAAGAATAAAATTTAGCTTATATAGACACTGACTATGCATTTCAAGAGTTAAAAGTGCATGGTAGGATTAAACTTCAATTATTTTGCCACAGGTCCTACTGCAGTGGCCAAATCAAAGATCTAATCATGTGGGAAGAAAAAAAATCATGGCTCGAATGCTTGTTCTGAGCAGCAAGGTTGGCTGACAATTCCATGCTGTGAGATTTCTTTGCCCAAAGACCCAGAATCATGGGTCTAATGCCAGAACTGAAAGTTGGCACCCCTGGTTAAAGTTTCTTACAATAACTGAAAACCAGTAAAAAAATGTCTTGGATTATCAACCACATTTGGCATAAAGAATCAAAGAAACACTACATTCTTGTTCAAAGCACTCATTTAACCTGCATCTGTTCAGACACTCCATGTATTAATCCAACATGCTGGCCTCAGTTTGCTATTAAGGAATGCTCAGTTTGACTGGAAGAGTAGTCAGCTGAGATTGAAGGGGGAAAAAGCCAGTGTTTAACTCAACATTGCCTGGCTGGTGCACAAGCTAGCACTTAATTTCCTGTTTAGCTGTGCCTGTTGCTGTGCTGCTGAGTGATGGTATTATGACTCCCAATAGATCCTGCAGCACAGAAACTGAGAAAGAAGCAGTTTCTTTATCAGAGTCGGCACATATATCCACCAGCACGGCTCAGCTTTTGTTCTGTTGCTCCTAACGAAGCATCTTCAAGCTAGGCAGGCAGAAAGGAGGCTGACAAAGCGTATTCTGCAAAAGAATGATAGCCAAGAACTTTACCAATGTGAATCACTGATGGTAATGTCAGTCCTCACAGTAGAGTTCTGTATGGATAAATACATTTGTAAAACGGAAGTGACTTAACAGCCTAAGTTACTTAAGTTATTAATACCCGGAACATACAATCCAGTTCTCCTCTGATTACAAAGCCCCAATTTCAAAGTGTTCCAATAAACAACAAACGCTAAAACTGGCAAATACCTTTTATTGATGTCAAGAGTATTTGATGAATGACTGAATAGTGCAATATATAGCCCGTAACTGGGTTTGCATGTTTGATGGCTGATAAGAGGAGACTTGGATATTCCATTTAAAGAGGGTAAACTGAAACTATTGTAAAATCAGTGGAACAGAGAAACATGAATGAGTGAAGCTGCTGGTCCAAACACTCTGTGCTGTGTCTGGTTTAGGACCAGAACTGTGAGTGTCCAGGATCAATCTCCGGCTCTGTCTAAACACTCCCAGAACTCCGCAGACCTGCAGGAGCCAGCAAAGACGTTTATGTGATGTTTCTGGAATGTTTACAGCAGGTTTGCGAAGCCTAATAGATGGCAAAGGCTCTGGAGCTCAGACCCGATTCAACACTATTTCACTACCCGACAGTTGCGCTGGTTTTCGTAGCTTCACAAAAACTTGTTTTGCAGATACATTTACAGATATGGGCTGTATGCACTGGGTAGTAAGTGGTAAAAACTTTTTCCCTCATAAAGTTTTCCATTTTAAAAGCGACTAGATCCATAGTTGAGTAATCTTAATGTCTTTAAAAATGTGCAATTTAACTTTAATATAGCATTTGTTGCACTTGCATTAGAATACTAGAACACTGAACTTTAAGGTTCAATGTATTTAGTCCAAACAGCTTGTTTAAAGCTTTGTGTTGTTCCTGTCCACAAAAAACATTTTGTTACATTTATGTTCCCTGGCTACACTGAGAGGGAAGCTTTCCCAGCCCTACTGGATGTTTTCCTTTAATAACGTGTAATCTTCCGTTTATATTCTTAACACTATTACCAAAAAAAAGTCATTGATACTGTGGAAAGGGCTTTCTAATCCATCTAATGCTGTAATACACAGCTACACTGAAAATGATGTTCTCCATCAGCCCAAACCAAAGTTTAAATAAAGAAAGAACGATGATGATGATAATAGCAGTGCTGAAGTAATAAAGTCAGAAAAGAGGGATCTGGATTTTGACAATGGAAATAAGACACCTGGCCTTTTAAAGGCTGGATCCCACTGCCATCTGCACAAACAAAAAGAGCCCTGCACAGGAATTACATAAACACAACGGAGCAAAGGATTTCAAAAGTGTAAGTTACATTCTTGTCCTGTTGAGTCTCCTGAGGTGGGACACAAGACAGGAGGACACAATGTTTAGGCAGAGCATGCTGAGCTGCGAATGAGTCATATGGAAGAGAGCTTGGCCAGACTCTCTAGCTCGCTCTCTACAGTGCAACTAATCACAGCATAGGGCCCCTCATTGTGACACAGCTGGCGTGACGCAAGTGAAGTACAGAAACACCACAAGAGCAAGCATTCATCATGCAGGGGTAACGGTTACTTGTACTTGCATGTGTTTAAAAAAAGGAAGTCTCCAATAGGCTTCCCTTTTACAAATTCCTATGGCTCACACCTGCAAGAAGTTACACTGCCACACACATACAGTACTATGCAAAAGTCTTAGACACCTGAGAACTTCACATAGAAGCCCAATATTATATTGTAGTTCTCATCAAATACCTCATTTACCTGGTTTGGCTGAAATGACACTACATTAGATTCATTAGACAGAGTTTTACCAATCCGTGCAGAGGTTGGAGGCTTCGTGGTGAAATCTGGAACTGAACCTGTGCTCTAACGAGCTCACAAAACGTTAAAAACTTAATAACAAACAAATCGTAATATTATTTAATGCTGTCTTGTTTATTTTTTTATTTAAAATGTTAATGTGGCAGAAAGTCCTTTACTGCTTAGACAAATGGCTTTAAACAGTTCACACAGGATCCCAAGACTTTTACACAGTACTGTATGGAAACACATGTAGAAAGTACAAACTGGGATGATTCTAAACTGTAAAACAAAACCCTAAGAAAGACCATTAGAATTCCTTGCTATGGAAAGCTTACAAGGCTTTCAAAAAATGGATTATGTAGAAATCAATAAAAAACAATCTTTCCAAAGGATCACACATCAGCATTTCAGGGACCTCAATTACTTCTGAATGTATTTCTATTAGACCTCTTTCACACACAGCAGGTTACAGAATGAAACACACAGACCCTCGCCACCTCAAAAAAAAATCTAGTTGCTGCCCTACCCCATATCAAGAAAACCATTCTTTAAAATATTCTTAATACCTTCATTTTATTTAAAGACACCTTTCAAGGCACTCAAGAAGACATTACAGACAAACAGATCATAAAAAAGGGTGGGGGGGCAAAGAAGACTAAAATAAGTGATATATAATAAATAAACATGCCATACAAATAAAAAAAGTGTAAGGTTAAAAATGAGTACCACAGGGCTCTGTACTAGGTCACTGTTTATTAAACAAATTCCTTTTTACAGGTCAATACCAACATGACGGCAGACTGATCTTCACTTCTACTGTAGTTTTGGCTCGTCTGTTTGTGCACCCACAGACTGCATCAAATAAACAACCATTACTGTCTAACAAATGCTCAGGAAGCATGGTTATAACCTGCAAAGAGTGTGTAGAACAAACCAATAATGTATTATGGATGCATATATGCACAATGAAATGTGAAAGAGAAGAAGAGACACACAGACCAGGAACTTACAGATGATTTGGTTACATAACCATCTGCCATGTGTGGTTGCACAGAAAAGGACTCACAAAATACTCACAGACAAATATAGAGGTGCGCAGACACACACACACACACACACACACACACACACACACACACACACACACACACACACACACACACACACACA
>JBBPDH010000001.1:29820534-29839831 GCA_037974565.1 Clupeocharax schoutedeni
AACATGTGAATAGGCTGCCCTGTACATCAGGCTTGGCTACTGCAGTCTCAATGAAATTTTACAGTGTGTGTAATGTGGTGATATCTTTACCATTTTTACAACAATTTGGAATGGACATAAAACAGTCTAGTTGTGCTAATAGTACAACAATGTTTCTTCATATGTTGGATGTTCAGAAAAGTATATTGTGACATTCTGTGATGTAATTTCTCTCAAAAACAGACATCAGATTTTAAATTCCAAAAAACTGCTGTATTTTTTGGGTGAATTTTTGTGTAAAATAACAGGAGATGCTTAATAACACCACATCACACAAAGTACATTTTAAAAACAGATTATGGGAACACATAACAGAAAAAAATGGGGAAAACATTGTTCGGGAAGCCACAGATGTTTTTATCATTGGCAGTAAAAGTAAACAAAACAAAACAAAACAAAAAAACACTGTAGTGAGAGTATTTTTTCCCCTTGAAGAACAAGACTGCCTACACTCATATTACTGAACGCAGGGCTAAATTACAAAAAGGTCTCAAGTTCGCATTATTCGTTCTGGTTCCTGCAGCCTTACCCCAGTGCTGCCCAAACCAGTGATCAGGGCTCCGCAGTCCAGTCCACAATTTTCTCTTATCTCTATGTGGTGCAAAAATATGGACCTTCTAGGAGGCCCTGGGGACTGGTCTGAGTCACACACACACATCCTGACTCGCCCCGTTTGGTCAGAGAGGTTACAAGAAGATTACCATTAATCCACAAAACATTTTTAATCTGTGCTAGAAAACACAGCACTCTGCGAGTCACCAGCCATCATAGAGACACTAGTAGTAGAGCAACACCCATGCAGACTTCAGAGAGTAAAACAGCAGTTAGTAATAATTTACAGTTGATAAATCCCTTTTGAAGCAGTCAGTCTAACTACTGAGTAAAGCCTTTAAAGCTGATCTCCGTTTTCAGAGCCTTTCTGCTTTCAAGGAATACTTTGAATGTAATAACATTATTATACACTGTAAACATGTACCAAAATAATAATACATTTTAAAAATGCTAAAATTATAACATTAATACATATAGACACTGGTGAATCAAGACCATTTTTATGATTTACACACTATGGACTTTAACCTTTATCTCACAGCAAAAATCACTTTCATCCTCAAGTAGCGAACATTTTTAATTACTTGTGTTATATATTAAATTATTATTTATATTAAATGTCAGATTACATGCTGATGATGACATTTGCGGAGGTTATGTTCCAAAAGCATGAATGCCCCCAAATATGCTCCCAAAACACTTTAATTTCATTTTAAGCTCAGCTTAATACATTACCCTTAAAAAAAGGTAAGGATAAAACCGTATCTGTACTGTATAGTTTACACTGAACTCCTGCAGTGCTAGAATGTAAATACCAATGTTACCCCTCTACAGACTGTACTGTAATTCATGCACAGGCATTTTATTTGGTATAAGCATGTAAATACAGTAAAGAATGAATGTAATTAAAAGTAATAAAAATACCGGGCTTTAAAAAGAACAAAACAAAACCGCGAGAAATACTCAAGATAGCTCCACGTGAGATGTGTCACAGGGCAGCAGTCAATCAGCAGCTAGGAGAAGTGAATAATGTTCTCGGATTGGCTACTATCAAACCTCCCGCCTCTGAGTACAGCATATTTCACCATCACATTTTCTTTGTGTTCTCTCAACAGTACTAAAAAATTTATTACATTTATATGGAAATGTAGCTGAATTTTCATCAAAATGAGTAAATTATATCTTTCTTAATAATTAACTGTATGAAAATTATATATTGTCACATAAAAGCAAAAAGAAATGCAGCGGATATCTGTGGCTTCTGCAAACAATTATTAGCTCAGTTCTAAGAAAAAAGGAATGAATGACTGAATCTGTAAATTCTTAACCGCGAATTAGCAGGGGGTTACTGTATTTGATCTATGGGGTTAAAGTTTAACTAGCAAATATTAAATCAATATGTATTCATACACTATCTAGGTAACTGGTAAACCAGGTATGCTAAATGTAAGCTAGCTAGTACGTTTTCATTAAAGAGGCTAGCTTATCATGATGTTAACTACTGTTTCTTTTGCCTCCTGCTATATGATTTTGTGTAACCATACAAGATTTTACACATCAAAAATGCAGAACATGTAGAAAGCGGGCTTGAGAAGCTTCAGGAAAAATGCTTTTATTTGACATGCTGAATGGGACTTCTTTGGGAGGTGGAAGCTGCTTTCATTTTACATTTCAACGTTGACTTTTAGGAGGGAAAGGGAGTTCTTTTTGTTTTATATTTCAAGGGGGGAGCTGTAAGGAATATTCTACTCAACTTTCATGTTTTTGTTATTCAGTGAAATAATTTATTGTTCAATAAAAAGGTGCATCATAAATGTTTTTTTAATTGTATACTTTTGCATGCATCTGTTTATGACAAAACAAAATGTTTACATTTATGTTTGTATATAACTCACTTTCTTTAAATTGTCCAAAATGTCTCATTAATTCCCATAATTATAGTGGAAAGTTTAAAATTTGGATTATTTTCAAAAGTCCTGTGGAAAGTTTCTTGAAATTTACCAGGAACTTTCCACCCTTTGAACACATAATTGAGACTAATACAGACATCTAAACATTTTGTGGTTTTAGCAACAACAAATTTGATGAATTAGGGCAATACAGTTTTGTTAACGTATCTAAAGGTCTAGTATATGATGATATTGATAAAACTGAGGTTTCTCTATACAGGTCAATACAGTTGGCCTCTAGGTCCAACTAAATTTCAGATAACACACATTTCCTACAGCTTTATAGCGAACCAAGACATGGTGTCATGGCTTACCAAACCACAGAGAGAGCCTTTAAGCAACAGGATGCGTTGCTTAAAATGTGTAGCAGTGTGAGCAGTGTGATTGCCACATTTAGATGGCAGCATATGTTGCCCTACTATTAAAATGTAGAAGAGACATTAACAATACTTCAATTACCTTAGATGTACTAAGTTTGTGGACTGTATTGTTAGTGCTGACTGCGTCAGCCTTTTCATACAGGAAAAGATACACCCGTCCTGTCACCGCTGTTAACGCTAATGCTCAGTGACACGTCTGACTGATTCAATTAACAGAGACATTCCCGACGTGACCATCTCTGACCAGTAAGCATTAACACACTGAATTATGTTAACATTATTAACCTAATATGTGATCTAAAGCCACAATTAAATCTTAATTCTTTCAGGCTTCTTAGCACCGACAACAGGAACAGCATTAGTAAATGAGTGCTTAGCTGAACCTGACAATTCTACACGAAGTAGCACGGCTTGCTGAATCTCTTTAGTCAGCGCAGGTCAAAAATACATGGACGTCCACCAATGACTGACAAGAGCCTGCTGCTTACAGTGATCGCATTGTTCTAATCTCTCTTTCTTTCTTCCTCTCCCTTCCTCTTTTCCCACTCTCGCACTCTTTTTCGGGGGCCTCTAAGGAAATCTGATGCACTGCAAGCTCTACACATTACATAATTGTTCATTCAGCTGGAGACTGATACAGTGGGGTACGAGTGAAACGAGTAACACGAGAGAATCTCACACACACACACACACACACACACACAAAACCACTGCTGCTCACCCACAAACTCACTTTCTGATATGGACTACAGTGGCTTCCTCATTCTTTTCCTTCACATACATTCACACAGCCACATGCAGCTACAACAATTCTGCTTGGGGCACTTCAGCTTCTCTGGTTAAGCACTACACTTGCTTTTGTGTCACATGTGTTCCTCCACTCTTAAACGCTGCTCTAGTTCTCTGAATGCTGGTTAATGAGCCAAGATTCCTCAGTGACAAATAAGACAACATCCAAGACTGCGAAGAAGCAAATGGTAGACATGAACATACAGATGGCCTAGAGATGAAAACTTAAATAACCCAAAATGTTCCTTCCAGTATGTTCTCATAACGCCGACTAGACCTGTATGATGACAGGAATTAGGGGAACACAGCATGAAGTATGAATGACCACAGATCCGCTTCTAATGTTTTAAGACCCAAACACAAGCATTATCTGGGTTAATCCTGATGATGAAATTCAACCAAGCTAGATGACATTGCTTGTAATTTGAACGCACTGGCAGATCACACTTTTTGCTTCAGCTTTAGACAACAGCACTGATATTTAGATCTACACCAAAATAACCCATTTAAATCAGCAACACAATGGATCTATCCATCTTTTGACTTTTATTTTATGCAAAAACATTTTTGAAAATAATTCACCATAGTTTATAGTAATACTTCAGCGTACTTCAACTGTGAATGAATTAATTAATGAATTAATATAGGTTATTAGCCTTTTCTATGAACATTGAACCAATAGTATGTAATATAGCCTATTCATTCAGATAATACTAATACGCATATCTCACCAGGCAACAGGTTAAGCCATTTAGAATTGCAGCTATATTCACAACATAGGGTCCAAAATGTGATATTTTCAGGCCAAAGACATCACTGAAGGCAAAATGTTAAATTCTGATGATGTATTATTGTATGATATATTTACCTTCTTGTTGTACTCTAAACCAATAGTATAATCACATATTTATTCAGATTATAATAAAGATCTATGTCAGTCACAAGGTTACATTTACACCTATTTTCACAAGTGTCCAAACTGTAGTATAGCGAAAGGGGCAGACTCACCTGCACATGTCAGCAAAGGCCAGAAAATTGAGCTTCTTCATTTTCTTCTCGCTGAGCCAGTAGCCCACACGTCGACCTCTTAGAAACGTCTGCATCTTCTGTCAGCAGCCCAGATGTGACAGACCAGGGTAAGATAGCTCTCCAGAGTCAACAGGAAACAGTTTTCTTACCCAACCCTGTCAAAGTCAGGACACAGCAGATATTAGCCAGCAGTATGTCACACTTGCCATTTGAGCTTAAAACTGACCGTCACTGATGAACTGGTAATGAATCACTGTTTGGCAAAGTGAAGATCAACTCAGACTCATAACCATTTACTAGCTCGATCTGATAGCTTAAGCTAGCAGTAAGGATAAAATTGAACTCATAAGGATACTAGGTATCGGGTAATAGCTAACTATGCTACCCCCTATCTAGTGATAGATAGATATGAGAGTGTACATTAAAACAGTAACTTGTTTATCAGTCTGTGTCACTGTAAACCTGTCGGAAGAGAGAAACAAACAGCTAGCCCCAGCAGCATAGTATCGGACTTAGTATTGTTTCCAAGACCAATACGTTACCATGAGATATTCCTAGACGATTCTTGTCCTGTCCTCGACACCACCAGCCCACATTTGGGCACATATTAGTCAGAAAAATCACAAAACAAACACTTGGCTGCTCACCTAGCCGGCTAACACGTCTCCCATTCCGTCAGAAGGAAAGGGACAGGCTGGTTAGCTGGTTAGCCTGCTCGAGGTCTCTCCCTTCTCCATGATCTTCCCTGAAGAAGCTGGTCAAAGAGGGCGGTGCAGAAAGGAAAACAGAAAAACGATAATCTGGCTTCTTCCAGTCTAATCTCGCTACTAAAATCGCGAAGTGGACATCCACACTGATCACACCCTCCTGACGTATGGCTGGGTTCATTCAAGTCAGGCTGCCAGAGCCTTCTCTCCAACCATGACTTACACTAGCAGCTCACACACAGCAGCATTGCCACTTGCTGGTGAACACAGGCATTTCCTTTTGTGAATTTTCTTTACAGTTCGTATAGGTGGCGGCCTTGTGCCATACTCAGATCTGAGGGGTCCCAGGAGTCACACTATTGAAGTTAAGCAACGTGGCCCCTTATAGTCACAAACCACACCACAGCACATGCATGGTGAACAATTTGAAATCCTTTCTCTGCATTGAACACATTTACCAAGTGAAGCAGGATGCAGCCATCAAAGCAGAGCCCAGGGAGAAATGTACTGTGCACAATAGTACCTTAGTGGTCCCACTGGCAGTCCTGGGATCCAAACCCACAACCTTTCGATCACAGTTTTCCAACTCCCTAACTGCCAGCTACCCCAATTCAATTGTAAGAATGAGTTTTAAAAAAACTTTGTTTTTCAGAAACGCCAAGACACTCCTGTTTCTTTGTTGGAAGTCATTTTGTTACTCAGACACAGAAAAATGCATGCATACATAATTTAGATCTAGACAATATATAAAAGCAATTGTTGTAAGTGAAGTAGTCTGAAACATTTCCCAGACCAGCCTGTATCAATAAGGCTAATTCAAGTCCTTTTTGGCACACCCTGTTCTGTGATCAGTAAAAAGAAACACCCCGTTCTGTGATCAGCAAAAACACCGTTCTGTGATCAGTAAAAAGAAACACCCTGGTCTGTGATCAGCAAAAACACCCTGTTCTGTGATCAGCAAAAAGAGACACCCTGTTCTGTGATCAGCAAAAAGAGACACCCTGTTCTGTGATCAGCAAAAAGAGACACCCTGGTCTGTGATCAGCAAAAAGAAACACCTTGTTCTGTGATCATAAATAATGAGATGAGCAATGGTTAAGCCAACAGACAGATGTTTATTGTTTTCATGTGTGTCCATCTGACGTTTCACTGAAGCTCAGGGGATACGTGTTTTGCGAAGTAAAAAAAACATTTTTCACACAATTTCAACGCACAGGACTACAAATTCAGAAAATACATACTGTACAACATAAAAATATATAAATTTTCATAATCTTGGGAAACTGTACAACGTGTATTTACAAAATGTATTTACAGACACTTAATGCATTTTCTGAAAAAGATTTAGATGCGGCGAGGAAGTGCTTCTGTGTGATTTCAGCATCGAGTAGTCGGGCTGGCTAAAAGACTCAGGATGGATGAAAGGCAATGGAGCTTCTCCTTCACCAGCTCTGGCAACTTCTCGTTCTCCTTATACCTAAGAAAGAAACAATGGCATCAGGAACAGACAGCCCATTTATTTAAACAAACAGACAAAAACAAATACTTTCACCTTTACTTATACTTTACCTGGTGATGTGTCCTTCAGGGGAGGTGAATGTGATGCAGGAGACCCCTGCCTGGACCACAAGCTGGGAACCATCATTAAACTGAACCCAAACTTCTCCACTTGTTAGCTAAAAAGCAAATATATGACTGAACAACTAGAACAGTTTATAATATTGATCAGGAAATTAACATGTGTGTTATGGAAACAAGTACTATATTAACACTACATTAATGTGTACAGTTCAGCATTATTCGCTTTTATTTTAATCCTCTATATTCTATTTTTATACTGATGCTAATATTCCATTTCTCTACTAGCATGTATAGTATTTTACCTGAGAAGCCCAGCCAATGTTTGGCACAAAGATGGACTTTAGAACTTTTCCTGTGTTGACACTACGTCCCTCCTTGACTGATTGAGGTGAGCTGCCTTTTGCCAAACTGGCTGTCGTAAAATCAGATCCATTGTAGGAAATCATCTACAGTTAAATGAAAGAAAGGATGTACATTACACCTCAGTTTATGAAAATGACCTAAAATATACTGTTTCAGAGCAGTTCTTTTAATGTGTCATCTGGTGTTATTATATGCAGTTATTGTAGCATGAGACTGCCTCACTTTAGCATTATGGCATCTTAAATTGTATCCGAATCCCAAGGCATGGCACAATAGAAACAGACCTGGCACCATTATTAAATTTTAGCTGGTGATTAATTGCCATGCTGAACTAAAATTAAATGACTTCAGTTATATTTGTGAACCCACAGATGTCTACAATTACACAGAATCATCACATTAAATCAAGCAGCTCACATGGTTTTAATTTTCTACTGTCCAAGCATACCTGTTTGCAACATTCTGGCACCTAGCTAGCAATCAAACATTTGGCACAACCTCATAATGTGTTGCAGAAGTTCAATACCAGCATCTCAAATAACTAATAATGTCAAATTAATTATGATTAGCCTAAGCAGAAGCGTTGATAAACATATCTGACTTACAGAAGGGGTGATGTGGGGTGGCTGGGGTGGACTCAGACACACCTGAGCCACCTCAGCAGGAACTGCAGGACCCTGATTAGAAGCAGGCTGAGTTACTGGGAAGTTGGAGGCAGGGTTATTTGGTCTTCTGAAGAACAGAGATAAATTTAACAGATGAAAAGAGTGAGACTGAAGCAAGAAGAGAGTTACTGTAGTACAAAAACAGCAGTCCCACTATACCTAGAGGAAGCACACCATGTAAAAAGAGCACTGCTTCAGTATATGTATTTAAAATAAACTGCACTTGAAATATTGTAGCAGACTGACCTGCCAATAGTGATGGGAAAGAATGGTGTAGCTTTAGCACTGCGCTGCTCCTCAGCACAGATTGCAGCCTCCAAAGACAGACACATCCTGTGCCCCTGATAAAAGCATACATACATAAACTAAATGGAGGTCTTCTGTGTAGCTAGTTACCTTAGACACCCTTGTGTCCACTGGCAACAATGTAATAATAACCGGCTCATTTGAATAAGCCATCCATGAAAAACAAGAAAGGGTCAAGGATGTTAATTATAAAAAGACTAGAAAAAGCCTTTTTATTATTAAAATTCCTTTTATTATTAAAATGATATTATAGACAAAATCCACAAAACACCCAAGAATGTGAGTAATGAAAACACTTGCAAAAAGTAAACACCGATGTCAGCACAGATCACTAAGGATTTGTATAAAATGATTAAAACAAGGTTATTGTGTAACTACTTTTTTCAAATAAGCATTACCTCTTCCACAAGCTCTATGTACTGCCTGCACTCAGGGCTCACGCCACTCAGGCCTACGTCTCCCTTCACTGTGCACGATTTGCCACTCTTCTCCACCACTCGTACCTGATCATTCGTCTTATGGGTTTTAGCACCTAAATAAGGAGGGTGAATTAAAAAAAATAAATAAATCACCACTGGACATCAAATGTATATGCATAATTAATTTACCTGCTGAATTATCACATTAGGAACAAAAAAATACTATACTTTTTGTTTCCTTTCATTTGACATATTTACTAAGATTTACTAATGTGTCATTATTCCTTTGGTTGAATTACCTATCACAAATAAAGATAAAGTTCATAGCTATAAAGATTAGGTACGACACCTACCATCATAGAAACACACTTCCAGGTCTGCATTAGGCGAGTTCTCCATCAACATGCATTTGGCAAACTTTGTGTACAAGGTCACTTTAGGAGTCTTGGATTTGACCAGCTGAACAAACTTGGTGGCGTACTGATACTTCTTCCAGTATTTCTCTGAAAGAGTGTATAACATTTTTTAAAATATTTATTAAGGAAAAAATGCAGAATCTAATTTGTGCAAATGTCTTGCAATCTTACCAGGCAAATCTTCATAACTGCATATAAAAATATCTTCTGGGGGAGAAGGGGGATGGTCCAGCACAGGAAAACCTTTACCATCATTAGGCTGGTACACAGTGACCTGAATAAACAAGTTATTCCGTATTTAATTTTTCCCTGGTGAAATGTAAGGTCCTATAGCCTACATTTTCTTGCATTTTACTCTCTTTAGTCATTAGAATTAAACAGTGTTTTAGATATTTATTAAGGAGTTCTGTTGGTTGGCATACATATACAGTACTATCAAACAGCACTGAAGAGTGAAATACTCCTTAAACGTCTTTATGAACAAGAAAAGCTGAACTTAATGGGTAAAAACAGTTCATTCAAAACAAGCTGCATTTGCAGTTTATTTCCAATATATTGACCAAACAGACTGGGCAAAGAATTGTATGTTTGGAAACCTAGTTTTTTTGTATCAAATACCTTATTTCTCATATTTCAACTGGTCTTTTACTTAAAGAAAACATAGCTTGGGTTTTCCATCATATAAGCCCTTTAGTCAATAACATTCTTCACTTTAAGTAAACAAACTAACAACTAAAACTACTGATTTACCATGGAACCATCACAGGATATCCTCAGCACTTCTTTGACTCGCTCCTGAGCTCCCTGCCCTTTCAGGAGCTCCATGCACACCTCTCCTGTGTCCAGGATGCTGACCTGAAAAATTAATGAATCCGGATTTTTGTCAACAAAGAATTCACCTGGGGGTACACAATGACAGCAAACTGGACTGGTCCAAGAACACCAACACTGTGTTCAAGAAAGGGCAGAGTTGGCTTTTAATACTGAGGAGGCTCAGGTCTTTCAATGTCTGTACAGCAATGCTGAATATGTTTCACCACTCTGTGGTACAAAGCGTTGTGTTTTTTGCAGCCATGTGCTGGGAAAGTCGGGTGAAGACAGCTGATGCCAACAGGCTTAACAAGCTGATTAAAAAGGCTGGTTCTGTCCTGGGTGTCAGACTGGAGAGGTGTCCGAGAGGAGAATGCTGAAAAAGCTTCTCATAACCATGCACAACCCCTCTCAGCCCATGCACGCCTCCATGATGGGCCATTAGAGCACACACAGCAAAGAATCATTGCCTCCAAATGCAAAACCAAACACCACAGGAAATCCTTCCTAAATGTGGCATTAAGACTATAACCCTTCCTAGTTCGGTAGGTGATCCTTCTCATTTGGCTCTCACTCGGATCATGCAATATTACTCATCTGCTTTTTATTCACTCATCTGTATGTTACTGAATGTTTGTTTCATCCCCTCATCACATGCTCTCTATTCATGGCACAAACCCTAGGTCACTTTTCATACTAATATTCTGTTATTTTATTATATCTGTTTTAGTTATTTGTTACTTTGGTAATATTGTTGTTATTACATTTGAAATATTACTACTGTTCCGTTTTGGGGTTTTTTTCAAACTCTTTAGTGTATCTTTATTCCTCTTGTGCCTTTGAGTATGTTTAGGACAAAAGAACTTCCCTCAGGGTAAATCACATTATTTTTTATCTCTTCAAAGTGGTAACTTATTACATATAGACACAAAACAAGCCATACTCGGTATTCTTAAATATATAGTAATGACGAAATAAGTAGACTAATGTACTCTGACTTACCACAGCATTTTTGGTCTTCTGTCTGATGGACTTAAGTCTGGCTGCACAGAGCGGAGGAAATGGACTCTTCTTTGCCTTTCCCTCATTAGCTTTGCTCTTGGACAGAGGAGCAGACTGTCCATCTAAACAGGCTTGAGATGCTGGGATGTGCCCCCCTCCAAGTCCATCCCCCCTGCATGGCCCTGAATTGCTTTGCAAGGATGAATGGCAGTATGGCTGAGGGGGGAGGCTGCTGATTCCTCTCCCTGTTGGTCTGTCACTGCAGGAAGGTACAACCCCCACTGCCTCTCTCCCAGAATGAAAACTTCCACTACTGCTGTGACCGCTACCATCTGCTGGTCTCTTGAAAGACCCTAAAACAAAGAATATTCAATTAATAATATGATATACAATATTAAACAAAAAATATATATATTTGCCACCAAACAAGAGTAAAATACCATCTGAACTGAACCAAGGATGTGTCTCACATTCAGCCTTCTGTATTCTGATGGGATGTGCCAGAGCAGTGAATGATGATCCAGGGCTGACAGGAAAAAAAATTGTTAAGGGTTTCGAAGGAACACATAACTATTTAATTACACATGCAGTTAAAGGTATAACGATACATTCATCCCACAATTCACTGACTCAGGATACAGAGCTCAAGATTTTATTTTTTCATGTAAATTTAAACAAAATAAAGAAAAACAATGACTTTACTCATGTTGCTCCATATTCTAATAATTTAGTTAATTAGCCCAAGTACTGAGCAGGGTGGAAGGTTTATGACATTATATGAACTGCATTCAGATTTTCATAACTAACATCCTCCAAATGCATTGTCACATTGTCTAAAATGTACTTTGTCAGTGCATTTCTTAAATCATTGTTACACTCCTAAATACTACTCTGCTACCACTAAAGGGACTAAATATCACATACCTGCACATATTTCAATAAATAAAACATGACAAAACAATACAATGCTGGCCACACTGAATTAAATCTTAAATATAGTGTAGTATTGTGTGTAGAGCTTTAGAATTTCTCAATGAATTGGCTTAGTGATAACAGAATACCATGTTTGTAAATATTAATTACAAACATGGTATCTGAAGATTATTATAAAGTTGTATCCAGTATTCTCCACAAGGTGAAAATATCAACACTTAAACTGACTTTTTTGAGAATCATTAAATAAATAAATAAATAAATATACTACATTTGTTTGAACTTATAAGAATTCATGTAACTTTGCATCTGGTTTGCAAAATGTACTGACTAAAAAGATGTCAGAAAATCACTGACTTCAAATAATGATCTCTTTTAGTAAAACTGAAAACACAGCTTTTGACTTCATATTTTGAATCATCATACAGTCAACAAAACATTTGCCTGGCATTAAATGTTTGCATGTTCTTTACTAATACTACAGTTTCTTACTTTGCAGGTTGTTTGACAGGAGGAGAGGGCAGTCGCTCATGTTCAGCATAGCCATAGGGAGTGTCCTGGTAGCTTGGGACTGATGGGAAAATCCGGCCAGAACCTGGAAGTGTCTCCTCTGAGTGGCATCGCTCCAGTTCCACCTGTCTAGTTTGACTAAACCCAGCACCAGACCGGTCAGAGGAATGAGCCCGTCTTAAGTAGCGTGAATGTGGCCTTTCACTGTCCACTTCTACGGGATGCCTCATGTTGCCTGGTGGACGTGGCTGCCAGTCTTGCTTATAGCTGGAGCTGGTGGAGTGCTGCGACTGGCTGGGGAGTGGCACCATGCGGTTAGGTAAGGCCTGCCCAATCACCTGGCGGGTTTTTCTCTGGAGCCGGCTGCTGCCGGTAGTGGCATTGGATGCTGTAGATATTGTTGCTATGCCACTATCTATGGAGCCTCCTTCACTAGCTCCAGAGTCTTTGCTTGCAGTTGATCCATTGTGAGTCATAAAAGGGTGGTCCAGCACTGCTGAAAGACTGGGCCTGAGAGTTGGGTCCTTCTGTAACAGTTGCCGAATCAGATCCTGAGCCTCAGCTGACACATTTGTAGGCATCTGATAATCCCCCAAAACAACTTTACTGAGGGTATGTTTGACCGTGTCCGTGTCGAAAGGAGGCCTGCCTGTCAGGAAAGCATAAAACATGCAGCCCAGGGACCAGACATCAGACTCCAGGCCATGTGCACTGCGCGTTGCCACCTCAGGAGAGATATAGTTCGGTGTGCCACACATGGTGAAGTGCTTCTCGCTGGGCAACTTGAGCTGCGTAGCAAGACCAAAATCTGCTATCTTAATGTTCATGTTGCTGGTCAGCAGTAGGTTAGACAGGGTAAGGTCTCTGTGCATTATGCCATGGGTGTGCAGGTACAGCATGCCCTTCACAATCTGGTGCATGAAATGTCTCACTGTTGCAAGAGAGGCATAATTCAGTTCACTTAAAAAAATACAAATAATAGAAGTACAAATGAGACGTTATCACCTCACCAAAATTACTTCGAACTTTAAAAATTATTTAAATCAAAGCATGTACTCCTCCATGGATAAAAAACCCCACCTTCTTCTTCTGTGAAAGGTCTCTTCTTGTCTTTCAGATAGCGGCTCATCTCCCCATTATGGCACATCTCCAGAACCAGGTACACATAATTACTGTCCTCAAAGTAATTATACAGCTTAAATCAAGCAAAAGAGAAGAGTGGGGCGAGGGACAGGTTAACAGATGGCAACCAAAGAGCAAACAAGCAACAAGCCTTTTAAACAGCCCTAAAGCAGGAGAATGGTCCTTTTACAAAACTTGAACAGATATACCTAGTAAAATACCATAACGCTAACCATTTCAAATTTGAAAGGTAATTAATAACAAAATTATGAAATGGAAATGAGTTTAGCAGAGATCACCAGCATCAGTAACGGAAGTAAATCCCTGAGGGGAACCGTATCTTACCTCCAGTATGGACGGATGCTTTAACCGACACTGAATCTCCACCTCATTAATGACACGTTGGACCATGCCAGCTTTGTGCATGGCCTTCTTATCAATCTGAAGGTAAAGACAGACAAAGATACAGACCACATAATTACTCAGAGCAGATGCCGCACACAACTGCAGCACGAAGGCAAAACAGCCATCTGTTCCAACACAAGAGACATTGAGAGGAGAAAAGAGAGAAAGTCTTACCATTTTGATGGCCACCTCCAAGCCTGTGTTCACAGATTTTGCTCTGTAAACGCACGCAAAGGATCCCTTACCAAGTAAGGTGAGAACTTTAAAGTCCTGAAAAAATCAGAGGAAATAGATTCACAATTTAAATCTGCAAACATAACATCCCAATGCTCTGCAAAAAGATTGTGCTCCTCATTCCAAGACTTTTATAGTACCTCAATTTTAAGATCCTCGGAGGTCCGCAATATTTTACCATCTACTGCATATCTTTTGTCATTTGTTAGATTTTGCATCAAAGACTGAATCACGTCAAACATATTTACTTAAGTGTAGTGATTCTCGCGCATCCACCTATTTTCGATGTGACCGCTGTTCAGGTCGGTGTGTGTGTGTGTGCGTGTGTCACTGAAGCGTCCCTGGTTACCTGCAGCTGATGGTGACATTGGGCGAAAATGTAACTGCTGTTCAGGTCGGAAGGGGGGGTGTTTGTGTGTCTGACTGAGGCGTCCTCGGTTACATGCAGCTGACAGTGACATTGGTTGAAGATGCAGACGCGCCTTTCTTCCCGCTAATTTATTTCAATTGGACGCTTTTGTCTCCTAGCAACAGCACAAATCTCAATTCTCAAAACATCAATTGCCAGGATACGAGCGAGCTCCAGGGACACAAACGAGTTTTTTTCTTTAGTTTGGTCTGTCCCCTTCCCTGCCAAGTAAGCTGGCAGCCTTCTTCTCGGACAGACATGTCAATCCTTTTCAGTGGGCCAGGAAGCTGGGTGGCTAACCACGCTAATATAATCACCCGACGACACGGTTGGCCCCAGACCACTGGGGTCATCGTTAAACTAAAAATGAACGTTAAATAAAGGACCTAGTATCACGCAGATGCAGTCAGAGTCGTTTGTACCCCAGGGAAAGCTAGAAACGTCTGGATAGCTGAAGTGAGGCCGCAACTTCACTTACCTCAATTTTATCACCTATCGAGACACTCATTTTCTATTTCATATTCTCCTCGGGCCTGTAGAGTGGGTCAGCTTGGTCAAATCTCTTTATATTTATTTCACCGAGTGAAGTTCCTCTTCTGTTGCAACGTTGAAAAAAACATTTAATTGTTGTACTTTTGTTCCCCTCCAAAATATTTCCTTTTCCTCCATTTTGAAAAGTCCGCCCGTTAAATTCTTGATGACGTAATCTCGCCACCTACCAATAAGGAGCTCAGAATGGCAACGCGGAACGTCTCGTTTTGGAATTGAGATAAAAGTCCCTACACTTAAAATACACCAGTAAAGTAAAACACATGCGAGGGTAGATTTTATTATTATATATTTTTATGCAAAATAACACGATGAGCTATACAAAAAACCCAACATATTTCATCGTGAAGATGTTTTTATTCGATTCCATCGCCAACTCTCACCACCTGATATGGAAAAAAATGCATGAAATGTAAAAGGACATCTACAGCTCATTCTATATCTAAAATGAACAACCTGGAGCTGGAAGCTTTGCATTTCAATGCTAAGGACTGCACCCTTATATACACACCTACAGACTCATAAATTCAAATTACTAAAATAATATTTACAGGTCCTAGTCCACACACGTCCTTTTGAAAGTGTATTAAATACAAATATATACTGTATATTCATATGTATAAGTATCATTGCATACATATTTGCTCATATTGCTTCAACCATATCGATTGATCAAGCAATAATTGATTCATATATTCAACAGGCTAATGTGGAATACAGTTCACCTTTGGAGAGAACCAGCGCTTTGGATTGCTCAGAATGCAGTAATCACATTATCTTAGGAATAGTACAATTGTTGAAAGTGGGAGCATTATTTCAACTCTTAAGCTACAACTAATTTATATGATGCTATCATGAATGTCTAACCTTGCACCAACCTTCACACAGAGCTGGAATATTCAAAGGGAGCTGGACTCCAGATTGTCAAGTACAACAGAAAACCAACAGGAGAGCAGAATTAAACAGACATGTGAATACAGCCAACTGAGATGTGGACACAGAGAGCATGATACTGGCTACAGGTTCAGAGTCAGTTGTGTTGGTCAGATGGTGGCATCAGTGGGAAGAACAGCAAGGCTGGATTGGCAGCTGTTTAGTCCACCTCCATTTCTCCAGGGTTTTTTGTCTGTTGGTTGCCCTTGCCATCTGCCCCCTGTCCTGCTGCAGGGCCGTTGTGAGCCCCGTTGTCCTCTGCTGGCTCTTCAGCTTTAGGTTTGGGTCGGTTCACAACAGGATTGCAAATGTCCTCTAGCTCCTGAAAGTGAAAACAAAAATATGCATTATCATGGTGCAAAATACCAAATAATCAATTACAATAATCCAGATGCTCAGATTATTATCACACTTTTCCTCATGAGCATGGTGGACCGGTTAAGGCATTAGTTATTTTACATTACTTTAAATCTTTTACTGCAGTTTGACTCACCCGAATCTTCTGAATAATCTCTGCTACTTTTACAGCGGGATCCTGAGCGATGGGGAGTTTGCTCTGAGCATTCATCTTGGTATTCATCCAGCTCATTGCTTCACTCATACTCTTCTCCACAGTGCTCATCTCCTCAGCATTCAAATGCTGATAATTCTCATCCTGAAAGTCAAAACATTTTACTGCGATTATTTAGGATTTTATTTTCAATATCACAAGTAACATTTCTCTGCCTTCTGAGCTTGAATGATTATCACAGTTCATTTAATCAGAACAAATGGTTAATTTCTTAATCCAGTTTCAAGAGATATGGAAGAAAACCTCATAATGGCTGCACATTAGTATTGAGCATCAGATCATATCAAAAGCAACAATGCATATTCATTCATATGCATTCAGGTTGCTTGACATTCATTTTAATGTTCTGGTCAGCGTTAGTGATGCTTGACTCTGACTCCTGCCACTGACATGGATTTTGACTCCTTGTCTTAAATTTAACTAGCCATAGACAGAGATTCACATCACAAACTTAAACAAATAACCTGAAGTCTGTTAATATGCTCTGTCTTTTCATGCTGATTGTTCAAACACGATGCTATTAATGAAATAAGGAGTTGATAAGCCTATTCCAAACAGTAGACCAGGGGTGAAGAACTCCAGTTGTAGGGAGCCGTGGCCCAGCATGTTTTGGTGATTTTCCTGCTCAGAAACACCTGGTTCACCTCGCCAGTTAATTGTCAGGTTTAGTGAATGCGTTTAAGGAGGAGAACCATCAAACTTTGCCCTTCAAGAGTTTGACACCCCTGCATTGGACTATCAAGTGTAGTTTGTCAAGAGTGCACCCTAACTCACAGTTACATGTGGGAACGGGCCCTTTTAGAGTCAAATGATCAATTATGTTGACATTATAGTGTAAATCCAAATGTGCAGGTTTACCTTCTGCTTATACGCCTCCACAACTTTCCTGAAGAGCTGGATTTTCCTACCCAGTTCATCAAAAGCTCGTGGTCGGTCTTCATGCTCTCTGTACCGCTCTTCAATGGGCTCGCCAAACCTCTACAAAAACCAAATAAAACAAAATTACACCAATCTATGCACAATAACATCTATTATTTATTCTACAAATGAACACAGAACGTCTTTTTGCAAAAACACAGTTTTAATAATTTTCACTCCAGTATGAACAAGAGCAAAGCAGCAACAAAAGCCACAAACTGGGGCTTCTGATTCATATTAAATGCAAGACTAAGCAGTAAGGTAACCTACTTTGAGCTCAGCCAGTTTATCTAGATAGATCTGTTTTTCTTGATCTTCTCCTTCCTCATACAGCCAGTTCTCTGTATCTTCAAGAATAAGTGTAAGTCTGCTACTCTCCTGCACGGAGCAACAAAACACACAAAGACAACAAAGAAGAATATCAGAACACAGGATATAGCTATTTATAGCCTTATCTTCATGACTGAAACATGATCCCAACTGTAAGACTCTGTTCGGTTTATCATGTAAATAAATGACTCGCACTGAAAAACTTCTGTTAAATAATTTACATACAGAGTCAAATAATTGGTCTGAAGGAAACAGCTATGAATTATTACAGAGGCGCCTTTCTTACATCTTCTGTGATGTATTTCTCATAGATGCCACAAAGTTTGTCTCGCAGGTCATACACATACTCCTCCACAGCATTCTTTGCATCATTCCTCTCCTTCTCCAGCTTGTCCTGAACTATCATTCTTCTCTAAAAGGGAAAAAAGAAATTACAGTGTAGAATTCTGAGGAAAAAATTAATTTAATCAATTTTGGAATAAGGCTGTAATATAACAAAATGTGGAAAAAGTGATGCGCTGTGAATACGTTCCAGAAGCACTGTAGATAGGACACATAGCATGGAAAGCTTACACTTCATTTGTTGAGATCATAATTGAGTATTAATAAAATTACATTTAAATGATTAGAAAAAATCTTAAACTTCAAGACAGAACTGCAGGACTTGCTGAACAGTGGGAGTTTGCATTTTCTGCATGCTGTGAAAAGAGGTTAAGAGGGAAACTGACACAATATCTGTATTACAGTGTTTTGATGTGAAAGGTGCTTTTTTGACATATTTGTCCAAACTGAGATTCAGAATAGATTGGTTGAAAATATGTCATCTAATATATAATTTTATAATAGTTTTGACATGGTTTTCATCTATTTTTTTATTAATATGTTCATGTACATACAGGTGTTGTATTATTTTCACACTTTTATATCC
This sequence comes from Clupeocharax schoutedeni, assembly GCA_037974565.1. NCBI lineage: Eukaryota > Metazoa > Chordata > Actinopteri > Characiformes > Alestidae > Clupeocharax > Clupeocharax schoutedeni. The sequence goes on from JBBPDH010000001.1 coordinate 29,839,384, forward strand.
ATCACTATTATATCATTTGCAGCATTCTACATAAAATCTCCGGATTTTGGATACTGTATAAAACGCCTGTTACAGTGCTGAATACACTGCGCCCCGTGGTTCTATTGTAAAGAAACTGCTTTCTGCAATGCACCATTTCCCATCAAGCCACTCTGAATGACTTTGCTGAATAGCTGAGTTCTACAGACACTGAAAAATCAACATAATTCCTCTTTAAAGCCCCAGTGGGTTCAGCCTTTGGCTGCGGTGAATCAAACTGCAAAACTGAATCAACCTCACCTCCTCTTCCACCAGGCCGTTCAGTAGCTCTCTGTCCAGCTGTCTGGTGGTGTTGGTTAGGATGGGCAAATCAACACTCTTCACCTTAGTTTTGGGCTTGCTGCTGCCTGCCCCCTGCTCCTGCTTTTCAGCAGAAACGCCATCCTATAAGCAATCATATGAAGATAAC